>JAXRJS010000088.1:387500-590000 GCA_037127375.1 Dione juno | reverse complement strand
GTAAATTAACTGACTACAAAATAATGCTGAGTTAGTAAAAAGTCCATATTGGCAGTAAAATAATCGAACACTCGCTGTATTTATCTTGCTCTATTTCCTTTCAGTATAATATATTGCAACACAAGCGACGTAAACACGCTCATAAAAAACCTCCATAAAATTCATATCTATCGTATACTGTTACTAGCAAATAGATTTAGTAGCTCAACGTGTATGTATATATAAAGTATATAGGACTCTTCTTCCACACCCTTAGCTCAGTTGTTACGCACCTGGCTGTAGTACAATTGTTTTTGATTCGTTTTAATGTGTAAAATATATTGACGGACCGCCCTAAGGTTAAGTCGCTAGCAAAAGTGGAAAAAAAATATATTGTATATATATAAAGAAATTGGTATGCCCGTGACTATAATTTGAAATCATTCCATGTCTAAAAAATCAACAATAATGTTGCCAGTTTAAATGTTCTAAAAAAAGCCAAGTAATTGGATATAATAGTAAGATGTTGGACAGTTGGCGCGCACTCGACCGTAAAGGTTCAATGCTGTTTACAATGTTAAGTGGTACAAATGACCTGCTGGTGTAGCTTTCCTTTTGATATAATATTTGATAACTAGAACTTAATATTAAATATTTATGGCGTCGTTTCATTAAAAATTTTAAGCATTAATTATTTATTTTTGATTAATAGCTTTTGACATAATTTGATAAAAAATGAAAGCAAATTATATATATATTTTTTTACATCTAAACTTAGGAAAAGTAATGGCAATACTCCAATCTGTGCTCTCCGGACGAATAGGTATGTTACAGCGTCTTGTGTTCGATACTTCGCTTTATCTTACTAGAGCGTATAATTGAAAATAATTTGTTGCCCTGAGTGGGTGGCTTTAAAGAGAGTAATAAGCTTATTACAAATAACTGCTAAAATTAATTATATTATAGTTGTATATTAGTTCTACAAACTCCACTGTCTAATATTACCTATCGTTGGAACAGAAATTGTCATCAAATATGTCAATGTACACGTACCTATGTACATAATCATGTTTCTGTGTAGACATATGATTCAATGGCAGTTTAAATCTACTTGACCTCTCTAAGAGAAGTTGTAATACTATGAGCAAACACGTCACTTTAAGCATTAGGCATTAAGCTAAAGTAAGACTTATACAATATGGATATCTACACTAAACGACAAAAAATTGTTTTACATTAATTTGTTATTAATTTAACGATTTGATTGACGAGTTTGCTCGTGAAATAATTTTATCTGACGCTGCGATCTAATGGAATACTAAAATTGTATAGGAATCTAAATTTTCACACAGAAACAAGGAAATTGATATTAGTAATTAATTGAGGCCGTGGTAGCGCTGTGGCACAGTCTAACTGCAAATGCTACGGTTGTAGGTTCGATTCCCACTTGCTGAGAATGAATTATTTTCATTTTCCTCTCCTTGGTACCACCAAGATAAAACGCGCTGGTAAGTTCCACCACTCAACACGCAATGTCTCGATAGGTGGAAAGTGCGGAACGTAATGTCTTAACATTAGATTCTCTCTGTCTATCCTGCTATATGAGGGATACAGAGTGAAGCTATTAAATAAAAATTGTTATTTATATTGGAATCTGTCAAATGCTTGCGTACTGATATATTTGGATTTTAACTTTAGTATGTATTTTAACGATTAATTAAAGTTAAGGTTAGACACTATATACAACTATGGTGCTGAGGAAATAACACTAGTCCTTATTATATCTTACATAATGGCTAATTCGTTTCGCAATCAATCACAGTAATAACTTTGTTATGTGAATGACTTGATATATAGATAATTATACCGAAGACAATCGTTGACAATATTCTGTATTATGGCAATTTGATACTCTCATGGGTATATCCATTAACTTGTCGGTAGATTTTGATACCTTGATCACCTTTTACTATGTCAAGGTTATTAAATTTTAATATTATCTAATATTTTATATATAAACTAGCGGTCCGCTCGCGGCTTCGCCCGCTGAAACTAAAAAAAATATTCATTTAATTAATTAAATTTCGTTCTGACTTGACTAGTTTCGTGAATCCTAATATGAACCTTTTAATATCTTAAGGTAATTTATTGTAATTTCATGCTTTATTTCCCATAATATATCTCTTTAAGGCAATTAAAGTTTCAGCCAATTGAGTAAAAAAGGATTTTGTAGTAATTTTATCCGAGTCCGTTTTACCCCCTTTTCCCCCATTTTCACAATAAAAATTAGCCTTTGTTACTTCTTGGGGCTTAAAGTCTCTCCTTTTTTAACTTCACTGAAATCGGTCTAGTAGTTTTTAAGTTTATTCAATACAAACAAACAAATATACAAATCTTTCCTCTTTATAATATTATACATGTACATGTAACTATATCAAAATTCTAATAAATCTATCACGTCAGAGTCACTAGTAATAGGTGTGATTTTAAAATGCATCATCTTGAATGCAATGATATATAACTTTAAGATCCGTTTCTCCATGTACATGCAAATAATCGAGTTATTTTTGTCTCGACGATTTCAGGAGAGAAATACTGACACCAGCAACGACCGAAATATGACCAAAACCTCTCCTTTGTATATATATATACTTGACTTTGTATATATATATATATATATAAGAAAGAAAATCAATGCGTCACGATATTACAAAAAATAGTAGTAAACAGCTTTTTTAATCAAGTGGAAACTCAACCAATTATATGATTGTTGAATTACGTATTCAGAAAAATAAAAAGAAAAGCAAATCTAAGAACAGCCAAGTCAAGTCAAGTAAAGTCAAGTAAAAATTATTTATTACGTCCTTCGAAATTTTTACACTCGCACTACCGATCAACTTTCTCAAAAGATAGATACTTCTCTTCTAAGAACTTTGTTGCTATTGAAGCAAAAGAACCGTTAAGGTATCGGACTTTCAAGATTGCTTTTTTCAACAGGATAGAAGTTTTTATTTCTTCAGCAGACTATTTTTATATGATTTTTTTAATCTTTTTTTTAATAATATGGTGGTGGTGGTGATATAATATGGTGTAAAAGCGATAGTTGTAGAATTCAGCCGGGGGAGTATCGAGATCGTGTGATCAACGAACGTATCGATCGAATCAAAGAAGACAAAATGGAGATGTATAAAGTGTCGTAACAAAATAGTGTTATTTTCATTATTTTTCCCTTCACACTGTAACCGACACGTTGCAGGTAAGACACAGAGAACCCAGTGTTAAAGCACTCCCATTCCCGCTTTTCCCCTTCCGAGACATTGCGTGTTGAGTGGCGGAATTTAACGCCGCACTTTGTCTTGTTACTAGAGCGAAGAAATTAAAAATAATTAATTAAGGTGTAACAATATATTAAGCTTAAAAGTGCATACCGTATTCAGTGTTAATAATTCTTTGGTTTAGTCCAATTACTTTATTACATTACTAATTACTAAATAAATCATTTGCCTCTCCCAGAATAAATTGAATAATGACTGTGGCAATTAAGATGAAGTGCTCGATTAAGCGCCGGTCTTCGGTTAGCAATAGAATTTACCTGAAATGTCCACTACGCATTCTAAATATTAAGGTCCCCCAATTAGACATTTGAATCTTGATACCAACTTGATTTTACTTCAAAGCGACAGAATTAGAATTGGGCAGTATAAAGTAAATTACTTTGCTTGAGGCCGTCATGGCGCAGTGCTACTGCGGCTGTAAACGTCACGGTTGCGAGTTCGATCTTTGCTCTGGTAAAAATAAGCACACCATTTCTCCACTTATCGCACAATGTCCTTAAAATATAGCGGGAAGCTACAGCCCAGCTACCCAGCCCGCTCGTCGGCCGTAAGCCGAGGCTCGAGTCCCGCAGGGGACGCCCTTGCCGCCGACGTTTCCTCTCAAGCAGACACGATAGTGCTTGCTACTTCTCAGGGACAGAGTAATAAGGCCAATAGGGCTAACATCATTAAACTAAAAAAAAAAGTCACTGTAACTTCAAGATTTTATTAAATCAGTCTCTGTGTCTATTATGTAATAAAATAATCCCGTCACGGACAAAATGATATAACAAAGCAATAGTACAAAAAACAAAAAAAATACAAGACTTATCGATTTGTTGTTCTGTATATTAAATATTAGAATCGATAGCAATATTACATTCGCTTCGTTGAGCCGAAACATGAAATGCGCTTCGTTAGAACACAGACCAGCAAATTGTTTGCTCGTGAAATAATTTCATCTGACGCGGCGATATAATGGATGGATAACTAAAATTGTATATGAATTTCAATTTTCACATAGAAACAAGAAAATCGATATTAGATATATATGTATTGGATTCTGCCAAATGTTTGCCTACTAATAAATTTTGCTTTCAAATATTCAAATATTGGGGTCAAATATTTTGAGGCTGTCGTGGTGCTACGTTGCTACTGTAAACACGATGATTGTGAGATCGATTCCCACTCGAGGGAAATAATTATATGAATTTTTTGCACTGAAAATACTATATGTTGAGATCCATCCATCATATCCATTTTAACATATAATGTCTCGAAAATTGAACGTAAAACGGAGAGTAAAGTGTTTTAACCTTAGGTTGCCTCTGTCTATGCTGTTATATGCTGGATACAGTGAGAAGCTTACAAAAAAAAGGTACTAATACAATGGTAGGTAGATTCTATCCACTCTGAAGATGTGTGAAATACGGATATTAAACGCTACTATTAGTTCACACATACCGGGCAAACGGACAGATAGACATGTCTGACAGTATGCTATATTTTTTCTACATAGATTTGAACCTATATTAACCTACGTAACTAACCTACGTAAGGAAATAAATTAGTAACCTTGGCATGACGTCGCTTGATGCTTTTCGTCAACTTCGGACAAGCAAATACTTATAGCCAATGTTTGGGCCTAATAATTGTGTTAGTAGGTGGAGTAGGTAAAGTACGTGACGACGCTTAGGTACGAACTTGTAACTATAGTAAATACATCTTTGTTACAGGAGAGCTACACAGAAGTACCTGTGACGACGTCGGGTGAAAACGATGATCATTGTCACTGGACGAGACCCGAACCCCCCAGCGCTGTACCACAGCTTCTCATCGCACTTATACTATGTGCTATATTTATGGTATGAATAGAATAATTTACTGTTTAATAAGAATATATTTAGTAACAGAAACTGATATATCTATGAAGGTTGATCCATGGCAGACAAATCATAATCTGAGAAATTGTTCTTTTTCAACATTTCTCAGTGTATGGAAATTTATATGTACTCGTAGTATATTTCACAAAATTTGTGTATTTTTATTTAATACATTTACGTGGACGTGTGTAAAGCCAATTTTTTTATTATAATTTTCTATTTGTTTGTTTACCTGAAGGCTTCAGACCCCTTCAGACGATTTTGCTGAATTTTATATAGGTTTTTATATAATATGTTGTTTTTTGTAACATAACATAATGAATCGCCTTTATCGATGGAAGTATTCTCGGTGTGCATACATTGTACGTATAAAGCCGATGCATATATAATAATAACAAATTTCACGTCACGCAAGCGTTTGAATAAAATGCACTCGCCAGTTGTGTTTACGTCCTTGCCATTGATTGCACCGACCTCGTACTGTCGTCACAGCCCACCCCTCTCGCAAAGATTTAACGATCGATTGCCACAACTATATGTAGACTGTAGCGGTACATATGTATATTGTATATGTGTGTAAGTATGTATGTATGTACAAGTGACTCTTTGTTGTCTCGACATGGACATGCTCAGAATATTGCATTTGAAGATGAGAACAAATTGCTTTGCGAAATTGAAAATTTTATATTTGTGCTTATTATGATTATCTTTATGGTTGAGACAATTTTGTGGCTGTGTAAATCCTACTCTGGGGCGTGTACATGCTCACACACTACTTATATTTTGATATAAAACGGCGTTGAGTTCCATTATATAGCTGACAATATTTCTAATGGGCGTAATATTCTTGACACGCAACATTTATTGGCAATGATTTTGTCGCAGCTCTATTATCAAAGGATGCATATTCAAATCTCGATCTAGATTAATTTTGTATCATCTTAAAGCTGTTGTCATTGAACTAATAGCAATGCCTAATAGAGGGCAGCCGTGGGCCTGACCCTGCTATGTGCGGGATACAGCGTGAAGCTAAAGCTAATAGCAGTCATAATATCATACCTAAAATATGTAAAACTTTGTAATTTTATAATACCTCTTCGTTGGTATATTACCTAAATTTTTATTTCAAACACAGAATATATTTGTTACATTTTTAGATCTGCGAGCTGGTGGGCGGCTATCTAGCGGGCAGCCTGTCTGTGATGAGTGATGCAGCCCACATGCTCAGCGACTGCGGGGGGTTCGCCCTCGCCTTGCTCGCCTTCCGATGCGCCGCGAGACCCCCCACGGCCAGCATGACATATGGATATAGACGAGCTGGTGAGGAATATTTGAAATATGTACATGTTAAATATAAACTATAAAATATTTATTATATCTTCAAAATGATAACAATGTTAGAAATAACAATTCCAAATTTTGTTATCGATGGCTGTAACCGTATAACTTAGTTAACTTCAACAGTCGGACGTAATTCATTCAAGAGGAAGTGATTAGACATTCATTATTTTGGGACGTTTATAATTAATTCCAATGGAATCCTTAAAAAAAGTTATATTTATCATTTAAACAAATGTATTTCTTTAAGTACATACTATGTTATAAAATATTAACTGGTCAAGGTCAACTCTTTACTCTTTACTCATATTATTGTACGTGTACGTACGATACAATAAACTATGATGGTTAAACTATGAAACCACTCATAAAAATTATATATGCATATATATATATATATATATATATATATATATATATATATATATATATATATATATATATATATATATATATATATATATATATATATATATATATATATATATATATATATTCAAAATTTAATGAAAAGCGGGAACAGTATTTCAGTTTCAATTTAATCCATTCACATTTTATTAAATAAAAAAATATTATCCTATTGATTTATTTTCTATTGGTATAAAAAGAACGAAATGTTTTGTTATATTTTATAAAATTTGACTTCATTACAAAAGTATGAAACTAAATAGCGTGTTAAAATGATCGCAATTTAATCGATACTCGCGACGCTGAGTCAACACACTCTGATCTTCATTTTCCACCAGAATCCAAGACATTAGTCTATCCAGGGCCGTTAAAAGTAATTCACCCCCTCGAATGGAGATCGCACCCACATATGACAGATCAGCAATCAGATGCTTTGCTTTATGCCATTAATACTACTGAAGCTAATTCGTATAATATCAGTAGTAGCTCATGTATCTGCTATAGGTACATATGCACCTACGTAAATAATGTTATCAAAATTATTCCATATCTGAGACGAAGAATGCAAACACCTTGATAAAACAATTTGTGATAACGTGAGATAAATAATAATTTTAACCTGATAAATAATAAATAGGCAAAAATGTCTGCGGCTGTTCTTTATACGGAGTTTACAATATAGAAGGAATAAAAGCTTCTTACAGAAACAGTAAGTAATAATGATGTCTAAAGAAATCTTGAAGACGGCTAACAAATTGAATATTGTTTTTTTTAATGAAAGATCTATGCACGATCCATTTCTTCACTTCCTTATTATTTATATAAATAAATCTGTAAAATGTGTGACATACCCACTTTTAAAGAAGTAATATCGGGGTTAAAAGGTAAATAAAAAGGTTAAATTTTCTATATTTCATACAAATGATAGGTGAAATTTGAACCATAAACTAATTCATAAAAAATAAAATATACATAGACTTATGGGGATTGTTGTGTTTTTTCATAAATGTCAAGAGACGTAATTATATTATATACAATTTTTGTTATCTGCAGTTTACTATACTATTTTAAATAAATGTATGTGGCATAGCGTGGCGAAATACAGGAAGCGTCGCGTCGTGTCGGCGGCCAATAAACCTCTTATGTCAATAAAATGATATTCCATTATAATTCTGTTAACATGGATCGTTAAAGATTATCGTGTTAACATAACCATTTATTATGTTAACATATTGATTGTCATCGCAGTTTAGATACGTGAGCGCTTTAAGTGCTTTTGCTGTTAAACTTCCTTCGTAATAGGTATTCCATGTAAATTTATTTGGGACTGTCAGTTTCTATAGTATATATTTCTAAGTATAGCTTGATCCTGCTGCTTCCAGTTTTTGGGATAAATGGAAATAATTAACGTTATGTAATGTGTTGAGGTTATAGTTATATGTTTTAGTCTAATAGCCTTTCTCTATTAATGGACTATCCAAAACAAAAATTTTTTTTTTATTCCACCCAAGTTCCTGAGATTAGCCAAATCAAAAACAAGACAGTACGTTCAATCCAACGAACTTCTTAGGTTTATAATATTAGTATATATACCTATGTTATGATATATGTATATACGTAACAAGAATAGTATATTTTTTAAAAGGTTCGGGTAAAATTAAATTGGACAGTAACGTGGCTCAGTTTGTGATGGTATCAAGTATTTCTTCATCTCGTTGACAAAGACACATTTTTTTGAATTAAATAATTGACAAAGGCAAAAATAGAAACAAGAAGTGATATCCTTAGTTCTGTCTGTTTATTTAGCAAAGTGCAGGGAAAGCATGAAATCCATTATCTTATCCATCCATCGTAGTGTTAAGACACTCCATTTCCCACTTTTCGCACTTCGAGGCATTGCGTGTTGAGTGGCGGCACTCGGAGGCGCGATTTGCCTTGAGACCAGAGCGAGGAAAATGAAAATAATTCTTTCTCCCTGAGTGGGAACCGAACCCACAAACCGTCGCATTCACTCTGCGCCAAGACGGGCCTCAAGTTTAAAAAAAATATAATTGGACATCATTTTAAAATATATAAATAGCAAAATAATAATATTACATAGCTAGTCTAAATCCCCGGCTAGAATTGAAAACTAAAAGTTTCACTGCAAATTTATAAACTGATTTTAAAAGCGCATCCTATTTTAATATCCAATAGCATGTTTCTAAACGAATGCAGAAAGTTTTGCTTGTTAATGAAACTTTTAACAAGTTATTAATTATAAGTTGTCGCTGTTATAGTTTAGTTACTCGATCTATGAGCACTGGGGATTTCAGATGAAAATAGCTGGCTGGAAGCTTTACGCTGGCGTACATTTTTATTTATATTTATTTGTATAGGCACTGCATTTGAATTGATTATTAAGCTTAACACTTAGAGTTTCGTTTATTTCAATTTCACATTTTACTTTGGCAAAGCGGGATATGCAAAGAAAAACAAGTGTCAAAATACTCTGTTTTCCAGTATCCGTTTTTATTTTTCAAATTTTAGTCGCTGCCCTTTGTCTTGCCAGAAATTATAAATATAACTGTTCATTCTGTGTGTGCTGTAAGCAATCCTTAAATCTTTTAACCTAACTTAAAAGAATGTGTAAAACTTAATTAATAAATGTTATCAGAAAATAAAATTTAATAGGCGTCACGTGCTTGATTTTATCAGTGTGACAGTCAGTAATGAAATATAGTTGATATAAACACTCTTATCAAATTAAACGGTTTTTTGATAACGTAATAAAGACATAAATCTTTTGTACATACGCTGATTATAAAATAACGTGTCCTGTATTTTTTTCATTTTATGGTTGCCCTACTAATAATATATTGGTAAGGCCCTACTAATAATATACAGGTTATAAAACAGTGGGTTTTGTTATATAGCGAATTTAGTTTATGTTTTAGAAAAAGATTTATTTTATGTAGAGTCTATTTATTATACAGAAATAGTATGATATAGAAATAATATAAAATAACCCGAATTAGACTTAGAAATCCTTAGACAACCTTTCTCTAAGGAATACAAACGCAGACTGACTAAGTAGTAATGGTTAATAATAATAATATGGGACGCTGCAGTTTAGCTGACGCGAGCTGACCTAGGGATAGGCAATAATATTATTTCCCCCGTGCGCGGCGTTGAGTTCCGCCGCGAAATATTTGATGAACCTATTTAATTTGTTTCGATGACATACCTATATAAACATGTATACATATATAAACAATTAAACAAGATGTCTAATGCAATAAGTAATTAACACACGACACAATATCATTCAATCATTCAATTCAATCAAATATTTGCCTAAAACTTACCTCTTGGCGCACGTAAGTGGGGTGTTATAAATTTTACTTCTATACTCTATGCATCCTGTGGCATCTCTCTTTTGATTACAATGTGAAGCCTGTATTGATAAAGGTGGTTCTTAGATATAATTTGTGAATGTGTTCAGATATATCATGATGTGAGATGATGATGATGTGAGATTTGTATCATCGTCGTTTCGTGATGTGAGATTGTATCATCGTCTGCAGCTTGAAGCTTAAATAGCTTGTTTGGGCTGAAGGAGCATGAAAGCAAGGAAGAATAGTTTCCAAGGAATGGAGCGGGATAGATAGAGTTCCGGGCTTACGTTAAATATTATTTCAAAGATTTTTATCAAAATTGATTTAATTTTGATTTTGATTCATTGATTTATTTCAAAGATAGAAAGATATTTCAAGTTATTTATAATTTTTTTCTTATTTTTCTAGAGGTGCTAGGAGCAATGACATCAGTTCTCCTAATATGGGCACTAACTGGCATATTCGTGTACGTGGCTGCATTGCGCATACGCACCGGCGAGTACAATATAGAGCCGGACATGATGATGCTGGTATCCGGCTGTGGAGTAGTATTTAATGTGATCCTAGCTCTAGTTTTACATGGATGTGCCTCTGATATAGGTAAATTGTTTTTTTTTATTACTATCCGCTGATTTCTTCAACTTGTCACCGGCTTAAGTAATTAGATTGGATTTTTATGTTAGGAAACAGTTTTCCACTTTCATATTTTAGAGGTTTTGAGAGCATAACTAACCTAACCTAACCAATATATATATATATATATATATATATATATATATATATATATATATATATATATATATATATATATATATAACACTTTATTTTAGCTCCAGGCTATATATTGTATCGGAGGTTGTATGTAAGCAGAGAGAAACTAGATACTTCGTTCTCCTCTTTCCGACCAAATTTACCGGACTTAGCCTTACTTACTTACTTACTTAGTCTTAGTCCACACTTAGTCTTACCGGAGTGGGGCAATGGAAATAAATCATTATTTTGAGTGCTATCAAATAGTGCATTGCGCTTATCTGTCTTGTATATCTGTCCCCAATAGATTTTATTCCATAATTTGTAATATCTCAATGAAAACTCTATTGAAAGCAAAATGAAGTAGTCAACAAATTATTGCACTAAGATCCTAGTATAAATCCTTCTTAAAACGAGATTTATAGCTGCAACACTTTTATAATGTATTGTAGCTCATCACCACACCCACGGTGGGGCAGCTTGTGCCCACGCCCATACGGATACACCACGTGGTTTCCGTTTCTTCAGGAGGAGAGAACAAAAACAGAGCAACGGCGCTCTAATAAACGGAGACTACACTATGAAGGACCTGTCCAGCACTGAAGCCCATGTAACGGGATCAACAGCCAGGTAACATATAAACAGGCTTTATTAGTTTCACCTTCTCCCATAGTTAGACGGAAGAAGGTTTTACAACGCAATTATGCCATTTTTTCAACCTTTTCTTGCTGTTTGATTTGCTTTTAAATTTGCATGCGTGTCCGGATCCTTAGTATATTCGATAATAAAAATCATGATAACGAGATGGTACTGTCTTTTCATTATTTACTAACGCTGCAAAACATTTGGAGAACCGTAATTTCTTTTATTTGTTAGTAGTCTGATTAGTAGTACTAAAACGTTCATACAATACATTTGTAATTTTTGTTTAAATATGTTTTTGAAAGTCTATTATAAAGACTTTTTGTATTTCAGAAATATAAATCTCCGAGCTGCGCTCATTCACGTTATTGGTGACTTGATACAGAGTTGTGGCGTGTTGCTCGCCGCAGTTGTTATTAAAATATACGTAAGTGATTTACTGATTAAGTATTGTCACTACTTTTCAAGTGTTATATTTATAAAGTTAGAGCAACTGAAGATAAAATATTTCTTTTTATCATTTTATTTGTATAAAGAATCGAAAATAGCCATAGAAAAGACAATAAGTATGTTTGTGTGTGTTGTGTGTGTGTGTGTGTGCGCGTGTGTGCGTGTGTGTGTGTGCGTGTGTGTGTGTGTGTGTGTGTGTGTTTGTGTGTGTGTGTGTGTGTGTGTGTGTGTGTGTGTGTGTGTGTGTGTGTGTGTGTGTGTGTGTGTGTGTGTGTGGATGCGTGTGCACTAACATTGGTAAGTCCTTAAGTCTTATGAGTGCGTCCTCTGTTGCCCTTAATGAAACAAATCAACTGTAGAATATGTTTTAACTTACGTTTTGTGTTTGTTTTTACATTAAGCTAGTTATGTTCCAATTTTGTGGACAAACCTCTAAAAGTATACTACTAAGTTTCGTGCCAATATCTTTAATTATTTAGGAGGAGAAAGCGTTCAAAGATTGAGCGAATTGACCAATAAAGTTGAAAGTAAATATGATATTGTTTCAGCCTTCAGCAAAAGTGATAGACCCAATCTGCACGTTCGTGTTCAGCGTGCTGGTGCTGGTGACGTCAGCCCGCGTGGTGCGAGACGCGCTCTCCATGCTCATGCAGGCCGTGCCTAGGGACTTCAAGTATGATCATTGATTTCTGTATAATATATATTTGTGTGCTGTACATATATATATTATAATAATGGTCGACACATCCACAGATCAACGCACGGCTCAAACTACTGTACTTATTTTGAATCTTGCAGACAGGTCCTCTGTAGATCGTAACTGTCTCCAGGTACCGCGAGTGCGTGGCGGCGCTGGCGGCGGTGCCGGGCGTGCGCCACGTGCACTCGGTGCACGCCTGGGCGCTGTCCACGCAGCACACGGTGCTGACGGCGCACGTGGCCGTGGACGAGCTGGCGGACTGGCGCGCCGTGCTGCGCGCCTGCCAGCGCGTGGCGCGCGCCCGCGTCTCGCACGCCGCGCTGCAGCTGGAGCCCTACGCCGCCGCGCCGCACTGCGCCGCCTGCGCGCAGCCCGCGCTGCCCGCCCCCCACGCGCCCCACGCGCCGCCCTGACGCCTGCACGCGGTAACGTAAATTATGATATCATCTATTATATCAATTTTAATGTATCATTTTTAATATCTTCTATTAGGAATTTCTTTTGACTATGCCCAAATATTATGTTCGTAAACAATATCTTTAAAATCAATAATAAACAGCTTCAAATTGCTTAATGCTCTTACACAGCTCAGATGGCGTTTTAAGTAAAACAACCAATCGTATTAAGCGTGAAAAAGTTGTATACAATATTGAACATGCTGCATATTGCAAATCATAACCTCGATGTAGATGTACTGTAATATACGACTTCTTTTCCAGATTGCAGAGTAACATGGCTGAGACAGAAACACGCGTGTACACAAATAGAAAAAGTGATAATTAATAAATATTATTTTTGACAAAAGAAAATGTACTACGTCGCTTATTGTTGGTCAGTGAGACAGTCATTGGACAAGACTCTAGATAACATTCTAAATCACTAATGTATTGTTAATTATTTTAGTTCTCCAATTAATTATTTTTTATTTAGTTCAAAATATATGGAATAGATTCTTGTTAAAAGCTATAAATGTATATTTTTTTTATTTAAATGTGCTTACAATTATTTTAAAACCATAAATACTAAATTATTTGACGAGCAGTTTTTGAATCGTTATTCACAATTATATGTAAACGTATGGAAATTTGTGTTGAATTTTTCCAAACTTTTATACGTTTCCAAATATTTATTTTTGTGCAAATTCATTAATAAAACTTAACATTATCGTGTCTTTCCTCTACATTATTGAATTTCTTCAAAGGAATATATTTTTTTATCAATTTACCTAAATTAAATTAATTTATTTACCAAAAATTACATTAGTTAGTAGATTATTTTAGTTTATGGTTTTAAAAATATTTTGATTTGATAATTGTTTTGTTCTAAATTTAAACTCATAGATGATAAGCCTTTTTTTTCAAGTACAATTAGCTATAGATTAGCAAAGATTAGTATTTATAGTGCCAAAGTTAAAAAATATATAAGATTGACATTTGTACTATTAAAAAGAAAGTATTAATAAAGAGCTTTATAAGCTTTTTAAATTTAAACACTTGTTGACACGCATTGTAATGATATTAGATGTAATTTATAATATTACGTAATAATCTCTTGTTAATATATGTGTATTATACTTTATATTTACTGGTTTGCTTATTAATTTTATTTTATTTCTATCTATTGTTTAGTTTTGTTGTTGAAAGCTTGTTTTAAGCGCGACATAATTATTAAACACATTTTGACAACTTTTATTTAACTTATATATATATATATATATATATATATATATATATATATATATATATATATATATATATATATATATATATATATATATATATATATATATATATTCTAAAATTGTGGCTATAGCGACGAATTATTCATTTGTGTACGCTGTACTGGCATGTGACGTCATAATATTTTTATTTTATTTTTAAATGGTATATTTATAGGTATAAATAATTACTTTGGCCATTTGTCTACATTTTCGTCTCCTCCTTATGTCCTCTTAGTTATTTAATACAATTTTCATTTAACAAGTGCTCACATCTGTATTTTTAATAAAATAAACCAGTATATCTATTAACGCTATATATATATATATATATATATATATATATACACATATATATATATATATATATATATATATATATATATATATATATATATATATATATATATATATATATATATATATATATATAATGTAGTCGATGTAGCTATAATTTGTTAAGTATATACAATTTAATTATACAGACTGTCTGTTTGTTGAATATTTTTTGACTTATATATTTGAATGTGACTTAGTTTTAATATATTTTTTTTATTTATTAAGTCAAATCTGTTTTTTAATGTCTAGTATACAGGTTCAAATCGGATTCTAGTTGTAAATATATAATATGTTGGAGTTGTAAATATATAGTTGTAAAAGTGAGTAAATCTTGTATTCCCAAAGAGAATTCGTTACGTTATTATTTTTTGTTGCTGCCTTCTTGAATATTGCATTTTTTTATTATACTATGATAAAATGTACTCAATATAATATAAAATAATACTATAATTATATGTTCATTAAATTTGATGGGTAAGTTAACTGACGGTACTTGATCATATTATATTGTGCGAAAGAATGCGAGTCAGTAGTGCTGTGCCAGTAGGTTCCTCAGCCAGCTGAAGCCGCAAGCCGAGATTGTAATGCTGCATGGGACGCCCTTGCTCCTGACTCCTCCTCATCTCCTTCTTCCCCATCCAATATCGCTATTCTATAATTCTGTAGTAGGGACATCAGACCGTAAATCGTGTCTATGTTGCAATCAACGTCCGCGACATGAATGAAGTATTTTGTATTCAGTAGTACTAGGAAAATTTAAATGACATTATTTTTCTTTATAGTAGATAGTTTATTTATATTATATAGGATATTTTGTGCGGAGTGCTGGATCACAATTATGACGAAGTAAGAAATGCGGTCAGTTAATATTTAAGTACGACTACTTGAACTCGAACCCACTCTGTCTAATATAAACAATTTTTTTTGTATAAAAAATTGCAATATTCAATAAGATTATATTATGTACCTAAATGTACGAGTAATAAGCAATGATGTGCTCAAATAGTGAATTTATTGTGATAGCTTTGTAGATATTGTTGTATTTGTTTTGTACTTAATATGTGGAGATATACTGAGACGCGCCAAATGTATGAAATGTGTGGAAGCACTTCTTTATATATATATATATATATATATATATATATATATATATATATATATATATATATATATATATATATATATATATATATATATATATATATATATATATATATATATATATATATATATATAATAGTTTGTTAATATATGCTACTTTACGAGTCTTGAGTTAAATTACAGATTATCAAATAATAAATAATGCATAATGTTTATTTTTGAGCTACATATTTAAAAAAGAGATATATTTTTTTTAGTATGGATTCGATAAATATTTTATTATAATGTAAATATATGAATTATTTGATTTTTTAGCGAAATTTCTTTGGATTTATTTTTTTTACGGCTTCACCATTCATCCCGTATATAGCAGGGTATGTAGAGGGAACCTAGTGTTAATATTCTCAGTCCTCATCGGCAAACGGAGACCGGAGTGTTTTAACACTATGTTAACTAGGTTAACTGCTAATTTGAGAAAAAGCGTGTTAAGTTCAACGCCACATTTTGTCTTGCTAGAGTTGGAACTTAGGACGAAATTGTTCCCTCGAGTGGGAACCGAACCTAAAGCCGTCGCGTTTTCAGTGTTGACTGATATTTAATTGAAAATGTATTAAGAAAATCGTGACTAAGTGATGTAATTAAATACATATTTTGTTTCCAGACATTGACCTAGGTATAAGAGATTTTGTTTTTGTTTTTTAATTTCTATAAAATACGTCTCTCCTGCCAAGAAGTATTAATCAATAATATTTTTGTACTTTATTTATAAAAGCTCAGGTATGATTTATTCGACGTTATATTGTACTTGTATGTAAATGTATTTGCCGTCCGCGTAACCTTGTAATTGTAACCATTGAATTGTCAAATAAACTGTAAAGTATAGTTTTGTTGTTTTCTTTTTTATCATTTTTATGAATGATTTTTATGAATTTTATGAATATGAATTTATTTACCGGATTTTTTTTTTATTTTTTACAATTTAGCTTATCTTTTGTGGTACTACATCAGGTTATAGATCCTTGCCTTATATATAAAAAAATGTTACAAAAAAATTAAAACTATTCTGAACAATATATGTCAAGGCGCCATTTTCTTGTCATATAGTTTAGCTGGACATTATGGTATAAGATATTCCAGATCTTAAATTTTTATAAGTCAGTGTGTGCTTTTCATCTTCGATCATTTTTGTTATGGCAGTATTTCATCGTTTCTTATAGTTAAGCTGGACTGCTTTAGTTGTACATCAGGTATGGCAGTCTTCAAAATAAATTATAGCCTAGATCCTGTCCAGACTTAACAGTTGCAGGTACAACAAAAACTTTCATTCAAATCCGACCAGATAATCAAATCCTGATAAACAGACAGACAAAAAAATAAAAACCATAGATTCAAATTCTATATATACTCTTTATTGCATTTGTAACAGTTCATGAACACAAAATTAGAAATATCATTGGCAAAGGCGAACTTATCGCTGACAGATTTATTCCAGTCAACTTATGGGTAATGTATTTTGCGGGTCCGAGTGTAAAATCAAAGCACAGTAGTATAAATATATGTAAAGATAATACAAATATATATATATATATATATATATATATATATATATATATATATATATATATATATATATATATATATATATATATATATATATATATATATATATGTGTGTGTGTGTGTTTTTACGTCCCTTTTATACATTCAAAAATATTCCATATGCTCAATTTTTGACTGTCATAGTTTATTAGAATATGGATGAATATGCCCCCAGACAAATAAATCCTATTAATTGACTATAAAATATATCGTACTCATTACAATAATTGAATAAAACAGGTAAAACGCACATATGATAGAGAACAGTTACTTTGATCAACACAAAATCGGAAAAGGCAAAAATTTGGATTAAAATGAGAACAATAGCCCCTTTGAAGCTCTTTAAAACTAACAATAATTGGTCTACTAAGCATAAGACCGTCACCTTTAGATTCCGTTAACCATATTAACGATTGTTTATTATCGGAAACCAGCTAGCCGTATATATAATTCTTAACTTCCCTTAGGCGGGTCCATATTTTGTAAAGTCAACATTGTCTTCTTGTGTTCAGCTTGAGACAGATACTGAGGAAGCAGAAACTGTTATTATGAATTTAAAAACTGGCAGTGTCCCTGGATGCTGGTATTTGTTAAACCTCAACTATTTGTCATCTCGTGACAATCTTCCATAGCCTGTTAAAAACGTTTTTAATAACTCCAGTATATAAAAGAGGCTACAATATTAATACAAGTAAGTATAGGCCTATATCAGCCTTTGCTAAAATCATAGATAATATACTGAACTCCAGTCTACTGAACGAAATGATAATTTCCAGTTCACAATACGGCACTAGTAGCAATAAAAGTACACAAGATCCTATTGTAACACCGACTTCTCATATAACTGAAGTTCTTGATAAAGGCGAGAAGTGTTTAACTCCTTTTTTAGATCCTAAAAAAGCTTTTGATACGGTATCCGGTCCAATTATCTTAAAATAGCTGGAAAGTATAGGCATTAGAGGAACTCTACTGTTGATATTTAAAGAAATCCTCAGCAATAGAAAACAGAGGGTAAAAATTGGGCATTACATACGCAGTAATTTTTTATAAATATTAGCGTCCCACAAGGAGGCGTCTTGGGGCCCACGCTGTTTCTACCTAATATTAATGATAAATTGAGCCTAAGTATTGATAACGGTAGAATCTTTGCCTACGCAGATGATACCCCGATTTTTTTCTCCGCTACACCGTGGAACGCCGTAAAGTTGTCTGCAGAAAAGGGACTTGCAAATATATAATTCTGGTTCAAATCTAATTTACTATTGACATAGATAAAAAAAATGACACGTGCTTCACTATTAATAACAGAAGCCAGCCTAAAAATAATTATAAGATAGCATAGCTGTCTTGGTATTATATTAGATCAAAGATTATCTTGGCATACATATTGATTTTACCAGTATTGTATCCCTGTATGGGGCGTTAGATCAAAAATTAAATTCCTTCAATTACGTAGAGTACAGAGATACATGTGGAAGGCTATGTTTTTGCCTTTTAGATTCCCCACTGAGAGAATATGCGTAGAATCACTACTTTCTCAAGTAATTGGCAAAAACAGAATAAAAGAAGAAATGTAACAACATATATTCCTTCTATCAGAACTAAATGTGGCAACAGCCAGCTTCCGAGTCAGTCGAGATTTTTATATAATTAAATAAATAAAATCTTAAACATTAATCTTATAAGATCTTATCAGTCCAAGTAAATGTATACTGCCTGGCTACTAACACTAAGCTATGATGACACAGAAGACTTAATGGTACACTAATACACACACGCACGCACACACACACACGCACACACACACACACACACACACACACACACGCACGACCGCACACACACACATACTGACTGACAATCATAGCTAAGCCGAAACCACTGGACGTAAAAGGCAAAAAATTGGCCTCGAAAACCGTAAAAGAGTATTAAGAGAGTACACAAGAAACAATTTTTGTAAAAATACATTATAAATTGTGTGCTCTTTAAGCACGGAGAGTTACCATAAGGAGGCTTTGTTCACCCAGATTGACAGTATTGTATATACTTTCAGACTCGTTCAATCATACAGACAAATAATACAAATCAATAAATATTGATAGTGAAGCTTATACAAGGTAGGGTAAGGTAAGGGTAAGTGTAAGGTAAAGTAAGGCAAGTTAAGGTAAGGGTATACAAATAAAATAACAAAATACAACTACATGCTTATATTTATTCATTTGAAGGCGTCAAACACACAACACATGTATGTATGTATGTATGTATGTCTATGTACACACTATCTATTGTTACGCTACGTTTGTACAGAGTAATATCACAACGGCGAAAATAATTCACGTTTTAAAGCTATTCTCGCGTATCACTAACTAAATTATGCTTAATTAATCTGTGATGCTTTTTTTTAAAATTAATTGTAATTATATATTAACTGAGAGTTATCATAGTAATTATAGCATTGGTCTCTAAAGTTGAGTTCTTTTGATGTTAGAAAAAGAAAAAATCATATCATAGATTATTTAGTAAAACATCGCAGCCTCGACATAAAAGTGGCCTAACTCAATAATTCCAAGAATTCCAATTTTTATATGGTATCCGGAAATTACATTTTTTATACTTAGGACACGTTTATTCTGAGCGTTATATATATTTTACAAAATATTATGCTATAATTTCTACGATAACCTTACAACAGTACAATCAACTAACGCTAAAGCGATTGAAATATTACAAATAATAAAAAAAATCGATACATTAGCCAATTGTTAAAATAAAAAAAGTAAAAGATTCCTAGGCCTCTATATATAATAATATCGCACATTTAATAAATAAAAAGGAGCAACTTAAAAAATCAATATAAAATTCCTTGATTTCCAATATATGTGAGACATTGTAAATAGCTAAACGTTTATTCCGTACGAGGCCACGAGTCGCGGGTTCGTTCCCCAGTTCGGGGGAATTAATTATTTTTTATTCCTTCGTATTTACTTAGACCTTTCCCTAGAAATTGCTTGTGGAGTGATTTTAATCTCTTATACCTACTGTGTCCGGGGAAGAGAGAACCTAGTGTTAACACACACCGTTATTACAACTCATTAGGTTTCCCGTACTTCAAACGAAATAAACTAAATTTCACAATCACTTGTGTACGTTCGTCCGTCACATTATAGTAAATGAAATTACTACTTACACTGTGTATGTAATTATATAAATAATTAATTAATTTTAATTTACAAAACTATGTGAAATCTGTTTAGATTTAAAAATACAGGATATGTGTTGTCTAAACTACGGTATTGCGTTCAAAATATTTAAGCTTTATCATTAATCACTAAGAGGTCAAACTCCTGAGGAGTTGTGCCTCTTGAAGGGTGATGAGCTCGGAGCAGCGCCTGGTACTCGCGAGCTGTGACTTGAGTGACCTCTTAAAGGTAAAATTTACTTTGAAATGTGCTTCAATGGGCGCCTCCGCTGTCCGAGCTCCTCTCACCTCTAACTGCTAATACTCTTTCCATATTTATGTAAATTTTCAATATTGTATTTGTATGTCTAAAGAGAAGGGTGCCATATTATCCATATAAATATTTAATTGAGAATTAAACCTACAACTAGGTATAGCACGACGTTATTATTTAGTATGTGAAATTAAATGGTTTCAAACAATTAACTTAAAAAATAATCATAAACATAGCATACTGTAATAGTAGAAAATTAAACAAACAAATAAAAGTTCTGTCAAATCACTTTATATGTTAATAAAACAACATAAATTTTCACATATAAATATGGCGCTACATAAAAAAAGTAGTACCAGAGTGACAGAGACAAGAGTGACTCTTCTCTCCTCATCTGATGACACTAAACGTTATTAGAGTCAAGAGCATTAAATTAATAACCGAAAAAAAGGAATTTCACACAAAAAACGATATATATATATATATATATATATATATATATATATATATATATATATATATATATATATATATATATATATATATATATATATATATATATATATATATAAATATATATATATATATATATATATATATATATATATATATATATATATATATATATATATATATATATATACTACTCAGGATAATATTAAAAAATTAGCTGACTTTACGAAGTTTATTTATACAGCAAGTATTTATTTACTATTTATTATGATGATTTACAATATATATAAAAAATAAAATAAGAATGTACACTACCATTTTAAGTTCCCCGCTCTATACTGTCATATAGCAGTTTATTCAGCGAGAACATACTGACAGAATTTTCTTATATATAATTATTACGACGTAATCACAGTTTGTGCTGTACGAAGCGTAATGAAGCACAAACAATATGTTCAATACTATGCAATACTACAATATATATATATATATATATATATATATATATATATATATATATATATATATATATATATATATATATATATATATATATATATATATATATATATATATATATATATATATATATATATATATATAACCTACCACTTAATAAATGTACTTGATTTATTCAATAGCTTACAAAAACGTCTCTTTGAAACTATCTGTATAAATTAAATTATTCATTGAGCTAATGAAGGTAAATTATAAAATCACAAAACATATGTTTTTAGGGTTCCGTATTTAAAGGGCAAAAACAGGACCCTATTACTAAGCCTTCGCTATTTGTGTCACAAGCTGTGATTGTTAAAAAGCTACAATAACAAACAACAAATACTAAAAATAAAAAAAAAATCCGTTAATAATTAAATAGGTACGGAACCCTCGGTGCTCTTGCACTGTTTTTATTAATATAAAATAATTTACAGTTGTATACCACTTTTTTTATATTTTATAAAGTCTTATTCCACATTAAGGATAGATATATCTCTTTTAAACATGTCCTTTGTGTTTTGAGAAAAAAAAAAACAAGACGGCCATTTAAAGAGACGTTTTCCAAAATATCTTATATCTAACGTATATTATTATAAAGATATCGATTTGATAAATATTACTTTGAGTATGATGTCGAGGTAAAATATCATTTAACTTATGAATGGAAGACAGTAAAATATATATAAAAAAAAAAAACAATAAAAAAATTAAAACAATTTCTTTTTGTGTAAATATTTCTTTTTAAAAATAAAAATTATTGAAAGCATTGTGAATTCACAAGATACATTGTAATTTTATTTCTATTTTTAGTATATAATTAATATTTTTTATCTGAAATACATGATTTAACTATAAGACAATGTTAGACCAAAAGTCATATCGAATATTATATGACTACAGATCAGCCCTCAATCACAAATCATAAAAGGCATTACAACCAACTGAAAACAGTTACGAGCAAAAGGCAAGGAATAATGATTGGCAAGAAACTGCAATGGTAAGAATCCGTGTCATAAGTTGACCTCAAATCATAAAATTTAGGTCAAAGTCAGACGTGATCATGGGGTGGGGTTGGGTCGTAAGTCAAGAAAGCATGCGTACTTTTCCACTTCATTGCATTTTCTTATTTATAATTATAAAAATCAGAATATAATGTTTACATATTATAATATATGAAATTAAGCTCCATATTGTCATTAAATCATGTCATAATATATATATATATATATATATATATATATATATATATATATATATATATATATATATATATATATATATATATATATATATTATATATATATATATATATATATATATATATATATATATATATATATATATATATATATATATATATATATATATATATATATATATATATATATATATATATATATATATATATATATATATATATATATATATATGTTTATAAGTATGAAAAATAGATTCTATCAGACTCGATTACTTCTCATACTTCATTTTATGATAAATAAATTACAATGTAACTAGGTAAAAATTATATTTTTTTATTTTTCCCCTGGGAAATAAATTATAGTAAATTCTAGAGCTATTCCGTAATCAATGTTGTATTATAACATACAAATGACTAATGAGTATATAAATATTGCTTTCATCAAATGAGGTCCGATATCATGAAGTGTTTAATATAAAGCAAAAAGAGGCATATATTTTAACTTGAAAATGAAATTAGTGGCAAGAAAAAATAATATAATTAATATCCTAATTTAAATTTTTTAATTAAATCTTATTATAAAAATAAATAAAATAATAATACTGTTAGAAATAGTAAAATAAATATTACTATCAAGTTTAATTTACCAAGTAAAATAACTTCTGTTAAAACAGTTCTTTAACCAAAATTAAAAAAATACTGTTCTTATATAATATAATCTATTTCTTGTAAATTAATTTTAATTCATAATATTAAAATACTAATAATAATTGATTTTATAATAAGATCAGTTTACTTAAGACATCAATTCCATTTTAAGATTATATAATGCAAGCAAGAAAAGTTATTAAACATTAAATTTCCATGTCTTTGGAAATGTCAATACAATAATTAAGAGTTGAAAATAGGGTCCCCTGATATATATCAGTCTGATATATACTGAAAACTTTCAAAATAATTAAAATTTCAAATGAAACTGAAAAATGATGTATCTCTATTGTATTATATCAATTGCACACAAGCCAACTTCTGACAAATTCTATAATATGATACAGTTATATGATCATTTAAGAAATTGAAACATTTCAAAAAGAAAAATATTTGTTTGCAAAGTTGCCTGCATTGTTTTTTTAATTTTAGCTTATAAATATTAACTACTTATATATAATTGATATAAGTGAGATCATACAACTTATCGCAAAGAAATGCCATGGCCATATATATATAAATTGAGAAGCGTTAATATCCATATATCCATACATTTATAGGCCCCTTAAAATAGACCTAAGCTATATTACCACTTAAAAAAGCACTACAAATAAAGCAAGCTAGGTCTCATAAACTTGTTTAAACTAGATTGCCGTAAAATAGTTTTTATATATATATGTACGCCATCTATCATTAATTGATCGCAACATTGCGCTTAGTATTATCCAAACGAGTTTACTAACAAATGCATTCTAAATTACGTATTGCTTTTCAATTATGCCTACAATATATATATTATGTTTAAGGTAACTAAGCTAATTTGGACGATTAATTATATTTTCAATATATATAATTATTGCGAGCGAAGCTAAGCGAAAGCTAGTGTTGAGATTTGTGATAAACAATCAATTCCTTGAAGTTTTAACTCAATAATATAAATATGAACATATAACTTTCATTTTATAACATATTATGAATTAAAAAAAAGTGACACACAAGAATATCGATTAGACTAATTGTAATTGGATAATCGGATTATAATTCATATTTCTTATGTATCATGAGATATAATAATATTTTTAATTTTAAAATTATTCTTATTTTTTTTATATCTATAATATATTAACGCACAGTTAGTTAATAACAATTGAATCTTAAACTCATTTCAATTTGTCTATTTGAATGTTTACTGTAAATAAATTAAAAAAATATATATATAAATTTTTTAATATATATTAAAAATAAATAAATAATACTTTATTTTTGATATAATTATAGTACCAAGATATACAGATGATTCATATGTATAGAGTATTTTTTTAACTTTCGGTACAATGACTACTCAAACTAAATTTACTCAATTTTCAATTTAAAGAGAGCATCAAAGGCAAGAAATAATTAAAGTTAATTAAAAAAATAATTAATTGATTTAGACAACGATATCAAATAAAATAAATATAAAATAGATTTCACCAATCCCATTTCTGGTTTAAAAATAATAGATTTTTAGATCAATATGCATTATAAATAACATAAAATCCAGAAATTAATTTTAATTGAAGAAATTCCATTTCTAAATAGACTAAAACTCGATATTCATTCCATATCAAATATTCATTTGAAATCGATTCCAATTCTGCCATCGGTGGTAGTGACGCATTAGAGCTATCTGATTGTTGGGTAGCATATATTTATATTCGTTTCATGAAACTGAAAATACTGACTTTTTAATTAGAAGAAAGTTTCATCAAATGCCAACCAACGAGATAGAATTTACACAGAACAAACAATCTCTTTAATCGAGTACAAAACGATTTCATAAAATTCCATATTAAAGCAACTGAAAATCGATTATACAAAATTCCATTTGCAAGTCAACAAAAAATCGATGGCAGTAATAAATATCCCTCCCTCCGTGCAATGTCAGCCCCTCAGTACCTGGCGGTGGGCGTGACGACGCCGGCGAGGCGCTCGCACACCGCCTCCAGCTGCGCGTCCAGCATCAGAGATGCTATCTGATCATCGGTTAGCATTTCCATGCTGAAATTTATAATTAGTTTGAAAAGAACGAAAGACGTAGATAAAAAATATTAAACATTTCTGCCGTCTTTCCAGAGCGGGGATACGGAGATAATTTATTCCCCTGAGCCAGGATCGAACCCTCAACTATTGCGTGCGTTTACAGTCGTGCGCTGTTCTACTGCGCAAGAATGGCTCCCGCAGTATAATTGCAAACGCTTAATCGTTTTTATACACACCTGGCGAGGCTATCAGTGTCGGAGTATCTTTCATCAGAGGTGGAGGATGCGGCGTCAGGCGCGGGGGAGCGGCGCGGCGTGCGCGGCGCTGAGCCCGGACCAGAACCCCGCCTTTCCCCAAAGAGAGATAGACCTGGAGATGTTTAAAGATAATTGTAAGTATTCTTGTTTAGCATTATTTTACATTAATTAATCGTATAAATTAATATATTTCAAAAAAATATTATAATAATATATAATATAACATAGTAATAATAGATTTGAAGCTTATAATTGTCCATCTATACAGCAAAATACAACTGCACTACACAACAGATGAGTATATGAGATCTTAATATATTTTTAAGTATATATATTTTAGTTTCAATAACATATGATAAGTAAACATTTATACATAATAATAGTTGGTTAATCAAACAGATCAGATTTTCTACTCACCCTGAAACATCTCCTTCACTTTCTCACCGGTATCATGGATGAGAGCGTCTAAGCTTTGCCTTCTTCCACGTTCCAGTTCCGCCCTGATGGCCGCACTGCGATCCCCTGACCTGATGATGCGGCGCGGAGACGCTGCTGACACCTTCGATTCCTTGAATTGATTGAAGTCTTTGGCGTCCTTGGAGTCTAATGGGCTTGGTGGGGAGGAATGTTGGGGGGAGGAACGTGGTCGCAGCGAGCACTTTTCGAAGCTTATCTGTTTGGAAACATTTCTGAATAATTAGATTTAATGTACTTTATAAGCATTATTATTGAAGAGTATCAACATTCTACATTTCTCCTACATATAAACTATAAGTGTGCCTAATTCCACACCCCTCCGTCCGCGCAATTTACGTAAAATGGGGTACAAAGTTTTTGCTGCACATATTAATATATAGATATGAAAAATATCATATTTTTATTAATAACCACATAAGTATTTAAGTACACAATATCAGTTTTGTGTACCGCCATATTCGTCTCGCATAAGTAGAAGTAAAGGGCATCTATTCACATATAATTTCATCCTATATTTTAACAGCTTCGCTCTAAGTTACGAAATCTGTCCTCAATATTTTTCTTTTTTTATGTAGAAAACGCTGTTTTCTCCTTTTCGTTACAGAAAATTGGTATGTGATAGGAAATTACCCTGTGCGGTAGAGTGCAGTAGAGTAGTGTTTGATTGTAAGCGCACTGGGCGTGGGTTCAATCCCCACTTCGAATAACAACTAAATTATAAACCATTAAAAGAACAGGTTGATGATGATACCATATATAAAATATTGCTACCTTCTATATATTGAAAGCGGGCAGAATCAAAAGCACTGACCTCCTCCGGACTGGAGTAGTCCAGGTCGATCTCAGTCCAGGTGTCCACGTCGCTGCGGTCCACCCTCCGCAGCCACTCCCGGACGCTCTCGTCGTTGCTGCGCGCGCAGAGCTCGTCCAGCGTCTCGCTCGCGTTGGACTCGCTCGCGGTGTCCGTTATAGTCGAGTGGTCCAGGTCTGGAATTGAATGGACTGGGAGGGAATTATAAGGAGAATTTGATCACTAATAACTATTTTGGTATAGTGACTTACATGATGCTGATGATTTATTTATGTATGTATGTGTATATGTGAATATAAATGTAAATATATATGTATTCGTATGTATGTTATGATGTATTTATGAATCATACATATGTATTGCACATTTATGTCACCCCGCTATTTTTATCGCCTTCATCCACTTCGTTTTTTTTGTGCAATAAAATATATATTAATCTATTATCATAGTTGACTCTAGTTACAAAAAGGTGCTTTTAAGTTTTAACAGAGCGAGAATTTTATTAATTGTAATTAATTCAAAGTAGAAGAGCCGTCGTGACGCAGCGGCGTCTGAATTTAAACGCAATAATTGAAACACGGTCTCTCTGCCTCCCTGTAGATATATGCTAGTAAAGCGTATAAAAATAGTTTCTCGAACACTACAACCAGAAATGAATGAACTCCATGGTTTTTTTGTTCTTTTTTTAATATTATAGACTAACTATATACGTACAATGTACATATACAGTAATGTAAAGATTTAGTACTGTTTTTACTAAAAAGCCATAAGTTCTACTATAAGACAAGTTTTCATTTAATTAAGAACACACTGTATATGGTCACAGGTTCAAATTTCTTAACTCACCATTCCTGGTCGACTGCCTTCTGGACCTATGTCTGTGTATTTCATCAGATATCCTTTCCAAATTTCTCAAGGCTGATGAATATTTCTGTTTGGCTTCAGCCACCTGCTCCTCCAGGGTCTGGATCCTGGCCTTCTGAGTTTCTAATGCTGCGTTGATGCGGGCTTTTTCCTCGAAATATGGTCTGGAATTTCATTCCTAGGAACTTAGAGACTAGGAACTAAGAATTTTGGTTCTAGATTAAAATATACACATTTTTTTTAAATATATATGCTAGTAAATATTCTAAATTCAAAAACAATAATACTAAAATAATAAACACTTTGTGCTATTTACTTTACATAACGGAGAAAGGCATTAGCTAAGTAAAGCTGTTACAAAGTAAAATACAGAAAATTCATGCAAATTGCAATAGGCAACAAATTATAAATAAAAAAAGTGTTCTTAAAGGAAAAAAGAAAAAATTATGTACCAAAAGTGATGATGCTGCGACCGCGTGCCTGCAAAGAGATGTGCAAACTAAAAAGCAAGGCATAGATTGGCTTAAGATTTAGCTTAGAAGTTAATGTCAAGCACTACACTACATTGTAAATAAATTATTAAAAAGAAAAAAAACTAAGTTCACTACAACTAGAGAAAATGTTGATAAAGGCTAAAAAAAAATGTTATACAATTGTTTTAAATGGTTAATTATTATTTTATTATCTTTTGTGTGGATGAAAATACATGTACACATATTATAATTTTTTTCATTTAAATTGTTTGTATCGCTTAAAAACCTTTTTATTGATATATTATGAAAAAAATTAAGTAAAATAAATATATCGATAAGTCGTTAGCGCTAATACTAAGTGATGTGAAAAGACAATTGTAGCATGCTTAGTTTCATATTAATTAACTCACTTTACTGAAATAAGGCTATATACTATTTACATATAACAATGTACTCTGTTGACTTGAAAGCAATAATAAAGTATCAAAACTGGATCTAAATCTAAGAACGTCCGAAGATGAATGCTGATATTTATATAATAATATAAATTAATAAGTATAAATTAATTAAAAAAAAAACAAAAATAGATGATTATAAAAAGTTTTGACATTGTTATTTTAGTCCACATGTTTCTATAGTAATTTCTTAGAAAACTTATCTAAACTTTATCAAATGATTATTTAACTGCCTTCAGAGTAGATTTACCAAAATATGCCCAATTTACATATCTTGGTTTAATTAATATTGTTCTTATTTATAATAGAAACCAACCTAGATTTAGCGATGTGCCGCTTGAGCCCGTTCTGCAGCTGCTGCACGAGCGCGGACGCGGCGCGGTGCGACGCCGCCTTGCTGCGCTGCGTCACCGTGGCCGAGGCGCGGTCCGCTTCTGCCTTTATATTTTATTTATATTATATATAATAAATCCTTTTTACAGCTTCTCGCTGTGTACTGCGTATAGCACACTTCGTTCCCCACATTCTGCCCATTTATAGAGTTATTGTACTGAGCCATCCTAATTGCAAGGCTTACAAAAGCAAGTTAAGATGTCGACGAGTAGCGAAAAACAAACGTCGACTTTAAGCTCCTCCATTCAATACAATTTTGGAATTGCAACGAGAGCGGACACATGCAACGTAGAAATGTATAGAAGTTTAAAGTTGTCGCCATCATAGACATCATTATCATTATCTAATTCATATATAATTAATATATTTTTGTTATTATTATATAATAAGTAATTTAAAATTTAAGATTTTAGCTGAAGTAATTATATAACAAATAAAAATTAATCACTAACAAACAATCGTTGCTGTGAGAGAAATAGTCACTGGACACTAAGTGAATACCTAAGCATGTTATTTTAACATTTATCATAATTGCGACCACTGTGGCACAGTACTCATACACCCTCAAGGCCGAGTGTAAGCGATGGATGTACATAGGTTCGATTCACTTGGAGAAATGATAAATATTTAACTAGTACTTTCATAAATTTCTTAAAATTCGGTGGAAAATAGAAAAAGCTGCATTTTTAATTTTTAACACTCGTTTCTTTCTTTTAGCTTCACGCTGTCTCCCGCATATAGCAGAGTAAGCAGACGCTACCTAACACATTCTGTCCCCAGTTGAGACACTAGGTGTACATTATCACCGAGTGGTAATCGAACCCATTACTGTCGCGTCTACGGTCAGACGGTGTGCAGTTGCGCTGTGACGGACCCAAGGTCAAGGTCACTCCATTAATATGTAATATACATATTAAATATAGTTATGATATCATCATGCTGTTGAGAAATGACAAACTGCTCCATAAAACCACAACAGTTTTATCACCCACTCAGTTTGAAACGTTTATATTGTAAATACAATACAAATTTCACAAATAAGGCGATATTGAAATATTGGGACTACAAAATTGTAGGACAAGCGGCGCAATATAATTTACGTACAATTTAATAATAAATTCTTCATAGCGTCAATAGGTGCATGATGCATCCTATATATGAGATCTATCCATCTATATATGAGAATTGTTACCAATAATAAAAATATGAAGTCTAACTAATTTTATATATCACTTGATTGTATCGGGATCATATTTTTTGAGAACATATGTTTATGTTTCTCTCTACACTTCTCCCCCGTTTGAAAGATATGACGTTTTAAGTGTCGCAAATAAATCTTCAGTCTACAGTGTGTCTTATCAAATAATGTGATAAACCTACAAAGGTTCTGTTTTTCCTATATGAGTTATGGAACCAATGTCAAAAATCCAACACTTAAGTTCAATCACAGTATAATAATAATTTTATACAAAATAAGAACACATGAGCGAGCATTTCATTCCCAAGGTGTGTTATCATTTACAAAATCATTAATTAGGTAATAACCTTTAACATACAAAGGTCGTTTCACTTTTTTTTTTTAAATTGTGATGTAGAACATTCTCGGACGTTTTCTGGGATCCTATTGTTAAAGCGTTCCCATGAAGGAATTGCGGACTCGATGCAATCGAGTCATATGCGCGGTAAGTTTCAACCTACTCGTATTTCTAGTATTAATATTGTGTACATTGCCAATTTTAGTAAAATCGTTAATATTTTTTTTTACATATAAAACATTTTCGAGGATATATTGAGATGCAATGTTTATTTATTATTTATTAACACTTATCTCGACCAAAAAGATTTTACTAAATCAAAATAAAAGACAGAAATTACTTACTTGATTAACTCTATGTGTAGCATGGTTAAGCATTTCCTGCCAAGCTGGGTCCAGGGTAAGACCTCCGGAGCCATCGGCAAGCCGGGCCAGGCCTTGTTCAGCCAGATAGACCATTTCCCTAGCAGCTGCATGGGCACTGTTTGCTTTATCATATGCAAGATTAGCTGCATGGAGCTCTTGGGAAGTCTGTAAATAATAGTAAATGGAGATAAAATATTAATTTTTTACCACTTTTTGTCCAAATTCTATACATTTGGTGTTGACACTTTCAAGGTATTGTGGTGTATTAATACCACAATTCACCTTAAATTGTCTTACTCAATATCATCTTTCTCCTAAGTGAAGATTGAACCCATAACCATCGCACTGTCTCTCATAAATAAAATATTTATTTATAATATAAAAATATATATAAATTAAATTATGTTACTTAAGTATTGACTCTTTGTCTTGCTGCCATTATTTAGTTTAAATATATTTTAAGCCAATTAGTATGATACCTACAATTAAAACTACTACACAAAGATAAAAAAAATGTATACACATAAAATTTCCGGAATATTAAAACAATGGCTATGACTTAGCATTTCTTTAATATAGTTGCAATATTCACAAATGATAGAATAAAATGTAAGCCTTATATTTGCCTCCAATATTATATTTTTTGCCTCTGTTAAGACATGTGTTGTATGGTTGAACTCAATATTGTACATTGTCTTGTTATCAGAGCAAAGAAAATGATAATAATTTATTTCAGTTAGAGTGCCACTGTGCCTCGACAGCCCTATTATGTTAAATGAGAACTAAGATAAAATTATACAATAACTTACAATATTAGCTCTAAACCTTGCTTCATAGTAGGGTCTAGCTTTATGAACGCTTGTGCCAAGTTTCTTTGTAAGTTGCTGTATTCGAAGATGTCCTTCAGCAAGAAGTCTACGGAAGGCAAGCCTGGCTTCATCTAGCTCTACTTCTAGTCTGTTGATTTCATCTGTAGCTGTGTTCAAGCGTTCTAGTTCGATCTAATAAGCAATTATTTTAATGATTAATATGCTGAGCTATAATATTTTTTTAATTTTACAATTATATTTACAGATCTTATTACGTATTAAATTACCTAAAGCCAAGTCTTGCTGGAAAATAATTAATAACTTTTCTTCAAATATACTTAAAATGGTTTTTAGTTGGAAAAATTAATGAACAATTATAAAATGTTGTGTTAAAAATATTTATAAAGTTGGTGTAAAAGTTTCCAAATATTTTTAAATTTTGGAACAAGAACAAATATATATACTGTTTTATATTAATAATATATTTAAATATTTATTACATAAGTAAAAAAGCGTATTGAGTTTGAAATAAAAAATAAAAAGTTTTATAATAGCCTTCCGGGTTTAAATTGATCACGACATTCACCCACATGAAAAATATCTATTGTTCGTATAATATTGTAGTTTTTGTTATCGATCTACATTACCTGTACTCGAGGATCTAAGGTTTCTGTGCATTCTGCCGCGCTATCGCTCATTTTACCATCAAATCATAAACATTTTAGCCAATGTTACATATAGTTTAGAGCTTTAATTACGTTATTGCTTACGTCCTGCGGAACTTCGAATCGCCATCGCTAAAAACGATAGCGAATATTAGGCACGAACATTAATACACAAAGCTTCGTTCCACCTGCGGTTTTGTTTATTGTCTATGGCCCTTGAGAGTTGAGAGCAATGATAGATGTCAAAATATAGATAGCATAAAAAGATGATTTAATGTAAACCTTATTCCTTCTTAAGAACTAAAATTATATTATTTAATTTATACTATCTATAGTAGAATTACTAAAGAGGATATTATGTAAGAAAATATTCTTTTTACATATTATCTTGTATAGTGACCAATTTTAATTCAATTAAATTCTTTTAAATATGGCATGTCACTATAAATAAAAAATACTTCCAAATTGCACCGTATTTATGGAAACACATATGAAAATTAATTATATATGAATTTTATTTTCTAATTGATTACTTATACTAAATATAAAGCTATATAGCATTTTTTATGTGGCACGAAATAGGATAAGATAATTTATATTGCAATAATTTCTAGTGACAGGTGACAATTGATTGTCATAAAATTGAAAGTTCAGAGTACCATAAACATTGAATCGAAAGCTGCACGAAACATACTGAATATTTATTAGAGAAATAACTATCGAAAATGGTAATAAAAGTGATAGATTTTGTTATTGTATTATTACATTATTGTATCAATTTTATATATATTTCAGGCGACAGAAGTTGAAGAAACTATCAAAAGAATTCAAGCCCACAAAGGTGTTATGGGTGTCGTCATCGTTAATCACGAAGGTTTGGTCGATTTTTAACTATTTCCATGGGGATATTAAAATTTATTGATTTCTAATGGAATACCATTTTGAATACCAAAATTATAATTTTTCAGGTATTCCCATTAAAAGCTCTTTGGATAACGCAACATCAGTGTTGTATGCTGGTTTAATTGGACAGCTCACAGAAAAAGCAAAGAATGTTGTTCGTGAAATGGTAAAATAATATTCTAAAAGTATTATATTGATTGAAATAAGAAAACAAGCTGATATTGTTTTCCTAAAGGGATAGGAATCTTATAGGAAATAAATCTGTTCTATAGAATTTTATATAATAAAAATATTGTCTATTTACAGGACTCCACAAATGAATTGACATTTCTGAGAGTGAGAAGTAGAAGACATGAGATATTGATTGCACCTGATCGTGAATTCATACTTATTGTCATTCAAAACACATCAGACTAGTCATTTTCCATTATTAATATTTTAAGTATACAACTTGTTTATGATTATTTATCTGATCAAATTAATATAATATCTTTGTTTAGCCACACATTTGTATTAAGCTAAAGTGTATTTGGGCATTTTAAATACTTATATAACTGCCACTTTAAATCATAACTCCACAGCATAAATAAATTGCATCTTTTCTTTTTCATGATATTCATACTTATTTTTTGGATATGTTATTTATTTTCTTTTAAACATAGGCCTATTTACTAAGTTCTTGATTAAGAAATAAATGATGAAACACAAAACATACTTGCTTTTAGTTGTAATTAATCTATGTACTCATTTAGTAAATAAAAAAAATTAATGAATTTATAAAATATAATTTATCTTTTTCTTTATTTAACAATGTTATCATCAAATAAATAATGTCAAGTATATATAGAAATATTCCATTTTTACTTTGATATAATTGTCTAGGGAGGGATGAATATTTTGGTGTTAAGCAACAACTCATAGCGAGAATAGGGTCCCTGAATAACTCACTGTTGCCATAAATATAAATAAAACCGCAAAATTTTTTGCTTTCTAGCTTTAAAATTTGTGTGCCTCTTTTAAATATCAGTTTGGTATAATAAATAAAGTAAATTATAAAAATATAAATGCAAATCAAAAAATTAGTTCAAATTAATGTACTATGGGTAGAAAATTTTACTGTATTTTATTTAAATTTAGGTATAAGAAAAATAATAAAGGAGAGCTTAGAATGTCCTAGTCTTGCATGGTAGGCCATGGTCGGGGCGTCCTAGGGCTACTACTGTTGATGACCGACAAATAGAGCAGTGGTGTACAATCATTCCTAAGATTGTGGTATAAGAGATCCAAGATCTGTTAGAAAGCAAGAACCTCGGTTTCTGACACTACGCCTGCGTAGTGATAATTTAGGTTACGATGTTACGTTGTTGCCAGAAAGAAACATCGATCCACAATAAGCGAAGGTTAGAATTTACCTGCAATTATTCGTATAAGCCAGTAGACCACTGGAAGAGAGTGGTCTTTAGCGACGAATCGAAGTTTGAACTGTTTGGAAACTAACATGTGATCGTCTCTGGGTGTTTTTCATAGTATGATTTGGGCCGACTGCAAATAATTTAATGCAGGATAGCAGCAAATACCTAATATTCTCCATAGCAATTTAACATAATCTACTAAAACAATAGGGGTAAGTTCGAATTTTCAAGTTTCAACAAGACAACGATTCGAAGCTTACAACATGGATAACTAAGCAACATTTTGTAGATAATGAGGTGGACTTATTACTTATGGAATGGTCTTCAATATTTTGATGATTTTAAGTGTTAATCCACACTAAAATTAGAAAATATACTTAAACAAAACATAAAAAAATAGGTAGCGATGTAATAAGTTGTATAAAGCATATACAAATTTCGACGCAGCGTGAGGAAGAATGCATGGCTTAGTGATCAGAGCGCTTGAACCGTTTCCATGAGGTGCAGGTTCAAATTTTTATGTTTTCTTTGATTATGGTCTTCAATGTCACCCGACCTTCGTCCCATACAACATTAGTGTGATGAAATAGACCGTAGGATCCATAAGACGCGAAAGATTTTTGATTAAAATACAATTTTTAGAATATACTCAACTATACGGCTTAAAACACTACAAAAGCTTGTAGAATCAATATTTAGACGACTTAAGGTAGTTTTACAAAATAACGGTGGTCATACAAAATACTAAAACTTAATTGGCAAAGGCACAGTCCTTTAAATTCATTAAAAAAATGCTTTAAATCCGAAATCATTTAAATGATTTCAACAAACTTTTGGTAACCGTAATTTCATTATCTACATAAATGATTATTTTTGAAGTTGTCATGGTTCTGGTATTGCTTTTATTATAAATCCCTCACATTTATTACATTATTGATCATTTTAACTAACTTTTGGAGGGCATTGTATATTTTAAGTGAAATAGAAAAAAATAAAATACAATTGACATTCTCTAAATTCTTTATTTTCTAATAAATATATTTTAATAACTGAAAGCATTGCACATATAAAAGCTTTTAACTAAGGAAAATTCGAGAGTAGCTAGCTTCTCAAGCCATATACTATATGTTGATAGTACTTACCTGTATTATCAGATTACAGTAAATTATAATGAAAGGCAGAGAAAACCCAAGGTTATCCATATCTGCTCCATTTTAAAGACCGTCACACCAGACCAGAAATGCTTATATCTCATATTAGAGCTTCCATTCCAAACAGGCATAAAATAAAGCTCATTTTCCAATTGAATACAATGATGAGAACAAGTTTTACTAATGATATTAAAAATATAGTGGGAAGTGGGACCTTCTTATAAAATGACACAAAAAAAGCATGGACATTTTTGCTCCAGACGGCCACTTACCTGCTTAATTTTTTCCCATATACTGCCTTTAGATTTGTTTAATATAAAAATGTCTGTTTATTATTTATACATATATTTTGTTTGAAAGAAATAAAAAAACTAGAATTTCTAGACATTTTTTGAGGATTTTTGTTTTGGAAGTTATGTTAGTTACATATAAGTTTAAATTATTTTTAAATTTGTCAATCATTTTACATTAACACTATGTTTTTAAGCTTTTTTTTATTAATATTCAGTTTTGTATTAAAAATTGTAATTTATTAGTGAATGCAATATTTAAATATTGATGTAAAGACCGCTCAATATATTTATATTTTTTAATCATTATATATTGTGTATATTATGTACTTCATTTTATATTTTTTTCTATTGTAATTGACCTGCTACCATATCAATAAAATTTTTGGTATATATTGTGAAAATATTCATATTTAATACCTGCTATTTGTTCCTGAAATTTATTTAAAAAAAATAATACCAAAAAAACGGGGTAAATTGTTTAAACTAAAAATTTTTTTTTTTGAATAATGTTATTTTTTTAATAATGTTCGTTAACATGTTTTGCACTTACCTTTATACAAATAAATTTGATAAAAAGTTTTACATAAAGACTTTTAAGGCTTTCTGTGTTTTTTCTTATTAATCCAGAAAGAAATTACTTTATTTAAAAAATAAGAAAATTAATTTGTCATAATATTTTTATAAAAACTTATAAAACAAAAGTTTGTTTAATTTAAAAAATATATTGTTCTACAACATTTTAGTTCGTTTTCCTCAATATTTATTTTGTTTTAGTTAGCAAAAGAAAAAATTATTTAAACTAATTTTGTTAAAACAAAATCATTGTTCACAAATAGAATTTTCAATTAAAATTCAGAAATTCTTTAGAATTAAATTTATTACTATGCCACACAAAGTTATGATACACTTAATAACTCCAAACACATTTCAAACTTGTTAAAGTTTTGAAAACGTAATTTTAGTATAAGCCTAATACTAATTGATTATTTAATATTTTAACACCTAAGTTAAGGTTGATTTTTTTAAAATTATATGTAAACTCCTATTATACATATTAATAGTTTAAATTGTTTGATTTGTTCTGATAAAGGTAACATCTAGAATTTCATTTCAAAATCAGTTTAGTTCACAATTTTGGTAATTTCATATATATTTGAAATATATTATTTTATTGAACAAATTATTTATTTACACTATCTGTTGGTTGGTTGTAGTATTATCACCATTTATTTGTGCTTCCAATAATATTTTATTATCTGTAGTGCATAATTAGTCTTCATTTGATATTCTTAATTTTTGTTTTCTTTTTTATACTTACCAATTATTGTGAACGTTTTTTGTGTTCGGATCTGAAACAAACTTTAATATTAATACAAAAATATTATAGTAAACGAAAAGCAAATGAAAAATGAAGAAAAAAAATAACTCGCAAATAAAAAAGAAATAGTACTATTTAACTAAAAGAAGCAAACAAAAAATGCACGTGGACGGAGGCTTTATGAGAATATTGTTGGATTTTTTTTGCATTGCATTTAGATATCATTTATTCATGATTCATCCAAGTATCATCTAAATATATACTGTAGAAATCAAATAATATCATCCACTTCACCTTTCACAAAGTAAACAATAATTTCAACTCAAACTAAATAACAAACAGACCTATAAAAATACATATGATAAAATAAATTATTAAAAAAAATAACTATATGTTATTTAAAATAAATGGAAGCTTGAGGTGGTACACTGATGGCTCCAAATCCGGTCCTGAGGTAGGATGTGGAATATATGGAGAATCTCCTAAAAACACAATAAGTCTGACTATGGGAAAATATTATTGGATATGCCAGGCGGAGGTATACACCATTCTAGAATGTGCGACAGTCGATATGCAAAACAACTACCTCAATCACATTATCTATATCAACTCAAGACAGTCAAGTTGACGCATTTGAGGCTGGTCGAGAATTGCAAGTAGACCTTGGATACTCTTGAGAACAACAGAGTAGTTCTACGATGGGTTCCGTAGCATCGAAGGAAATGAACAGGCCGACATACTCCTCCTCCTGGTTTATATTAAGCTAAGGCACTCAATAAAGCTGCCACTGAGGCCTGAACATTGGTGAGGGTGCTGACTGGTCACTGTGGTCTGAACAGATACATGTTCAACTTAGGTCTCAGTAGCACATAGAAGTGTAGAATATTCAATGAGGATGAACAAACACCTGTTCATCTTCTCACTGAATGCCCACCACTAATGCAACGGCGTTATACCATCCTGGGGAAACATCAAATGTACCCAGAAGAGGTGAACACTGTCACAGAAATTAATGTCGACTGAACTGTAGTATGCGGAGATCACAATAGATCAACCATGTTCGCAGTGATAGTGGGCTGTATGGCCCTGCATCGCCGCAACTAGGAAGAATAAGAACTATATGTTATCTATGAACATAACGGAATCCCACCATAAACTATAAAGCCGCCTCCACACGCTACAATCATACGAACAGACGTATACTACTTGGCGCGCGGGTAGGGCGACGCGCGGGCGTAGTGGCGCGCGTGGGAGGGCCCGGGGCGCCGCGTGCCGACGTCGCGCGCGTTCGCCTTGTACTCGCGGCCCTCGCTCTTGTAGTACGTGTCGTCCTCGTAGAAGCGGTCGGGGCGCTCGTAGTAGTAGTCGGGCTCGCGGGGCGGCCCGCGCGGCATCTGGAGCAGCAGTGAATCAAATGTAGCATCTGAGTAATATATCAGCAGCGTCGTGCAGTACGACAGCACAGTGTGTACGACGACGACGACGACGGTAGCGGGTTCAATTCCCATGAGGGGAGAATAGATCACTTTCATTTTTGTATCTCTGGTAACAACCCAAAACTATTTGTATTGTTCCCCGTAACCTCAATACATTTTTTACATCGTGATATTAACTTGTCAATTTCCTGTAAACCTGTAACTTTGTAAATTTACTCCTTGCCTAAAAATTGCCGCCTTCAGCTCTTTTCTCAGAGACAAACCGTTTCTCTCTTGTTTCATATAGAGACATAAATGTAACGTTTCATTTAGCTCTGGCCAGATTAGGAAAACAAATTACCTTAATTTGAAATAGATTCAGAAGATATTAGAAGGCTAATAATTTTTTTTATTTAAGAGTACTCCGATAACTTCTTTACTATAAGGGTTAAGGACACAAAAATGTCTCGTAGTAAAAACCATTAATTAGATAATAATAGTTCACCCTGCTTTATCATCATTGAACATGATGATGATGAACCTGCTAGAAGATTTACAAACAAATCGACTGACAAGCATTCTTGCTTGTCTAAATGTTGTTCCAGGATATATCTACAACGCTTGATATATAAATACGTACATTTACAGGTTATAAAATCTTTGGTCTCCACTCACCGGTGGCTCAACCACAGCGTACGGGTCTTCATACGGGTAAGGCGTCTCCATGGCGTTGCGGGCGCGGTCCAGGATGCTGTACACCTTGGTCTTGGGCGGCAGCGGACGCATGGGCGGCGGGTGGTGCGGCGGAGGGCGGGGAGCACGCGGCGGGGGAGGGGGACCTCCTGGGGGGACATCGTTTAGATACAAGTTTTTACTTTCACTTTCACGCGAGTAGCACGGTAGGCCTACATGAGAAACTCTGTCCTATAGTTTCTTCCCAATTTGGATTAATTGGATGTTGAATGGCGAAACTTGATGTCGTGCTTTGTTTTACCAAATATATAAAATAAATGTTTTCTGATTGGGGATCGAACCCGTAACCACCGCGTTTACAAATAGACGCTGTTCCACTACGCCATAATTATCTTGTCTATTATAAAAAGGCTAGTTTTTAACAGACATTGTGTGATCAGTATCAGCACAGTGATCTTACTAGATCGGGGAAACTAGTAGGGGATGGGAGTCGAACCCATAACCAAAGACCGCCTGTACGCAGCCGCTTCTCAATACACTATGTTGATGTCTATAGCATATATTTGAATTTGGAATTTCAAAATTTAATTGCCAGTGTAAAATAGAATTTTATAATAATACAACAGAAAAGGTTTGCCTTTAAAGATTTTCGTTTAGCTCGTCGATGTGTTATGTAGTTTTTTTTGTAATATATTTAATACAAAAGTTTAAATAATTTAAATCATAATATAAAAATATAATAGATCACAAAATAAAATAAAAAAAGTAATTTAAATGGTACTTTTGGTTGTTTTTAGGTATTAGATTGTTCAATATTAGTTAGCATAGCAAAATTTATCTAAATGTATTCGAACCTGCACTCCTAAGCATGGGATTCTGGTAGGATAGGGAACGTGTGGTGACGACGCAACTGTACTCTACGTTGCTTTCTGGCGTGTCTAGTAGCGCCTTCCGCGAATCTGGCGACAAATGCGCCTTTTAGTACAACGCACATTGGTTACAAGTGGAGGATTTTTCTATACAATTGTACAGCTTGTGTGTTATTTGGTGGAGAGCGGAGTGTCTCAACACTAGATTGAAGATTCTCTCCGTATACCTCAGACAGAACAAAACGTGGAGTGTTGTATAAAAAATTCAAAACTTCAGTCGATTGTAATGTTGGCATACAATTTATTATTAAACTTGGTTAAGTACTATAATTTAACACTTGTAGAAATAACAAAAACAATACACACATTTTTTTTTTGCTAAAAATATTATTTTATATTTTACCTTCGCGTAGATAGAAAATCTAGTAATGAGCCACTCCGTAGTCTACGTTCCGCTTTTTTTAGATACACTATCTCTAACTAGGCGGGAGATATGAAATTGAAGATGTCAAGAGAAGCTCGAGTCATTTAAACGGCGCCATTTTTCTTCTAGTACTTATTCCATTTAAATTGTTTTTCTTTTATCTAACTGATTTACAGAAGTATGTGTTTGGTATTTTTAATTACAACTTACATGTTTGGAACATTTTTTTTAAAATAATATTTCTACATGTAGTGTTTGTTTGAAGAATAATATAAAATCGAGACGACGACGTAGTGTGATACAGGGTACCCAACGCGTTGCTTTTTTTTATCAATGGCGGGGAAATAAAAATTCAACAATCCCCAGAATGGACATTGAACCCACAACCATAGTATTAACAATGAAAGATTGTCCACAGAGGAACTATTTCTTTAGTATAATTTGTCGCTTTATAGAGATTTATATATAAAGATATATAGATTTTAAAATTAATAATTTTATTTTGCATTCATTTATGTATTTACTACTGATTGAGGTTATACTATGACTCATGTCAGGATGTTTCAATGTGATGTTATGTAATTTTTTTTAATATTTTCTTACATATTAGGTAAAAAGTAAAGTAGTCAATTGTATGTTTATCTTCAATAGTAGCAACTAGATAGGTTTGTAGTAAAAAATTGTATTGTAAATAAAATTTTATCATAATCTACATGTAACTTTTCTGTTAAAAAATTTAAACTTTTTTGTTTAATATGGAATTTTTTGCAGCTTCACACTTTATAATATAATTATAGATAAACTAGTGTCAAAATACTCCGTTCTCCACTGGAATTCAGACACTGCTAGTTGAGTAGCGGAACTCGTGGTGAGTTCCACATTGTCAGCATTGTCTCGTCGGAGTGAAGAAATAAAGATAATTTATTTTCAAGAGGAGATATTGACCCCAATGCCATTGCATTTACAGTAATGGTCTACTACTACAGCGACACAATGGCCTCTAGTATATAATATCTTACATATGAATATGTTACATAACATTAATAGCATAGATGATATTATTCTATTTTATTATTAGTTTTTATCAATTTATTTCTTATAATATAGATTATATATATTTTTGCTAAAATTAATTGATATAGCAGCTTGTCTTTTTATTATTAATTTTTATACTTGTATTGCATAACTGTTTAAATGCTTTAGGTTAGTTTAAAGATTATTTTGTCGCTCTTCATTTTAATATGATTTATTATTATCAAAGTTCTCATTGTTATATATTTGTTAAAATCATTTATTTATACATTGACAGGCTAAATATAATAAACTGTCTATAACAAGACCTCACTATGATTTTTTTATATTAAGTCAACAAAAATTTTAATTAAAATTATATAAAAATTAAATGTAAATATAAACAGATAGATTATGTCTAACAGTGAAATGTTTTGTTCATAGTATGTGATGTTAGGCTATCATTTAAATAACATGATGGTATACTGAATATATAGAAATATGTCCATAAAAAAAATAATTAAAGACAACAAAAATCAATAAAACTTACCTCTTTCCATAATATCCCGCATTTGTGTTTGCCTCATCATGTCATTTGCATCTGGTATTAAATATTTCTTAACTTCTGCAAGTGCGTACGCAATCCTTGCATGAGCTTCAGCTGGTGGGGCCAGTGCTGATATTTCAACATGGAGTTCATCTGATAGATGAGCATATTTAGGATCTAAAGAACTTCGAAGACTTTCTTCCCTTTGTCTGAAATAATAATAAAAATTAAATATACTAAAGGTTTGTAGTAGTGTCGAAAAAGTCTTGTGTTTCCAGTGTATTTGTCTTTAATTAATCAAACTAAATGGAGATTAAACTTATTGCACTTACAAATCCAAATTAATTTTTAACACATACCTGTCCCTCATTGATCCTCTGCCAAGTATAGCCATTTTGCACATAGTTTCCTCTTGTAATTGTTTCATTTTGTTGCCTTTTGGACCAAGTAGCTTGCCAACAAAATTCACCTGTAGAGACCAAATTAAATATAATATTTACATTTTAAATTTTATTATTGACATTTTTAATGTAATTCATATTTGTATAGTTTATTTTATATATCTATGTATCTATAAAATACATAAATATAACACATTGTTAATTAATTATTATGCCATATTAAGAATAAAAATATTCTTTTCTAAATAGTTTCAATTTAATTGAGTTAAAATAAATAAATAGATATAAAATTCACAAAATTAATCTTTTTTTTTTATTTAGAACTAGAAGTCACTTCAAAAGTCAGCCATGCAATAAAATGTACTTACCTTAGGATGCTCCTTGACTGGTACCAAAACCTTTACAATTACTTTGATTCTTTTCTCTCTGTATACATCTAAATATTTGAACTCCTGTGCTGGAATTTGTCCACATGTTTGAACTTTAGTAACCTCTGTAAGAAATATATGTTTATAATCATTATACGTAAGTTTAATAAGGATAAAATACCAAGAAAAAAAACGTATACAAATAGTATATAGGCACACCTTGATCAATCAGTCTGGACGATATAGGAAATTTTGCATTATTTAACTTAATTTTTTCACTCAGCAGTTCCCTCATATATTCCCCGGCTTTTTCATTTAATTTGCACTCATCTTCGCCATCTTGTTCGTGATCAGGTTCATCTTGTTTTAGATCTTGGGAGGAATTTCTTTTGAAATCACTACTATTATAACCGTTTTTATCGTATTTTTCAGACATATTTAGTAACTTAATCCACAGATCTAGGTTTGCTAATAATGCTATTACAAACAATGGTCCGACTGTCAGACCGCCGGGACGGAAGACGCCGAATTTCGAAAATGGTTTCTCGGTGCCACAGACAATAAACACATCAATGAAAACAAAGATTAAAAAAAGCTTGGGTACTCATTGATAGTACTTACATTAGTAGTAGTTAGCTTATGACATGTATTTATTTGCCGATGTCATTGATCAATAGGAATTATAAAGTGGGGACTAAATATATTACAAAGACAATATTAAGTATAACTAAATTATTTATTGTAAAATTAAACAATAAGTATAATAGCTAATTTTTATATTTCCCGGGTACGTTAGTTTTCTTTTTCTCTCGAGCATGTTGTACAACGATAATATTAAATTCAGAATGAGGAGCAACCATTATCTCAATTTTCTTTGTTTTTATCCTGAAAATTAAGACTTCATCGAATGGGTCCTGTAAATTGTATAATTTTTGTTTATTTAATTATACTTATAATATATTATTTTTAAAGTCTTTTTTGGCGCAGTGGAACAGCGTCTAACTATAAAACGACAGATATGAGTCTCCTCTCTGAAATCTAAATGTTTTATAATCATTCCGATTAAATTATGTATTATTTTCATTTCCTCGCTATAGTTAAGAATAAGTGCGGCGTTGAGTTCTGCCGTTCAATAAGTAATGTACCAAATTCGGGTGGAAAAAGGAATATGAAGTGTTTTATCACTAAGTTGTATCTTATATCCTATTTCGCTAAATAAAGCATCAGCTAAAAAAACAATTAGTAAATATTTACAATATACTAATTGTTATATTTTTTTCTTTGTCATTTAACAACTTGATTAAAATTACAATTTCTTTAGTGCTGTTCTGGGCCATTTGACCCAATCGTTTCATTGCCATACTGTAGTTAGACGCTCCGCTTACATTGACATTGGTAAAAATCGGCACTCCTGCAAATATTTAAGGTATTAACATATTTTGTATTTTAACATATTAATTAATTATAGTGTATTGTAATTACAATTATAGTGTATTGTAAATACTCATTTGCAATTATTAGGGCCCATTCAACGCTATTACGTATTTTTTAAAATTTTTTTATTAGAAAACAAACAGTCTTATAAAATAATCTAAGTATCAAAACTTTTAAATTGTTATGAAATAATGTACTTAATGTTTAATACAACAATGTATATCCTTACGCACCTATATAAAATAATGTAGAACTACTAGGTGTTTTGAATTAATAATACTTAAATAAATAAGTAAAATTAAAGTATACAAACCTTCTTCGTTTGTCATTATTACGGTTTCAACGGAGTCGTCTTCCATAATCCTATCTACAATCGGATTGATATTGTTTAAAGCATTAGTCTGAAACAATTTAAGCTTAATATTGTAAATTTAAATGTTAAGTGCTTATTAGATAGGAGAAATGCATTAAACATTTTTATTAAACTTTGTTGTCCGTCTGTCTATCTGTCTGTCCATCTGTCAATACTATTTTCTTAATATCGAAAATTTTTGAATCTAATCCATCGCATAGAATTATAATCGCATAGAATAAAAATTGTCAATTTAATTGTCCACTTAAAGATATCTTTTTAAATGTATCGAATAATAATGAAAATTATATGTATATAAACGAAAATTATCATATATGTACATACGAATATTATATAAAGCTTCACTCTTAATACATATACTCCGGGGATTTTCATGCTTTTTACGTTCTCTTTCGTCTCTTCTATATGTGAGAAATCCTTTATCATACTCGCACCATTATTTAAACATCCGTCTTTCAAAGTGGTGACCAATGCCTACTTTTTATTTTTTAGAACTCTGTCAAACGTCTTTTCCAAGTGCACACATGCACAGAAAAGTTTTTGTCTTACTTACCTTTATTGAACTTTACCACCTAAGCTAATCAATCTGAAAGCCGTATAGCTTCCAAAGTTTATCTGTGAATCTTTGGCTTTATACAAAGACACGATTACTGCACCTCACTAATCGGTCCGGGACTGATTTTCAGCTTAAATTGCAGAAACCAGAACAAGTCCAAGATTTAAATGATATCGTTACGAACTCCATCTGCCCCCACTGATTTACCAAATTCAAACAGCCTCAACTTCATTTATGCTAATTTCGCCATCTGCTGCATCAAGTCTCATTCATACATCTGCTTGTAAAATTGCGTCCATCGGTGCAAAACATGTGGTTGGTCTGTCAATATTACACCACGCTTCTTCTTATTCAACGTACATCCTAGGGAATCACTAACTCCTCGCTAGAAATGTTTCATGTTTTCCCAGAAGTGGTTTGTAGATGTTTTGCGTTATAATCCTGCCATGCTTTCTTCTTTCTTTCTATGGCATCTTTCACTCTACTGTCACCATATTGACATAACACACTCTAGTAGCCGCTTCACGCGGTTCCGACCCATCCGTTTACATCACTACATATTGAAAATTATTCATTTTCTGACACTAACCCAAAACACGCCAAGCTCATTAGATGAAGCTGAGGTTACTGGAGCATACCCTACTTACAAGGATATAAAAATTTATAAGCCTAAGTAGTTTTAGTTGCAGATGAAAAGTAACGAGGTATGTAATTCATAATCTAGTAAAATGCTTAGTAATTCCCTCATTTATTCACTTCCATTAGTAGGCTGGAAGAGATTTCTTTTAGAAATAAGCCCACCTTTGTCAAATAAAATTAATTTTTTATTTATTATTATTTATATTTCTTGTTTGTTATATAAAAAAAACAATAAATAAAAAATTTATTAGTTATAAAGAAGGTACGAGCCACGAGCCCATTACTATCAGCATTCCATATAAAAGGCTAATTGACAACATTTAGGCTACAAGTTAAAAATAAATAATTAAATATCTGATTACTCACTGTTTGGATCAACCATTCATTGCGTGTGGCTTTCATCAAATTTGATACATGCATTATTAATAGTTAATAGGATTGTAACCTGTTGTAAAACATATAAATGGATTAACATTTTATTATCTATATATTTATTTATTATTATATATTTTATTATAAATATTATCGAAACAAAGTAGGAAGTAAGAACTAGTAGATTAAGTAATTATTATATTTGTTCTAACTTTCTTCGGAAGTAAAAACTTATTAAAGATTTATTGCGATTTGTATGTAGTCGAAGACATTTCATGTCTTCGACTACATACGCTAGTCAACCAATGAATGTCGAGGACCTTGCCCGAAAACAAAACAATTCTAATTCTATGGTTTTGACTAGCTTGTTAAAAAAATGAAATACCTATGCACTGTTTATAAATGTATGGGAAGAAGTAATTATAATGCTATACTTAGTACTATAGATAATAATAAAAATGTTATACTTATTGGTCTTTTTCCCACGTTTTTTCCAACGTGGGCTTATTTTGTGAATTACGCACGCATTGAATTCCTTGCCTGCAGCCACCATGATTTCAATCGTGTTGGTTTCGATTCTATACGCCACTAATTCGTCAAAGATATTCTGTAATATTGATTATCTATCAAATAGTCTATAGTCTATGATTTCGGGGTCACATGACACTATCGATTTTACCGCCAGAATTTAAAAGTCAATTGAATCAATTAATCAACAAATCAGTCAATTAAACAATAATAAATAAATAAATAAAAAAAATTCAAGAAATTGTATTTCACATGTTACATTTTAACATGACGACGAAAACTGCTCATTGCGCTTAAAATTTTTACTAAAGATACTTTTTCTTGTTTTTTTAGTTGAGCTTATCTATTTAGGTTCTACAGTAGGTGTTTGAAATCCTTGATTTTTATGTCATTGGAGAGTGCTTATCACGTTGAATCATATTTGCACCAGGTATGTAAGGCATTAAAATCTATTATAGCTTATATAATAGCTTATTATTATAGCCAGCCCTGACAGGGCAACAAAAAAAGTTTCATTCAAATCCGTTCAGTAGATCCCAAGATGTGTGTGTACAAACAGACAGCAAAAAATTTAATAAAGAAACATAGATTCATATTCTATAAGTATTATTCATCTAATTCAATTCAATGTACAGACAATTTTTTTTTACATTTTCGTTTTATATAGTATGGTAAAGAAATCATTAACTAAATTTAATTTGTCGTCACTATATAAATTTATGTAAAAAAAATATGATACAAATGTGGGTGGGTGTACAAAATAAAAGTGGCGTGCAGTGTCTCATGTAGTTAAGTAAAAAAAGTGGTCTTCTAAAGAGTATGCGTTAGGGTTTAATTAAAAAATAAGTAAAAACGATTACTATTTCTCCTATAGCTTGCAGCATTGACGAACTTAGTTGGGTCAACGTTTTTGATAGGATTTGCGAAATATTCTCCGGCGTAGTACATAACTGTAGCCGATCTGGAATAGAGAGAAATTATCCATTTTGAAACCATTATTTTATAGTGGTTGGTTCTTTAATTATGATATTTAATGTTTTTTTTTCATGCTCTGGTGAGACGTTGATCGACCGAGGTTCTGCCATGTAACCTACAAATTCTGGTACCAAAAGGACGTACGGAGTATCTTTCTTTCTTTATGTACGGGACAGACGGACAAGGTGAAAATAGATATTTATATTATATTTATAAATACTTATAAAAGACGATGTAAACAATACTATTCTTATAATTAAAGAGTAAATAAAATCGAAATTTAGTATTTTCCAATAAAACTATACCTTTTGAAAAAATAAAACGCCTATGACATTAGGATTATCATCGATTCTTGATATTACATTCGTTGTTTTCTCGTCAAAGTCCTGTAACTATTATTTATTATGAATAACGTTAAGCAAGTGTTTAAGGCCACGAGGACAGGGTTTGAGTGTAAACGGAACGGTTTTAGGTTCAATCTACAGTTGGGGGAATAATTTATTTTTAATTATTCATGCTGGAAAGACAAAGCATTGCGTTGAGTTCCACTACTCACCAATTCAGGTGAAAACGGAGAGCGGAGAGTCTTGGAACTAAATTATCTACGCCCAAAATGCCATCCGAAAAAAAATGTGGAGCTAAAAAAACATATTTACGCATTCACAAGTGTTATAATGAAAACGTTTTCTATTGTTTGGCATTTTGTAGCAAAATAAAGGTGAATCTCTTTGTTACATATAAGATTTCATATAAGAAATCCTTCGAAGAATTATAAAAATATCTAAGCGCCCAACGTCGTACCCTACTGCCAGAAACGAAATACTGTTTTAACAAAGTATTGATTGTGCCCAAATACTTCACGTGTCTAATTCCCGTTAGAGTGAAGTGTGAGACTACCTGTTTAAATTGAATAGGGTGACGCTTACTACACGCACCAGTTACTGTTTGTTTTAATATTTTTTAATTAATCACTGTTCTTAGTGTCCAATTGGAAGAGAAATAAGTTGAATATAAAAAAAAATCAAACATATTTTGCAAGAGAAACTACTGTTCACCTTTAAATATACAACAAGTAAAGTACTTAAAAAAACTTTAATAATATGTCTTTGTGTAATGTTTTTTTTATTTTTGCACACTTGCACACTTGCATACTGGGGTGGGCACGTATCACCCAGCCCACCCAGTCCACTCTATTCCTAGGCCCATGGCCTTACTTGCCAAGACACTCCACTATTTGATTTCCGTGTTATAAAGTAAAAAAATATATAGATATATCATTAGAACTTACTTTATGAACGGCTTTATTGTATTTCTTTCTATAATCTGGCATTACAATACCTATAAAAATAAATTAAAATTACAAAAATATATTAAACATTAAAATATAAGTAATCTAAAATATTATTTATCATGTCATATAAAAGATGAAAATCGCGTAGGCTTATACACAAGATCAGAGTTATCGTATTTAGAGTTCCGTAACATAATGGTAAAAACCGGAACCCTTATAGAACCCTTATAAATTCATCGTGTGTCCATGCATATGTAGCAGTCACTTTTTTCAATAAATGGCCCTGTGGGATTGGTATATGGTGTGTGGAGTTAAATTGAACTTCATCCCAAAGTATGTATATATTATAGATACATAGATAGAATCTTTATTGCATACGTACATTAAATACAAACAAAAAATAACATAACGAGATATATAATGTTTTTGAGCTAATCGCCGGCTCTTCTCGGCAGAACCTGCCTTCTGAGGTGGTGGTAGCCTCCTGAAAGACTGACACTACTGACATTCCAGTAAATTGACGATTCAAAAGTGCTTGTAATAGCCTAATTGAATAAAGAATATTTCGATTCTGTAACAGAAAACATACAGAAGAATACTTTCTATGGTACACATACAGGTAGTATGCTCAGGCGACCTTATCATTAACAGGTAACCTAATGTATATATTCAAGAGCACGTATCCTATTCGGATTCGGATGTGGGATATTAAGTCCATGCAAAGCGTCACTGGTGTGGTCTGCGATCGCAGAATACCGCCCAAACTCAAGGGGCTGATATACAAGAGCATGATCCGACCAGTTCTTTTATACGGCAGCGAATGTTGGCCAGCATTATCTCGGTACACTCAGGAGCTTCACGTAACGAAGATGAAGATGCTGAGGTGGATGTGTGGCGTTACTCGGGCTGACCGCATACGCAACATTCATTCGAGGTAGTTTCGGGGTCCGTGACGTAGCGGATAAGCTCCAAGAGCGTCGTCTGAGATGGTATGGCCACGTTTTGCGCCGGCCTAAGAACTACGTCGGAAGAAAATGCCTTGATATGTCTGTCCCTGGAGTAAGACGGGGGGATCGCCCAAGGAAGCGATGGCTGGACGTCGTGACGCAAGACATGAGAGCCAATGGACTAACCACCGAGGATGCTCAAGACCGTGCAAAGTGGAGTAGATTAAGTAGGAAAGCAGACCCTGGCAGTAGGCCGGGATAATACTAAGAAGAAGAAGAAGAAGATATATCATATATAGACAAATGTCATTAGCACTTTAGATGTAATATATTAAAATAAGGAGGCCGTAGTGTCGCATTAGGACATGATGGCGACCTTTACCGATTCAGTCCTCATTTTCTCTGGTAAGAAGATAGTGTGACGTCATATATCTCAAAAAGTGACGGAAGTGTCGAATATATAACCCGGACCTCTTGAACCTCTGATCACTAAACCATACGTCCTTATATAGCACCGTCGAATTTCTTATATGTTTATTTTACAACAACTTATTCATGTTATCATCATTAAATAGGCTACTTAAGTGAAACAAGCGGAGGTGGCCAGTGCGATATGAATCTACTATAACATATATATATAAAAGCTTTATCTGGAACACAGCAGATTACAAACGACGAACAAAGTTTAGTGAGCATTAATTTTTGTTCAAATAAAAGTTTTTAATTAATATTCGCTCCTTTTAATCGGCGCTCTGCGGCTTGGAAAGTTGTCATTGGCTTCACTGTACTTTAAAGCTGCTGTTCCATGCGATTTTGTGATATGCTATATGATAGCTAGCTTTTTCTTTCTTTTATCTTAGTCTTGTAAAAGAAATTAAAGCTATGTTATTCTTATCTTCTACTTCGTATATATTTTGTTAATTAATTATGGAAATGAAAGAAATTACAAAATAAACATTCTTTACTCGGGCTTGACTTAAAAAAGATTGCAAATATTGTGCTAATCAATATATGTATATATATATATATATAATATATATATATATATATATATATATATATATATATATATATATATATATATATATATATATATATATATATATATATATATATATATATATATATATATATATATTGATTAGCACTAGCATTAGTTTGCAATCTTTTTTGCAATTTCTATATATATATATATATATATATATATATATATATATATATATATATATATATATATATATATATATATATATATATATATATATATATATTATAAGACCTTTCTGAAGTCAGCAAGAAATATGTATATGTATGTTATATATGTATAATATTAAAAAAAATCAATAACATAAAAAAACAATACTTATAACCATATAACTGAATATATTATATAAAATAATATGTTAAGCCCAGCATCCACTGTTACAGATTTCCATCTCGCAACTATCACAGTCGCCATTATTTAATCACGTTCCAATTATTTTATATAAGTAATTAAAAATGTCGCTGCGAGTGACACTTGAGTCCTTTTAAATTTCGACGTGAAACAATCGAGCGTGCATTTCCGCTAGTTGCAAAATATACGACGCCCAATTATTGAAGGGGCGATTGTGAAATATCGATTTTTCACTCGGCTTCTTTACAATATACTCGTAGATTTATTTTATGCTTTTATTTTTTTTATTTTATAAATATAATTGATTATTGTGTGCATTTGGGTTAAGCAAGGTGACATTATTTGTTGTGGGATGCTTTTGTTTTATACTATGGCACTACAGACAGACATTTGGTAGGTATATTTTTTTATTTTATTATCGGTTTATTTTTTAGCATCAATATTAATATATATATATATATATATATATATATATATATATATATATATATATATATATATATATATATATACATATATATATATATATATATATAGCTTCACGCTGTATCCCGCACATAGCAGGATAGGTTAAAGTGCAAAGTAGTGTTCCCACTTTCCGCCATTTCACGGCATTGCGTGTTGAGTGGCGGAACTCAACGCCGCGCTTTGCCTTGTAACCAGAGCGAAGAAAATGAAAATGTTTCATTCGCACCGAGTGGGAGTCGAACCCACAAACCGTCTCATTTACAGGCAGACGCTGTGCCTCTGCGCCACGACGATCCTCCATATAAATTTTATTACTATGGATAGTAATTTAATACTTATCATAAGGAAATATTGTCTTTATCTTGATAAATTGTTACAAGGAACACGAACATGATGCTTAGATTTAAGCTTTTTAATACGTTACATTATATTAGCTGGCTTTGGATCTCACATAAAAGAAAAAAATATATACCCTTTTGTAGCTTTCGCCGTAAGATGTATTTAACTAATCATGACTTTAAGCCTAATATTTAAATTTATAATATCATGGTCTTAGCTTTTTGGTCTATCTCTACCGTGTAGAAGGTGGAATGGAGAGAATGTAGAGAATAGAATGATCAAACTCCAGAACCGCGAGTTACTTCTTCTTAGAGCAACTACCAGAAGAATTATCTGATATCTATATGAGAAATGTTCGTGCTATTATATTTTACTTCAACGTTACGTACTCGTATGACAACGATAGCATTTATTTTAGGTTTTACTTCCGCTTACATTCAGCACTTACAATAATGGAGAGCAGCTGTGCTTCCCATCCATCTATTACACGGTATAAAGACAAAATATTGTATTTGAAAACTGGATATTACGATATTGGAAAACGATAGACGAGACACATTTTTTACTGTAACTTGTGAATAATGTTTTGTCTAGTACACCTTTTTAAGGAAATTTCTGCACAAATATATAATGAATTAAATTTTTTCCGTGATTTCGTGGTAATAAGGTTTTTGCCCTTTTGTATGTAAGTAAGCCTATTCTGATGCTGAAAAATGCCTTTACTTCTAGGGTCTCACAGATGCTGGCGACAAGTGAACTCTGGGACTCATCAGTTCAGTGCCTTTTCGGAAATTACCCGGTAAAATCTAGCAGAAGCGTTTTCCACCTCTCTGAGATGCTGAAGTATTGGGACGCGACAACAATGTGCCTATCACAAGTAAGTGTTTATCTTTGAAATAAATACGGCGATAATAAATAATATAAGAGAATAATAATTTATGGCAGATCCTTGTAGTTTAGATAGTCTATGCTACTGTTGCAAATTAATGCTTTATTTTCATGTGAAGACGTTTCAATCTCCAATTTCTGCCCGGATTCATCATCTAAGCCACATATATATATATATATATATATATATATATATATATATATATATATATATATATATATATATATATATATATATATATATATATATATATATATATATATATATATATATATATATATTTATATATATTTACTACATTAATTTTGAAATATAAAATACATATTGTTATTTTTTGTAGAAGGAATAATATTTAGAAGCTACACTATAAAAATGCTTGTAATAAACCTATTTAAATAAATAATTATATCTTTTGTCAATTTCTTTACCTTCCATATAACAGTTGCGTGTTGAGTGGCGGAAGTCAACGCTATTAAAAAGTTAATAAAAAAAAAGAAGTTACTTTATGTTTTTAATAGTATAAAACAACCTAAAATATTGTACCACACGTCCCTCACTATCCTTTTAATTTATTTTCTTTGCGCTATATGTAATTTGGTTTGATGAGATTGTTAATTCATCGCCTGCGTGGTTTTATAAGGAGTTATCTGCTACGTTTTGTCTTGTTGAGGTTTATTATGACATAAAAGGAAGTACATATACCTTGTTTAGTTAAACAAAACTCTGAATGAGGTGAATTCTGATATCTAGGTAACATATCAGTGAAAAGCGAATTAGTATAATTTGAAACTGATATGCTTATAAATATATTATATTAATATATATGTCTACCGGCGGTAGTGTTGCCGGATCTGTATGACTTGGATACCTTCAAAAGGCGTCTACCTCCTCATTAAGGGCCGGCAACGCACCTGTAGCACCTCTGGTGATATGGTGACCTGAACGCTCGATTGCAGTTTTTGCCAAAAAAAAGGAAAAAGTAGATTAGTAGAAGGAAAAAGTAGAGTAGTAGATTGTGAAAGCTTAGTTGCTGCCATTACCGTAGAACAGAAGAAAAGCTTAGTTGATTGTTTGTGGCCGTCAATTCAATTTTCCAATATTCTATGTGTAAAAGTGTGGAACTAAAATAAAAATTATTTCTCCAATAGATGCTAAGTTTTGAATTTAACAATTTGTTGAAGAGAGCAAAATTAAGTTATTTACAAATTAGATACTATCCAATCTTAAATTTGGGTATACAAATGCTGCTTGCGATAAATTGTATGTGCTTGCAAGCAATTTACATTAATATTTTTTATTTTTTTATGTAAACTGCTTGCTACGAAATAAATATATTTAATAATAAGTGTGTATACGTGTATTAAGTGTTATTTAACATTGGAACGTTGTGGATTGTGGATATCGTCCAAAAGGGATAATTTTTTAAAACATTTTAACTAAGACGTTCATAATCGTGGTCAATTTACAAAAAGCTCAACAGCGTTTTACAACAACGAAAGCTTTATCAAGCTAAGTTCCAAATTCTAAAACATAATTAAGGCAATGTTACGAGTATTTTAATACGGTAGTTTCGGTTCGCGATGTCTTTGGTGAGAGCTGCTGTTTATTGTTTGTAAACTTGCGCCATTACTCGTGAACGATGTACTGAATTTGCGCTGTTTTTATACTGTTTTTCATGACTCGCACTGAATTAATGGGATGGAGTTTCGTTAGTTTCATTAAGCATATAACTTTTAAAGATCTTTATTTGATATATTTATATGATTTCTATGATTATAGTCATGACCCGGCTTCGCACGACAACAATGTGGATACTAAATATACTACAGGATGTCTTTATATACAACGTACACAGCTTTTCTTTAGAGATCACTCTTGAAAGAGCGACATATATGTAATTGGCCCGGAAAACTTAGAAATAAACAGTGTTTCTCTACTATATTGTGCATGTGTTATACATATAAAGCTGCCTCTTGAATCATTCTATTAATTAAAGAAAACCGCATCAAAATCCGTTGTGAAGTATACATATGAACAGACAGCGGGAAACGACTTTGTTATATACTATATAGAGATAACATCAATCTATTTATATAAAACTTTTCCGGTACTGACTGCTTGACAGATGGCAGAAAACGGGATTTTACGTTTTATATTCCAAGCAAATTAAATTTTGGATATATATAATATATTTATATATCTTTCGATGTTACTATATTATTAGTAATATAAACTCAAATGAGAAAAAAAAAATATAAATATGAAATGACTTTTTGCTAACTCCTAAGTACATTGCGAAAAATTAAACAAGTATAAATCAATCACAATATACGAATAATAATAATATTTTTCGTATATTGTGATTGATTTAATTTTCGCCAGTGAAACCTATTATAATTTTAAAGACATACAATTTTCTTTATACAAGAATTGTCATCGTAAATTTCAGATCCAAAATGAAATTCCTTTTCTATTTTATCTTATTCATGCAGCTTTCAAATATACAATTCACAAATGGTAAAATATAGATATAATAATATATATATATATATATATATATTATATATATATATATATATATATATATATATATATATATATATATATATATATATATATATATATATATATATATATGTATGTATAATAAATAAAATCTATAGAATTGTGGAAAATTAAGCATTACGTAAGCTTTTTATTATGTAAATAAGTAGATCGTAAAAGTTGTTGCGTTGCAAGATTGCTACTAAATAAACAGCCTCAGTAATTCATTGTTCGTACCGTAACTTCAGAACGGCAAGTAATGTAATATTAAAATTCAGGCGGAAACTTCTCGAAGCATGAGAATTTCAAAATCAATCGAGCTCTATCTAGAGCCAGGCTTGAGAATGGCTGGACCTAGGAATTATATATGAGAGTCCGTCAGATCTCTTAAAATATATAACCTAGTAGTTCTCGAATTCGTATCGATTTTGTTCAGGTTTCGTGTAAAATTACCAATGTTTGTTTGTGTATAGTTTGCCATATTCGTGTGCAAATAGCTTTGATAGTATTATTTTCTTTGGGGAAAGTGTATTGTATATTTATATTATTTTCATATGATCCCAATGGTCTGGTATCTCACTAGAATGTTTAATAAATAAATTTCGAATTTTCGGACTTTTCCCTTTGGTTGTACTAGTTTGACTTTTTTTACTAAGTTTTTTTTTAACTAAGTTCGAACTTATTACCTAACTAATTTCATAGCTCTAGCAGTACCCTGTAGGTTTTGATTACGTGGTGATTTACATACAAAATGCAAAAATATTAAGCATAAACGCTCATATCTTTTGATTGACTTGACTTAGGAGCTTGATTTTTTCTGTGCTTCAAGAGGTTATTGACTTGAATATTTCAGCTTCATTCTTCTACGTGATTGGGAAAATAGTCTTGACAGACGGACGGACCGGCGGAAATCCAGACAGACAGACGGACCGGCGGAAATCCAGACAGACAGACGGACAACAAAGTGATCTTGTAAGGATATTTCGTTTTGAGGCGCGGAATGCCAAAAAGAGCTAAAAAGAGGCAGAAACATATGTAAAAATTTAAAATATATAATTGATATCGTAGTAGTGACTTTACTTTTTTCAGAAGACAATATTGGTTTATCTCGTCAAGAGGCTTGAGAACAGTGTTATATATATTTACAATGTTTTACAATATTTTAATATTGCCTTTATTTTTTTAGAAATCTGCGGCATTGATAACATATGTTTATGTAATAGGACGATAACGTCGATGTCCTGGGCTCAATTGGGGCCAGCTCCCCCCTGGAAAATGTCTCTAGTTGAACAAAAAACGCCAATGAACATACCTATAGTAACATTTTTATGCATACTGCCTTTTTGCCTATGCTTTTAACAACATGTGTTTCTTGGTAGCGGAATAATGCATGTTTTACGTAGCGTTGCATTAAAACTTTGAATTTTTAATGACAGCCGCTGTTTATCACAATAAGAGCATCTCCTTTCCGCTTCGTAATCTATTTCATTGAGATTCCCTTGGATATTGGAATAGTTAGACAATTACAATAGTTGCAAGGTATCTAGTTTAATAATTGGATCTTCATATTTGAATTCGTTACAGATGCAATTTCGTTTTATTGATCTTATTGTGGGTTAGATGGAAAGTGGTGGGATCGATCGATGGGATTATATTCTATGGCTATTCGCGGAAAATTATGTTATGCGACTGTGTGATATATCTAATTACTTAATACTTAGAGAAAAGATAAAAGATGATGGAGTATAAATTGTGAAGTGGGATCGAAATAATACAACATTTTTTGGACGCAAAATTTTTTTTTGGTATACATTATAATTATAATATGTTTTGAATATATTTGAACTTAACAATGTTATAGATTACCAAGCTTACTTTCTAATCTTGTAAGAAATTGTTTAATTGCTTCTATTTCTAAGGACATTTGGTCCATTTTAACATTGAGCTTGTCTAACGGACATTTTGTGTCCTCGACGTATCCTTCAACTTGACCTTTCACTTGAGACACGCCTTCATCTAAACTATTTAAGCGTTTGATAATTTCAGCATATTTCACTCTTGATATCGCCGAAGGTTCAATTTTATTATGTTCAGACTTCTCGACTGCCTTTGCATCTTTTTTAGTAATAATGTCATGCATTTCGAAAATCATATTTTTAAACGACTCCATGTTGGACTCCATTTCCATTTGCTTTTTTTGTTCTTGAGCTTTATCTAAAATGGCATTCCTTATTCTCGATGGTATTGTTTTGTGGAAACGCCATCTTGGTTGTCCAGGACAAAAGGATATCACGCTCATGACGTTTCTCCTATTCCTGATACGAGCACTCAGCTTTCTTGGTAAAACTATATTAAAGAACTTATTGTATACTAAATTGTCCAAAGTGCCCAAAAACTCCACCTGCTTGGCCAGTCTTCGTATATTTCCTAATATCTCTAGATCATTTATGTCGTTGACAGCTACACCTACCAACAGATTCATTAGAACAATCGCAGCTAAAATTAAGAATATTACGAAAATAAGTCTCACTATAATGAGAGACGTGGCCAGTTCCTTGGTGTGAGTTTCATCGAATAAGGCAACGTAGTCGAATTCTGATGTCATCATCACCATGGTTTTGACGAAAGCAGCCCATGGGCCATCAAAGGGTATTTCTGAATGGAACTGAATCATGAAACTTAAGGAGAAGCCGATAACTAAGAAAGCAAATGTGAGTAGAATCTGTAAAAAATAATAATACAAACTATTATGAGGCCTATGTATTTGACATGAAGCAAATAAATATATCATCATGTTTAGTTAGCACAGTAACATTAATATAATTTATTGAACATTAGAAACATTAACATTAGAAGAAAGTTGTTTAATGTCATTTAATTTAATGCTAAATTTAATGTATTAACGAATTCGCGTGTAATTTCTAAAGAGATCGTATGTTTTGTATATTTTATAATTCAGATAAATAGATTAAAATAAATTGACTTTTCACCGCCGCTGCTTTCAAAATAAGCGGTCCATTTAAATGTTAAATATTTGTTTATTAATCTACAACATTCTATGAATAATCAAATATATATATTTTTTAACATACTTGCTATTATATTTTTAAAACTAACAACATATAAGTAAAACTTGTAATATATATAAAAAAAAATACCTTCACAACATTTGCAGCAACTTTCCCAAACATCAGAACATAATATCCCCAATTAGGAAATCTCGAAAGCAGAAACATAAGTTCAATCCAAGATAATAGTAAAGCGCATGTAGCAACATGTCGAGGCCATTCTGATGACGATGACACAAAGGTGATACTCAAAGGAAGGATTCCAGCGAGAACTATAGAGAAAAATTTGATCCATGTCTCAAGTTGTAGGAAATATCTTGTGCTTTTCACGTTCATATAAAATATTTCCTGTAAAAATAATATTCTGTATTATGTCTTTTCCTTTCTTCTGATAAAATCTATTTTTATCTATTCAGAAACTGTGTGCAAGAGTGAATGACGGTCAAGAGGTTCAGCTCTCAATCGGAAACTGAAATAACTTATTTCTCAAGCACTTTAACTTGCTTAATGCATTTTTAATACCTACTAAGTCTGGAAGTAAGAAGTTAAGTCCATTAAATATGAAAATAATAGTCTAAATTTACTTCTTATTATATATATAAAAAAATATGAGATCTGATTACGAATTTCCACACGTAGAAATAAATACTCGTTATCCATTTAGCTGTTGTTGTATTATTAATGTATTGAATATAATGATTTTTCCCATTTTCAATATTAATAGGTTAGATTAAAAATATTCAATAATTTAATTGTATGGTTCACAAATATAATCTATACGTATTACGGACTGGTTGATATACGCTTAAAGCAGATATAAATGTATAAATAGAAAATGTACTAACTTCTACAATTATTAAGAATATAGTTGAATAAATCATATATCCCCATATATTCGGATTCAGGGCTGCTGGTGGGCTAGAATTCGTGTCTTTGTAAAAAAATACTGAAATTATATAGATTGTTAATGAGCTCACAAAAAGAGCGTAAACAGCAATAATTGTGTAGAAAAACGGCAATAACGCGTTCCATTTTAAATATAAAAAGCTCTCCACCAAGGGATGCACTAAAAGGCGCCTCTGGCTATGTCTGTTGCCAGTCTTAAGCAGAGCTTGGATCACTTTCATTTGTTCCATTTCGCATATAGTTGGCATTAATATCCTATAATCTACAGTTACTTCACATTTGGAATCTTGGAAATTTTGGATATTGGAGCAAATGTACGAATCGAACACTTCCTCAAAAAAATCTGTTGGTTTCGATAGATTATTAATAATCATATCTATCGCCGTACGTTTGTATTTTTTCGGTCCATCCGTATATGCGGAGAGATCAGCTCCTTCACGTAAAAGCAATGCTATAGTATCCCTACTTCCATGGTGACCAGCCGTATGAAGAGGGTACCAGCCCAAGCTGTTAACTTCTTGCAACGTAGTCTTATCATATTTTAAAATCGTATCAGCAATAGACTCGTAATTTTTCAAGGCAGCCAAATGTAATGGTGTCGAGCTTTTGTGAGGTGTTGATGTTGTGCGTAATCTTATATCTGCATTTTTTGAGATTAAATACTCTACACATTCTAAGTTATTATTGAATACCGCAAAATGTATCGGACCGAAGCCCCGTCTGTCGGGGGATGTTAGAGTATTAATCATATCTTTTGCGATACCATCTTTGAACTCCAGCAAGAGTTTTAGAATATCTAGATGTCCATGTTCAGCTGCTACATGGAAGACATTCACATCACCAGGCATAACAATATTTATTGAAGCCCCTTCGTCTAATAAAGCTTGTACACACGACAAATATCCGTGCTTAATGGCTTTTATTAACGGCGTCTCGCCTTCTTCGTTTTGGTAGTCAATAAAGTCTTTTTGTTTCGCCAAACTCAAGATTTCGTTAAGTACATCCAAGTTACCGAGTGTTGCTGCCGAATGAATAGGAGTTTCACCGTCGTTTGCCTGAAATAATGGAATTATAATTTACTATAATATATATTTTTACTAAAATAAATATCTAAATTTGGATTCTTATCTATTAATGTTACATCTCCCTAAATTTCTTCTTTTTTTTTAATCTTTTACAGTATTATGATAAAAGAATTTATAACACTAGGTGCAAATTAAATTAAAAAAAAATTTAAAAGAGTAACATTTAAGATCTTCTTTAGACTATAATTTAATATGCTATACCTTAATAGTAACATCAGCTCCAGCTTCCAATGCAATACAAACACCAGGCACCCAAGCTGCTTCCACAGCAGCTTGTAACACTGTATGACTGTCTACGTCTTTAACATCAATTATTGCTCTCATTGGATCTGCGTCTCTATAAGTGTAGCTTGCTAATATCTAAAAATGATTTTATTAAAAATACTACCACTAATAAAATCTTATTCAAATATGCAAAATACGTTTTTTGTAATTTTTTTTATAATTTAGATTAAATAGAGATTGTTCTATAAACACTTGTTAATTAATAAGGTTAATATTTCCCTAGAATTCTTGGTCTATATAGATTTAAGCCAAAAGCCACAACTAAGCCAAAAGTTTATGCAAACATTACTCGCGATCCAAATGAATACCTGAAGGGGTAGTTCCAATTGTTTTTTAACACAAAGGTGTAAAGGGGTTTCGCCACGGCTATTAAAACATGTGACTGACACTCCTGCATCTAGTAACACATTAATACAATCCATGTTAGAAGTTTCAACGGCCGTATGCAGTGGCGTGTCCAGATTTGTGGCACTAGGTTTCATACTGTGGTACTGACTTCCCGCTTGTAATAGCATTTTTACTACTTCTGTGAAACTGGAAAAGTAATTGATAAGCATCCTTGCTTTATTTTTCTTAAAATTATTACTTTCTTACAGATTATAGTAATTTTTAGATATATATATATATATATATATATATATGTATATATATATATATATATATATATATATATATATATATATATATATATATATATATATATATATATATATATATATAGCTATAGCCTAACCATATATATATACATATATATATATATATATATATATATATATATATATATATATATATATATATATATATATATATATGGATAAGCAGAGAAAATAAAGTCTAAAGACGCGCCGTTCTACGTTTTCCACCTGAATTCGAGATACTGCATGTTGAGTAGCGGAACTCGACGTCATGCTTCGCCTGAACAGAGCAGTTAAGTTAAAATAATGCATGGTAATAATCCAATACAATGCATGCAATTGGGGGAATCCCACAAGTGGAAATCGAACCCACAACCTTCGTGTTGACGCAACAATTGTCTCTTTAATAATAAATTTACAAAGAGAAAATGTATGTACTGCACTTTAACAAAGTTATTTGATATTCTCTGTTCTAGCGTAAATTTTTAACGATATGAAAGCACTATAGATGTAGAATGGAAGTACCATTATCAGAAATAGCTAGACAACATTATATTAAAATTTATAATATGACTTACTTTTTACCATCAATATCTTGGTCATGGTAATACCCTGAACCAGCGACATCAAGAGGAGTTCTGCCCAAAATATCACAAATGTTGGGATTGGCACCGGCAGCCAGAAGCAACCTGGTGCAGTGACGACGAGCGCAGGACGCGGCCACGTGGAGAGGTGTCCAGCCGGGTCGGAGTAGGGGTAGCTGTGGAAGATTATGGAAGAGAACGTAGTACAAAGCGTTAAGTAAATATTTCGGTATTTTGTGAACTAGTATTAGTGAACCGGTCTCAGCTTCGCTCGCGTGATCGATTTACTCGGATTTACTTTAATATAATATGTATGTTGTACATATAAGTTTTTATTATTTTTCCCATTTGAATTACTCTGTCTATGGCAAATATTTTTTATAAAATTATAATTCTATATGTAACATGTATATCCCTCGTAGATCCCACGGGAATTCTAGCATAAAATCGCCTATTGTTGCTCCACAACCTCCTCTATAATCCAGTGAAAATTTCATAAAAAACCAGCTAAGCATTGAGGAGATTAGCCCGTATACACAGACAGATAAAAAAATGGTTGTTTGTTTTTTTAAGGATTCCATGCATTTTGAAGACTTTTTTGAAGTAATATCAAATATCCAGGTCTACGTACAACAGAAAAAATTAAACTGCTAACTCATAGCAATCAAAAGATACGAGCTCCATTTTGCCATATATAGTATGAAATTCACCGTGTAAAATTTACATAATGAAAGTAAAACATACAAAGAATGACAACTAGCATATGAGATTGTGCATATATAAGAAGAAAAAACCATAACTTTAACCGGTATCATAAACGTGGAAGTGAAATGGTTTCCTGCCAACCTAATATGTTATCTGAAATCCCGGCCGGGAAATCTTCGGACGCGAAGCCCTAGGCCTAGTCAGCTGGATTAAGTCGCTGTTAAGAATTTACTACTCGTCATGTTCGCGGATTCTATTACTGCTGAGGGTCATTTTAACATACATATTATCATTACTATTAAGAGCCTGTATCGTCTCACTGAAGGGCAAAGGCCTCTCTACCTCCTTTCCATTTCTCGCTGTCCTGAGCTATTGTGTACCAGTCGTTTAGATGTTTGAAATAGTCCCACCATCGCCGTGGTGGTCAGCCCCGTGGTCACTTCCTAGTAGGGCTATTGGTTGTGATTTTGGCGCGGCGGTCATTAGACATACGGCATGCACAGTTTATGCATATTTAGAATCGATTATTTTCAATACTTACACTTCCTTTAATGTCCATACAGTTGTGATCGATGTTGTCCTTCCATGTCTTGGGCAGGACCATAGCAATTTCACCCAAGTCACACCTGACGTTGACCATTTCCTTCGTGATTTTGCTGATTTTTCGGACATCTTCTTCCGCTTCTGATGACATGTCGTCGTTATCTACTCGTCTTTGCATGTCTGAAAGCCAATACAAGCTTGTATTTAATAATAATGAGCTTATTAGATATTTTTGACTTTTTTAAATAATTGTTAATATAAGAGCGTATGCATACCTATATATTAAATACTATTAATACTATATATTAATATAAAGTAAATGCTGTATAGTAATATATTCCTACTTGACATCGTAGTGTAGTTCGATTTTAATTAAATCAGTACAATCGTTATAATTTCAAATTCTACTTGGAGGCGTATTTGAAGCTTTACATTATTCACATATAGCAGGATAGGAGAGTGTGAAGACACTGTATTCTCCGCTCTCCATTTGAATTCGAGAGTCTAGGTGGAGTGATGAAACTTAACGTCGCTCTCTGTTATACCAGAGAGCGATGTTAAAAATTCATCCATCCATCTCGATTTCGATATTAAATACGCTTTCCATTACTATACAACTCTTGTCTATGTTTATTTAGAGGCCATTAATAGTAAATCCTCAAAAAATAAAATATATACAAAAAAATTCTGACAGCTGCTCTGACAAAGAAGTAAATGTGACAGTTATTTGTGCATAAGCTCAATATTTTACAACCCTACAGGAGAACCTACTCTTTCAAAAGAGAAATCATGGAGATAGCCCAGAACTTTATGGTTAGTAGGTACCTTTAAAAGAGTAACGTTTTTCGTGGTTTGAGTGCATCGTAAATTTAAAATTGTAAAATGTTATTTGAACATTAAAAATTTTAGTATCCACTTTAATTAAGGAGGCGAATTCCCTTTATTGTGCGGCATTTACTTGGCTGATGTTGAATTAAGTTCTTCAAATATTTTACGTGAGCACTGTTATATACGTAAAATTGGCGTATATTTTTTTTTAAGTATTACCCGCCATATAAACTTTTCCCTTTTTTTATTTATCTATTTCGTTTCGAGATAACGACATGAATAATCAAAAAGATAACTAAAAGAATTATTAAATTTACATTATATAATATAGATATGACATATATATATTTATATATGCCACAGCGTTGTCTGCCTCTCTATCTTCCTGCTATGTTGAAAATAAGACCATTAAAACGAACTCAGTAGGATTTTAATCCGCCTCTTGAACGGCACTAGCGGCACTCGAACCTGCACCTCTTGGATACCGTCCAAATTCTCTGACTTTCTTATCGATATATATACGCTTACTTAATAAATATTTTTGCTGTCAGTATCTTTGTAAGGAGATTTTTATCCTGAGGACGTCTTTTTACAAGATAAAATGTTCTCTGCTGTTTTTCATATATAATATATTAAAAATCAGATACAAGATTTATCTTTGAATCGCATTTTCTAGGGAAGTCTCGCTACGAACACTATGACTCGTATCAACGAGAACGGAAACGTTGTGGGCACTATTATAGTCAATTGTGAAGGTAAATATGACAACCTAAGAGTGTTTTTAAATGTGTTTTTTTACATTTTTTTGACATTTTTTTACATTTTTTACATTTTTTTTACATTTTTTGCTTAAATTCGTACATTTGCTCTGTTCTTATAGTAATATGTTTATCAGTTTCATCTAGTTAAATGTGGAAAACACTATGAGTGTCTTAACACTACCTATGGTTGCTCTGCTAATATACTGAAGGAATATTCTAGCTGTGCCGCAAAAGTCTATAAAGTGAACTATCACTATGTATGTGATCATAATAACATCTTTGCTCTTTAAAGTATTTAACCGGAAAATTTAATAAGCGGAATGTTCAGAGATAGATCTAGTACACCATAGTAGACCCCATGACTCTTAACACTGTCCGTCCTGATTTCCCTAAATGTTTTTTTTTAATATTAAATATCTCGATTAAAATCCGATTCAAGAGTTTCATTTAGAACGTTTCATTTAATTTTCTCATTTAAATAAATAAATAATGTTGAATATTATGGGTGAGTATTTCTCTAGAAATAGATGTAATGCAGCTATATATAAAAATCAATATAAAAAAAATTGAAGTATTTACTTGATACATAAAAACCTTTGTCTTTGTTTCTGTCATCTCTCTTCTCCTCTTAATTTAATCTTCATATATTTTTTTTAATCCGTTACTAAATAAAGACCTTAATGGCATTTGGTTCTGCCGTGGAGCGGAAAATGAAAAGCAGATTGTGTTAACAATTAAAGTATTTCTGCGCGATATGTGTAGTAAAACAACCACTAGTCCGAAATAGTGTGGGTTCGGATCCCACCACTGTCACCAACGCTGATTTATTTCTTATTCACTCATTTTCACAGCTACATACAAACATACATACATACATACATATCTTCACGCTTTATCTTTTGCGGGGTAGTCAGAGAGAACAGAGCGCTAAACGCTGCGATCCCTGCATACCTCTTTTGCCTCGTCCACTGACATTAACATCTTTGTACATGCTTTATACATATATATACATATATATATATATATATATATATATATATATATATATATATATATATATATAATATATATATATACATATATATATACATATATATACATATATATATATATATATATATATATATATATATATATATATATATATACATATATATATACATATATATATACATATATATATACATATATATATATATATATATATATATATATATATATATATACTATATATATATATATATATATATATATATATATATATATATATATATATATATATATATATATATATATATATATATATATATATATATATATATATATATATATATATATATATGACAATTGTAAAGTTTTTTTTTGTAAAATTATACTTAAAGACAGAGCCAGGGCATGCCATTAGTCATATTGTATGATAAAATACAACGCGCAATACAAGTTCTGTAACTTAAAGCGAGCGGTTGACAGTTTGCAAAGCACTGGTACTTGTATGATTATTTCTTAGTCTTAATGGCGTCTCTTGAGAAATTATGGAAACTATTACGTTGATATCTTACAGTCTAGCTAAGAACTGGCTAGATAAGAATTATTTTACATTTTTACATAGCTTTACGCTTTACCAGTATAATAAAGTTTGATAGACAAAGAACTCGGTGCTAAGCAACTTCACTTTGAGCCCATACAAGTATTGAGAGAGAGAGACTTCGTTTCACTGTTTGTTGGAACCTAACGTTTTGTTTTGTTTTACATTTCTCATTGTTAAACGAAAGCCCGTAGCGAATGTTTCAAAGGAAGTTATGCATGTTGTATATATAAAGAGTATATATATATATATATATATATATATATATATATATATATATATATATATATATATATATATATATATATATATATATATATATATATATATATATATATATATATATATATATATATATATATACTACATACATAATCTAGTGTTAAGACACTCCGTTCCACACTTTTCGCCATTCGGGACATGGCGTCGCGCTTGTTGTTGCCAGAAAGAAGAAAATATAGACAATTCATTCTCCCCGAGTGGGATTCGAACCCACACACTGTCAAGTTTACAGACATACCCAGTAACTCTGCGCCACGATGAACCTCAATATTGAATATATCAAATATATTAACAGTCGGCGGTGGCTTTGCTTTCATGGTACAACCCAGACATTAATATATCTGACTTTTAGGATTTCTTAATTAGCATTTCTGCAGCTATGGAATTTTTAACAAACAATTTGAAGGAACAAAACGTCACACTGCAAAACAATTTAGACATTGGTGATCGGATCATCGGCCCCACCACCTGTAGCCCCATTGCTTCAGGATGGCCTTAATATATTTTTTATTACGACTTAGGTATGTCTTATCTGGGGATACGGACTGACACTACTGCCATTTCAATGTAAATTGATGATTTAAAAGTGCTTGTAATGGCCCAATTGAATGAGAATATTTTGATTTTGATACAGTTTGAAATATATATTTTTAATTTCACATACAGCATAGTAGACAGAGTTCGGCAGAGAACTTAGTGTCCAGAGATTCCGTTCTCCGTTTTCAGTTTCATGGGGTGTGTGGTGGCGAAACTCAACGCCGTGATTTGTCTTCTTGCCAGAGCAAGGAAACATAAATAATTAATTCCCCCAAATGGGATCCGAGTCTACAACCACCGGGCATACAGTCGGACACTGAAGTTGAAGTCCTGATTCAGTTCTATATATCCAGGTTTCCCAGAAACAACGACTTTGGACAGCTTGACGGCGGCTACTTATTCCACGCATATGAGAAATCTGTCACATCACGCGTCTAATGCGTTGAAAGAAATTGTTAGTATATATATATATATGACTTTAAATTAATTTCTAATATAACCGATTTTGTGGCAAATACGCAATTGGAGATCGTTTGCTGAAATATTTATATTTTATTTTGTACGGTTATTTAGTAAGATGTTTAATATATTAGATAATATACATATATAAGTAGGTACTAGGTATGTAAACAATTTTTTGAACCTATTAAGTAATGCGTGTTCCCTCCCTCCTGTATGTCAGAGTTACGTGAAATGTTGGCAATATAGTTTTTCTTTAAAGTTTTTAAATCTTAAGCATCGTTTGAACCTTTGCGTTCAAAAATGTATCGATTACACCCTTGATAGAGTCGTATATGAAGAGTAAGTAGTCAGATGTAGCTGGAGGACATCACTAGCTTACTCTCGTTTTGCTTGCTGTAATAAATGATAATAAAAACCATGACGGTACGGATGTCATTTATTTTATATTACAACATATACATCATAAAAATCATATAAGGAGCCTCGTTATATGATTTATATAAATATAAGGAAAAAAAAATCTATTTTGTAATAAAAAAATGTTTAACATAATTAATTGTTTGCGAGTTCCAAAAAGTTTTGAGGAAAAATATCCTGATGGATTCAGTGGAGAGGAAGCGTAACGAGCGCTGAACAGGTTTACTTTTTTCTTTTTTTTTTTATTGTAAAAGAAGGCAAACGAGCAGAAGGGCTTTTCATTTTCATTCTTGATGGACGCCGCGATGCCTCGAATAATTTGTTTTGATCTTTTTTCTAATTGTCCTATTATTATAGACATTATGTCAATATTTTTTGTCTGAAATTTATGTAGGTATTTAGCTAAGGCTGATTAGATTTATTTATTTTACTGTATAATTTTTTTTCTGTGTGTGTGTGTGTGTGTGTGTGTGTGTGTGAGTGGAGGACGGAGTGTCTTGACACTAGGTTTCTCTATGCCTAGTGCTTACCCTGCTTTATGCGTGAAGCTGAATAATAATAATAATAATCATGTAAATATTATATATAAAAATCTTGTTTTATTCGAAGAATTATTTGTAGTAAGCATCCCCATTGGTTTTCATCACCCACCATGATATGTTTCTAAACAATAGAAATGTGGACGGCACAGTCAAGACAAGTTTGTAATGTTTTTTTTTTGTTTCACTCATCACTCTCACATAACAGGGCAGAACATGAGAGACACCCCCCCCCCCCCTTCCTACACCCATATCGAACCGGCAACTGTCACGTGGCATAATCAGGCCCAGTTACGCTCTATCCATACATCCATTAATAATGTAAGAGATGAAGATAGGTAAAAAAGGATGGACCTTTTCCAAGTTTCGAGCTTACACGTCCACACGTTTTATCCCCCGCTAATTGACGCGATCAGACTGTGAAATGTAATGTCGACAGCAAAAAGTCTTGTATCAGATTCTTATCGCAACTTTTTGTATGTTTAAATGTTTCTTTTTTCTTTATTCTCGTTATTTTATATTTATTTATTTTATTTAGCTTCACGCTGTATCCCGCACATAGCAGGGTAGGCAGAGTTAACCGTGCGTTGTAGGAACCTAGTGTCAAGGCACTCCGTTCTCCACTTCCGCCATTTGAGGCATTGCGTGTTGAATGGCGGAACTCAACGGTTCGCTTTGCCTTGTTGTCAGAGCGAAGAAAACGAAAATAATTCATTCTCCCCGTGCGGGAATCGAACCCACAAACCCCGTCGCGTTTAGGAGCAGACGCTGCGCCTGTGCGCCTCGACGGTTATTTTATATTGTAGGTAAGTTTCGGGAATTGTATTGATTTTGTTAAGAACAGGAATTAAATTTATAACAACTTGGACTAAGAGATGATAGAGGACTGTTTTCATCTGTGATGGGTCTCATTATTTCGGTACTTATGAATCTGAATTTCATTATTTTTGTTCCAATCTACGCTTTTTTTAGTAGGGTAGATAAGTAAATATAGTGTATAGACAGTGTCTAATAATAATAATAGACTTATTAAAATGTATTTGATATGTTTATTTAAAAAAATCCAAAAATGCACACTTGCTCCAACGAAGTGTAGGCGTTTAAATAAACTTTTATTTTCAGGACGTTACCGACGCATTAGTGGTTCTGCGACTAGTGACGAAGAAGTCGGAGGCTGTGGTCGCGCCGGACCACGAGTTTCATTTAATAGTGGTCATGAGAAAATCTTAAATACGCTACTATTATAGTTACCAGAGAGTGTATTTAATAATTAATAACGTAGTTGGTATCTTTGAAGTAATTTTGGCTGGATTTTGGAAATTGTTACGTTATTTTTTAATAAAATGTGAATTGTGATTGTTTAAATACTTGTTTTTTTTTTTTTATTTTATTTATTTTTCCACTAGCGTTACCTTTGGCATATTACCGGACAGGCAAAAGTTAGTGACTGTTCTGGCCAACTTTCGCTCCTTTTTGTGCAAGAATAATACGTGTCAAACATTTCAGAACGCTATTAATAAAAATCCGCGTAAAAATATTAAATTACCATACCTTCTGGGAAGTCCAATAATATAGCCATTTGCCTGGCGTTTCCAGAATATGCAGCTAGATGTAGCGGCGATCGCCCCAATCTGTCTTGTCTGTTCTTTTCTGCTCCATATTTGACCAAAAGGTCCAAGGTGTCGCCTCCCAGCATCGCCGCCATGTGGCAAGCTGATACTAGGTCTAGGCGACATGTTGCGTTTGCGTTTGCACCAGCTTTCAGTAATCTGGAAGGGATTTGTTTATAATTTTAATTATTATTATTATTTGATCAAGGAAGTGGGGTAAATCAATGGGGTGGGGTGACTTATCACCAAGACAATCTTGATTTACTACGGAAAAAATGAGGAATACAATTAGTATGTTGGGCGGTAGTTTCAAATATGGATGCATAATATTATAATAATAGTTATAATAGTTAAATGGAAAACACGTGTACATATATATATATATATATATATATATATATATATATATATATATATATATATATATATATATATATATATATATATATATATATATATATAGATTCTTTTTTCATACTGTATTCATATGATTTCTGCTTGTCAACTTCTTTTAACAAGAACACCCGTTGACGCGTGATATACGCGTTGCCATAGCAACGTGTATGTCACTTTATACAAAAGTTATATTGTTAAACATGTGTGTTAAAGTTATATTGTTAAACGTGTGTGTAATGTTTTATTTATTGATGTGATGTACTTTATAAGCATTATTATTGAAAATTATTAGCGTTCTGCACTTCTCCTACACACACATAAGCTATAAGAGTGCCAAATTTCATACTCCTTCGTCCACGCAATTTTCATAAAAAGAGGTCCAAAGTTTTTGCTTTACGTATAAATATATAGAGACGATAAATTATTTTACTAGCAAATATTAATTTCAAGTAACTTTACTTACATATTCTATAATTTATTATATATTAAATATTATACAAGTATTAATCCTCAAGATTAGGACAATTGTTGCTTGATGCGGTACTATTAAGGACATGATCTAGTGCAACTATTTCAATAAGCGACAACTTCAGTGAGAATGATAGAGGCGATTACTTTACTCTAATAGTTTCTGTAAAACGTCATAACGCCTTTAGATTGCAACTTTGACAGATGCATATTAAATTGTAAGTACTTAAGGATGTAGATTAATATTTCTGGAGTAGTTTTTTATTCTCTATATTTTCAACACCACAGATATTTTTCATCTGTAAATAAAAAACAAAGTTCGCTATTATTTTGCTTTGCAAAATAATCATAAAATAAAACAGTCATGTCCGATTTAATTATGTTGCGTCAGTTTTTCAGATCGGCGCGACGTTTAGTTTGAACACCAACACATAATGTATCGAACTGTCGTCAAATGTCGTCGTTCTCCGCTTTATGTTCGGTAATGCGGAGAATGGAGTGTCTTAGTCTTGATCTTGCACTGAAGATGAAGATGAATGTGTTATTCCGGTTAGTATTGCGGAACTTCATGTAAGTCATGTCCTAACTGCGCCTTGATAACGTTTGTTTTAGTATTACATACATATCTCTTAGGGACAGAGTACCCTCTTCCCTCCCTAACCGGTGTCGCTGTCAAGGCCAATAGGGCTAACAGCATTAAACTCACAACAAAAAAAAAAGTATTACATAAGTTCAGTACCTAAGTTACGCTACAAGAAATAGCATTAAAAATTCCTTAAAAACGAAAGAAGTATAGTAAGAATACGATTCTATATATATTTTCTAGATATTATCTATGGTCAAACACACAGTACAAACCTTTCAACTTCTTCCACATCGTGTTTTTCAATGGCTTCCAGAAGCTCAGTGTTAAGTCTCCTCAAGCGTCTGTCGCTTCGTCTCCATTTCCTGGAATAGTCGTAGCCAGTGTCGGGTGCTGGTGTGTTGTCTGGTGTTGATATCGCTGAATATGGTTCCAGCTGTAGGTTTTGCAGCACTGGGTTGTAGGCACTGGAAATTGTAAACATTTTACATATTTATAGACGGGCATTTGCCGGACGGCTATTTGTCCGTATTTTTTTAAGTATAAGTTATTAGGTGCACCGTTACCTTCATTTTCGTTCTGGGTACATAATCACACGTTTTGCTATATTTAGATAAGAGAAATGAAAATAATACATCGTCGTGGCACTGAGGCACAGCGTTTGCCTGTAAACGCGACGGTTTGTGGGTTCGATTCCCACTCGGGAAGAATTGAATATTTTAAAATTTAAGCGCGTTGAGTTCCGCCACTCAACACGCAATGCCTCGGAAGGCGGAAAGCGGGGAACGGAGTGTCTTAATAATAGGTTCCGTGAGCCTACGATTCCCTCTGGCTACCCTGCTATGTGCAGGATACAGCGTGAAGCTAAAAAAAGAAGTATATTTAAATATTTTCCCGAGTGGGACTTAAGCTTGTAACCATTGCTTCACCAGATATGTTGCAATTACATACATTTTATTTAGGCAGAGATAATCTAGTGCTAAAATACTACGTTCTCCGTTTGAAAGTAAGAATTTGATTAAGAATCGAACCACCCACAACTATCGTATTACAGGCAGACACTGTTTCCTCTGAGGTGCAACGGTCTCAATTTTATCATTTCATATAATTAAAATGATACAAAACCAGTTTACACTTACGGCGGTTCATTGTTGTTATAACTAGGTTTTTTAATTCTGGAAGGTCGTGGAGGACGCTGATTGCTCGGTGGTAGGAGAGGCGCTAAGTTTTCATCCTCTTCTGGAATACCTTGTTCTACATCTGGAAAGAGTGAAATGTGTATATATGTATGCAAGACGATGTTATATATCCAATATTCTATCTATACTAATAATGTAGGCTGAGGATCGGTGAAGCGCAGAGGTGCAGTTCCATTCCCAATCAGGGAGAATAAAATTGGAAGTTATTAATTTGTAAATTGTTCGCTCTGGCAGCAAGGCAAAGCGCGGCATCAAGTCCCAACATGCAATACCTCGTAATGGTGGAACGTGAAGAACGGAGTGTATTAACATTAGGTTCCTACGGTTCCCTCTGCACACCTTGCCGTGTGAAAGTTGTAAATATAAGGCTGAGTTTGTTTGTTTGAACGCACTTATCTCAGGAATTACTAATTCGAATCATAACATTATTTTTGTGTTGAATAGTCCATTTACTGAGGAAGGCTATAGGCTCTATTACATTAAGCTAAGACTAATATGAGTGGAGCATCAATAAAAATGTTATGGATAAAGTCCATGTGGACGCAGTCGCGGGCAGTCGCTAGTAAAATATAAATTTCAAACAAAATTATTCTAAAATACTAATTAAATATTTTTTATTACGTTGCACGAATTTTTGCTTAACAAAGACATGGGAAATCTAGATTTGAAATAAGCCCATTTTATAGTTTAGGCGGACTGTCTGACTGACTGAATGACTCGACATTGCGTGTTAAGTCGCGGAACTTAACGCTTCGCTTTGAGCAGGGAAATAACAATAAAAATATAAACGTTTCCAGATTAAAAATGGAACCCAAGAATATAATGCTTGAAGTCTTTGAACACATCTAAATTATTATATCTAAAACTTTTTAAATTTAAAATTCCCACTAGCTATACAAGATTTATATTTTAACAATGCCACAAGAAGACACACATATTATTGTGTGTAACGTAATACACGTATATATATATATATATATATATGTATATATATATATATATATATATATATATATATATATATATATATATATATATATATATATATATATATATATATATATATCTTATATCTTATAAGTTATAACTCAAATTACAAATCAGTTCTATACGTTTAGCGTTTCTTTTTTCCAAATCATCGTGACAGTGCCAATTATCTTCTTTTTTTGTTTATCGCTTCTGTATATATCTCATATACTACTACTGTATGACGTGTTCATTTATTTTCGCTTATATTTGGTTAGGCAGAGAGAGAGAGAGGAGTGCAAGTGAGGAGGTGTACAGTGAGCGTTATCGCGCATATCAAAGAGGCCTCTTAAACTTACACTTGGGTTGTAAGTCACAGGCCCTCTGAGCTCCTCTCCACACAACACGTCACGGTAAATCCATGGAATGCTTAGTGGTATCTTCTCTTTGTAATAATAGAATCTATCAAGCTATTCATTTCTAACAGGTAAATAATTTGAAAAGTGAAATTTAAGTTCCAACACTCGACATGCAATCGTTCAAAAGGAGGGAATCGGGAAACGGAGGTTTATTTTATATGATAAGAAGGCAAACGAGCAGAAGCTGCTATATACGGGAAGTTAAAAAGCTAATATAAATATTGATAGCACGAATATCCTTTTGCAAACATTTTAATATGTCTGAGATATTGATATGCTATCAATTTGTGGAAACTCCAACCTTGACCTCGGTTGAACTCGATATGTAAACGACAAATTGTTCTATGAAATTTAAGTTTATTGTAAATAGAAACTTGTTATTGGATACAAATATAAAAAATTAGCGGCCGCCGGCGACATTGGCCGAGTGGACTCTAATACGCGACCTTTTTTTTATTTCTGCTTCCTATTGGTCATGTTATATAAATTCAAAATTCAAATAATTTTATTCAAAATAAGAATACATGATTCTATTTTTTGAACGTCAAAAGCATTACCACCGGTTCACTAAAGTTAATGCCTCAGACCTGAGAAGAACAGGCGCAAGAAACTCAGCGGGACATTTTTTTTATATATACTCATTTACAATTTTACAATTATTAATTGTTGACAATGATACGCTTGAGATGACTGGAGCGAGCATTTCATTGCCAAGGTGTGTTATCATTTACAAAATCATTAATTAATTAATAACCTTTAACGTCTTTTTATAATTCTTTTAAATTGTGATAATATAGAACATTCACGGACGCTATATATAGCCTATATCAAAATACGGACTATTCAACATTAAAATATTTATTCAATTCGAACCAGTAGTTCCTGAGATTAGCGCGTTCAAACAAACATACTCTTCAGCTTTATATTATTAGTATAGATATAATTTAATTTTGTAATATTTTATACTTAGGCCATCTAGGCCTAGTTAGGTAGCGAGCCCATTTTCATTTTCAATGTCGTGCTCTAGTAAAACAAATTAGTGCGTTGATTTTCACTACTCAATGTCTTTGATACGTACAAAAAACAGAGAACGGAGTGTCTTGACACCAGGCTCTTTCTGCTTACCCTGCTATATGCGGGATAGAATGCAAAACTAAAAGGAAATATCTATTTATTATGATTTTATATTTATAGTTTTGAGATTATTTGGAATAAGTCTTTAGTTAGATGAGTGGCATTTTTCGAAATAAGTTAAACCAAATTACCACCAGGCTAGCAACAGCGACACCTGGTGGAGACTGTTCTAGACTATTCTAGACGTTTTTCCTTCCCTTCCCTGCTTAGCCTACAGTCACAATGAGTAATTTAGCGGAAATCACACGTTACATCTATTAGATGAACAAAACATACTTTTCAATTTATAAATTAAATTATTTTTAGGTCCGTCCTCTAGTGTCATAGACACTGTGTTCCCGAAGGTCAGCCGAGGAAGACGAAGAGGAATTTCTCACAGAGAAATCTATTATTATTATTATATATATCACTATTTATTTTATATTTTTTTGTTTAAAAAAATTTACTTTACTACACATTTGTACCTCTAGAGAATAATCCAGCAAATGGTCCTTTCGTCCACATTTGTAACAAATTTCAACGGGCTTAAAGCTGCATTTTCGAAAATAAACTTTTTCACTATCTTATTTTAAATATAAAAAAACTAAATATCTTTAAGTTTAAATCAAATTCACTTTAATACTTAAAAAGTTATATAAAAGTATAATTTTTCTACGACATCATCGTAGAAACGTCAACGTGTGACTGATTCGTGTGAACATACGTTTTCGCGCCGGCGAAGGCCGTTGGATGCGTAAGGGCATCCTGATAGAACTGACAACTTATCTTTATACTTCAACGACCTGTAACCCGCAATTACATTTACATAGGCTATAAAACATAAAATCTCACAACTATGTAATAAATATCAAATTTCTTCGCCCTTTAATTGCTAGCTGTGTGTGTCTGTCTGTCAATCAAAACGTCAAAACAGTTCTATATTTATATAGATTGGTAAAATATAAAAGTACTGCTGTTACATAGTATATGAAAAATGTTTTAAAATTTTAAAAGGCTTTCAGGATTTTGTAGTCCAGTGATGTGGGACTGTAATCCCGATTGTTGTGTTGATCTCTACATGGAAAAAAAAATATTTTACTAATAAAAGTTTAATATAATAAAATAAACAAATATAATATAATAAATAAAAATTTTATATTATAATAAATAATTTAATTTTTATTTAAATACTTAACTTGTTGTGTCTAGAATTTGGACGGGAAGCGAAGAACACAGCGTAATAGTAAAAAAAAGAAGTGGGCCTATTTTTGCACAAATCGTATTCCAAAACGATTAGCAATAACGATTTAAAAAAAAACTTATCACATTATATATAGATCGAAATATTACATTTTAAATTAAGAGAAATACAGTACAATATCTAGATATTATTATTACTCCTCCCGGGAACGGAATCTACGATGTGCTAGAAACTGCGCATATTGGGCCATAGTTTTCACCATGATTACCGTGATTACCAAACTAAGGAGTGGACCCTATTTACCGCTGTCCAAAAAGTCATTTATTACTTAGATTATTCCGAGATTATTCTAAGTAATAAACTTGTACCGAGCGATTATCATGAGTGCTCACTAATTACTATAGATAATTGTTGAAGTGGAGGTAATGGTACGTTTAGTGTAAATAATGAATAATGTATTACACAACATTGTGCACTGGGTCAGTGTCTGACACGCGTAGAGCCTCCGTTCAATACCCATTTGGGGAAATGGTTGTACAGCTACGGGTGGGCGGAACCCAAGTCCTCGTCATCATCATCATATGGGAAGGTCTGGTTTAGATTTATTCGTGCTTGGACCTAGGAGGCGGAACTCAACGCTGTCGTATCAGAATGAAGCAAAAATTATGATAAAGAATTTTTGCAGCGATATATTGCCGCCTTGTAATTATATTTATATGGTTTTCCGCATTTGTTGGCAACCACTCCAATTTTACTTTTAAATGCAAAATTGACTTGTGAATACTATTTAAACATTCTTGAAAGCCACATTAAGGAAAGTAAATATTACCATTAAAAGTAAATATTATTAAGCGTATAAGAATTTTGACATAGCTCAATAAGAATGTATGGCTTAATGACTAGAACCCTTGAAATATCCAAGAGATAAGGATTTGGGTCCTATTAGATCTACATTTTTATACGTTTTCTGTAACATTTGGTGCATTAGTAAAAAGTTACCCTAAGCTGGATTTGAATGGAGAACTTACGCAGTTTTGTATTATGCTAGTTGAGATATAGGAACTTAGATAAATTTAAATATATGTTTTTCTATAATATGCATAAATGAATATAGTCAATATAATAGTTATATTTATTTATTTATTTATTTTTAGCATCACGCTGTATCTAAAGCAAGCAGGTCAAGGTAAGTAGAGAAAAAGTAGCGTTAAGACACTCCGTAGCCCTATTATCGAACCCACGACCGTCGGATGTTGTGCCGTTACGTCACTATGGCCCCGGAGTTGTTATACTGATAGTGGCTTATCTGTTTTCTTAATAAATTTAGAAATAGATATCTTAGTCATCACTTCTATTGCTTTCAGTGACGCACCTTATAAAGGTTTTTTTATTTTATGAATATCTCACGTGGCATTTTGATGTAGCTTTCTGCTATATATATATATATATATATATATATATATATATATATATATATATATATATATATATATATATATATATATATATATATATATATATATATGTATCGTATACGTGCGTATCGGACCTCTTACAGGATCACATCAACCTGTCTATCCGTTTTTAGACCATTTTTCTCAAGAACGTGTAGGGTGAAATTAACGTTAAATATATCAGATAAACTTCCTAGTTAGAGCTGGAAAGATGCGATGCTTAGAGATGGAAAGATGCGAGTGTTTACAAACGTTATTTTTTTGCATATCGTGTGAGGTCTGGCGCATAGTCAAAACCTACAACTGCTTCCCTTTGGTAATTCCATTAGGAAATTGGTCAAGAAGTGGGAACTGATAGTACAAATAAATAAAAAAAAATCTAAAAATTAGTTATCTATAAATCTATCACAGAAAAAGAAACATTATAATTTTATATATGTAGTTAATACAAAATTAGTGCATACGAGATTTAATGAAATTGGCGGTGAAACCTCAGTGCGCGAGAACGGCTCGCACTTGACTCATATTTTATTTTTTACTAACTAACAATGAAATATATAAATATATAAATATAAATTTGAATTACAAATTACACACTTTTAAAAAAACATATAAAATTATTGAACGTAGCGGGATTTGAACCCGCACTTCTTTGAAAACGTCCAAGCGTCGTACAATTTTTTAAATATTTTTCTAAAAGTAAAAAAAAAATAGTCTTTTTCCTTAGAATGGACAGCATTTTAAAAAGTTATACAAAACAAATTATGTTTCTATATTTTGTTTTCAATATATGATAAAACACATTGTATTATTAGAACGATTATTAGAACAGAAAGCGGAGAGTGGAGAGAGAGTATTTAACACCAGATTAATCAAAAAGCTATACAGAAATGAATAAATAACAATATAGCTAACCGGTTTTGATTCTGATTCAAATATCCTCCTTCCGACTTGTATGACGTGTATGACACATGAATTATCTAAGTGCGGTAGCTCTTGACTGTAGATACAGTGGGTTATATAGTATAACTGTAATTAATTATAGCTTAGCCTATAGCCTATAATAGCCTATAGCCTATAATAGCCTATAGCCTATAATAGCCTATAGCCTATAATAGCCTATAGCCTATTTGAATTTGAACCAATTGTGTCTGAGACAAGCAAGTTCAACAATACACATAGTTTTATAACATTTAAGTATTTAAATATTGCAACTTGATTTTGATATACTTTCTGCCTCAAGTAATATCTTTAACTATCGTCTGAAACTTTAACCCTATAAAAAAAATAGATTTTTTTTTATAGTGATTTAGACTTAATTTACTAAAATAACATATATTGTAAATATTTTTTTTTTTTTATAGTAGGTGAAAGTTATATTTTGACTTGCGTATTTTTTATATACATTCTCTATATAATTGATATACGATCAACTGGCACGCTCTTAACACAATAACAAAGGTATAGAACTGACTTTTAGTCTTAAAAACGAACAAACGTGTGCTATGTTTAAATATATAATTAATATGATATATAAATAGTAAATATACAAAAAAAAAATAACCTCTACCTTCATCCATTTTGCATTTAAACACATTATCACTTATATTTTACAATTTTCCACTTATTTCATAAGTTAAAAAACAAACACTGTTATACCGATGGAAGCGTGAAGAACGATTATTCTTATCAATTTCCTTCGACAGAACGAGGGGAGCAGACCGCGTAATATCTAGAGCTGTCATTTATTTAATCATTAATAATGATAATATTAATGATTACTTGATTAACTGGTTACGTTTTATAATGATCACGATCATTATGTACAATTTACGATATAGTTTTTTTGTTTGTTTCAAATGATTTTAATAATAACAGTCGATTTTGATAATACCTAAACAAAATTCTAAACTACATTTAATATATTATTATTTTCTAAACATTTATGTTCAAAAAATAAAGCTGTAAGACAAATCTATATTCCAATATCGATATATCAATGAAAATGTAAGTTTCTGTCTGTGTCTGTATCTCCTTCTCAGGCAAACTACTGAGGTAATTTTACTGATTAATACGGTTATAACATATTTTTAAATACAAATGGTTGCTTCTGAAACCTACTAGTATTAGCATTTTCTGTAACAAAGCTAAAGAGATTACTTAAGAGCAAGTTCAAATACGATATATGAGTATTGAATTTTGAGTGTCGTATCTGTTAATTTTGATATCTATGTATGGTTGTATCAGTAGATAAAAAGATATTGCAACACAATCTTTTAAAATTTCAATAGCAATTATTTATTTTTTTTTATTGACATAGATACTTTGAAGTTTGGCTAGTATGTATATATTGAGAGAATTAAAAAAAAACACAAAATTACGTAAAATCGATTTTTAAATATATTATGATATCATTTAACGTCGTCCAAGCGCAATTTTATCATAATGGATGCGATGTTATTTATAGGTTCAAGTTAAATTTAATTGATAATTTCACATAGTGTCAAAGAAATAGAGTACTATTGTTAATTAAGACTGGGTTCCTGCCCTATTGTTTGTATAGTACAAACATACGTATTATGAAGCTGAAGATTTCGTTTTTGTTTGCTTGAACTCGCTAATCTCAGTAACTACTGGCTGGATTTGAAAAATTATTTTAATATTGAATAGTCCTTTCGACATAAGCCACTATTTTTATTATAGCCACAGAAGCGAAACCGAGAGTTAAAACTAGTGATAGGGCTCTTCGTGTTAAATCAAAAGTCTTTCATATTTTTGTCTCATATATATAGAAAGGTATTTAAAGATAAAAGCTTACGACATTTTCAGTCATAAGCACTTTACTAACTATCCAAAAAGAAAGCCACCGCCATTGAGTAAGCGTTACGTAACGTACATATATTGTCTCGAGAACTCGGAATAGGCTGAGCTGGCAAACAGACCACAGGTCACGGTTTTATTTGTAGAGAAGACAAACACGGGCCTCCCTTTAACTTTATGTTCGCTTTACCAGTGAATCTCGAATCGACATGTTTTTGGTTAAATTAAATTTGAATATATGTGAATAATAATATTTTTGCTAAATAATTATTATGATAGATATTGTTATTGTAAATTTTGTTAAGCTTAACAACTGTTTACACATGTGGGTTCGATTTCCGCTTGGTGTAATGAATTATTTTCATTCACTCGCTTTGGTAAGATAAAGTGCGGCGTTTATTTTCGCCATTCTATACTTAGGGAAAATTTCACCAGTTACGGATAAAGTTTCAGATAATAGTCAACGCTATCTACCTGATATTTCTATCTAAGACCTGTGATACCATCATTTGTTATTTATCTGCCACACAAGGAACATATTTCCTATCTGAGATTTTATCAGCAAGTGGTGAAACCGGCCCTTAATGTCTTAAATTTTTAATTAAGTATGATATATAGCGATTGTTTTAGACAACTGAATAATCAAAAATTTGTTTTATGCTAGTTAATTAATTATAAATAAATTAGAAATTATTGTATTAGCAAATTTCTATCTAAGCGTAAGATAAGTACTTGTAGCTTAATTGGTGACGACCGCTTCGACAGTTAACAATAGGAACAAGTTCGAATCTCGCAGTTAATTTTATATGTTTCTTCACGATTTTCTTTCCTCAACTAGTTGATAATACTGTAAGACTCAGTAAGGTCAGAACACAATCAAACTGTTGCAAATTCATTAAAAAATTTAGGCGTATCTAATATAACAAATATGTAGGCATATGTGCAATATCACCATTCTTGTTTCTGTTCTTTATTTTCTGAACTTAACCTATTCCATCTATATCTTGTTAAAATCGAACAATGAACTTTTTAAAAATCATTGCTAAAAGCCAAATGTGGTCTAATTGTGGAAAAAATAGAATTGCAAAGTGTAAAAGTGGTATTAACCATTTTAACACCCTGTATATGAACTTTGATAGTAACGTCTATTCTTTATAGGTTTAATTCTACGGGTTCATTATAACTGTTCTCAGTCTCATCTCTAATAAGGGAAAAGAACGGAGCGAGAAATGTATATTAGAAAAAAATATATTAAAAATAACTTGTCTCACAACAATGGTAGCGCTGCGGCTATAACAAGCCCCATACAAAGTTAGTTCGACTTGTCTAGTTTAATCTAACTTCACTCAGCCGTACTATATGTAATTAATGTGTGACACTTGAGTTTTACCATCGATATTGGGAGATATTCTTATTTATTAGAATAAGATTTTGCCACGCTTGCTTTTCTCTCGGCTTCACGCTGTATCCCGCATATAGCAAGCTTGGCAGAGAGAAATGTTAAAATACTCCGAAATAATAATAATTAATTACCCCTTGTGAGGATTGAACCATCACCAATCACGTTTACAGTCACTGCCGCACAATGGCTTCAAACTACGAAGTTGTATACCAACTATCTAGCTAGCATTATCCCGGCCTATTGTCATCTGATTTCCGACTTAATTGATCCCACTTTGCACAATATGTCTTGCATCACGCATCCAACCATTACTTCCTTGGGCGCCCAGGAGGTCTCACTCCAGGGACCAACTGTAAAACTAAATATAAACTGTAAACTAAAATAAATTTATATTGTCATAGTGTAAAATAGGGAACATAGTGATACGTCACTACGTTTTCATTGGTACTTAAAAACATACACACTGTCTCAATATACAGCCTAAATAATTCAAGCTCACCTTCATACATATTTCTCTAGATACCCTATCTAAGTATATTTTATTATATGTTCCTAGTTTCGGGCATTATTTACAATCTAGCTGCCAGATGCAGTATCTCGATGGATTACTTACTTCTTGTAAATTTTGCCTCGTCTTCGTTTTGCCACATATTTCGGTGGAAAGAGAATTTGTTTTTAATGTTTCTCATTATTTTTTATTGACAACGTCTTTGATAGCAGAATTATTGTATTGAATAAATTATTAATAATAATAACTAAACTTTACTTACTTTATACATTACTTTATATATTATTATATCTTCAACTAAGACATGTTATTCACGTTTCCATAAGATAGAAATTTTCATATCATCACATTAAATAAAAAATTTATGTATGTGTATTTACGAGTGTCGAGTATGTATATAGGAGACGATGTCGCGCTTAGAAATTTGGGTTGATGTTGGTTTATCTTCACCTTTACATATTGTATGGGTGACTTGGTGCATTTTTGAACGCGGGCTTAAGCGCGAGGCGAGTCATATTTGTCAAGGAAATATTTATATGTTCTAAATCACTTTGTTTCTACAGTAATGAAATTTTGAATTTTTTACATGTTGTTCAGAAATTGTTTCGGAGTTGGTTAGTTTTTAATGGAATTGTGTTTGAGGCAATTTTTTTATTGATATATAATACACATTTATGTGTGAATCGTTCGAGATGGGGCGGAAAATTTGTTCGCCGGTAAATAATGACGGCGAAAACCGACTTGAAATGTCGTACGTGCGACAAAAATAAATAAAAAGAGCCGGTGTAAAACATATAGTTATATAGTGTATAATATAGCCTATAGCCTACAATATACCCTATAATATAGCCAATAGTCTTAGAGGAATGGAATATCCATTTCAAATTTAAATTTTAAATATCGAACTCATACTTCCAGAGATAAGAGAGATTAACCAAATAAACTGATCAACCGTACGTTATATTGCTTCAAATGGACGTCAAAATAAGTAAAATATTCAGTCCAGTACAAAATAAATATTTATTAATTAAGTATCGCTGAAAATGCTTTTACCGAGCTTGCCTCGTATCGTCTCCGATGTTTTAATTACAACACTATATATATAGTGTTGTTTTTGTTCTTGATAAAGTTTTTGTTTTATTAAATTAAATGATTAAATGGATTTCATGACGTTTGTATGAATATTATGTGATATTGTGGCGTGGTTGGTGAGCGATGGATGTTTCTTTTTCTTTTAAGCTTCACGCTTTATCCCGCACATAACAGGGTAGACAGAGGGAACATAGTGTTAAGACACTCCATTCACCGCTATTATTATTATTTTTTTCACATTTTATTTCGATATAGCAGACAATAGTCAGACACTCAGCGCACGCAATGCCTCGAATGATGGAAAGTAGAGAACGGAGTGTCTTAACACATATACATTTAATTAATAATTTCTGAAGAGTCCAGCAAATGAATCATTAACTCTATATTTTCTTCACAAATAACGTAATCTAACCTAATCCTAATAGATCACCACCTAGCTAGAATTAGGACAAAACACGACGTTACAATCAACGAGTCACTTGGTACCAAAACTTTTGGTTTTCCATCTATATAAAAAAAAATACATTAACCACGTACCTGGGCATTACCATAACTGTTTCCCATACATATTAAAGCTGGAGTGGAAGTTTTATAGTTCTTTTTTACATTTCCAAGCACGTCCGACGCACTACAGTGATTGATACCGATCGCGATGGCGTATGAAAACTGCCAATTTACTTAATATACGCAATGTATATGGGTTCCGTATTAATATTTAAAATTATATTGTGGTAAATATAAAAAGAAAGAAGCGGGACTCGTACTCGCGACTCTTGGGTTCCGTCCAAGCACTGTAAAAGAGAGAAAAGTTTATCTCCTTTTCTTTATGTGGAATCGCACACTATATAACCTTTTTTAAATAACTTTTAATGTTAAGTTATTTGTAAATATATATCCTATAGGTGTTCCATTACTCAAAACACAATATATTCAAATTGAGGAAACTCCAATGGAAGAGAGAATAGAATAAAAATGTCTTAAGACTAGATTCCCTGTGCCTACGCTCCAGAATTTCATCAACGGTAATAAGCAGAAAACGGAATGTCTCAACACTAGCTTCTCTTTGCTTACCCAGCTATATGCGAGATAGAATAAACACAAATATTAAATTTTATATTCTGTTTTATTATATTTCTGTACGTACGTACGTACATACGTACAAATATGTACTATATAAGTATATTTAAATAGGAATTCTAATATAATCCATAGTTGTTATGCCTACTTTATTATGCCTAAAGGTAAAAGATTTACTACTAATGAGTTTTTCATAATGCAAGACGGAATCCGAGCAACATATCCATTGCGCAAATAACTATACGTAACGTTCGACATGAAAAGCTGAGTGAGGATAATATTTAATCTGTGCAACCGCCATCTTGTTTGCAGCTGAAACTTTGATGATGTTTTAATATTTATTCAGATTTGGCTGTTAAAAAGAAGATATATCAAGATAATTTTAACATAATGCAATTTGATAGTGTAAGAAAATATGTATAGATTGTAAATTAATTATTCATACTAGAAAAATCTAAAAAAAATAAATGGCTGTAGGTATGAGTTATTTTTAATCTGTGTTATATTATTAATAGTGAAAAAATAACACAAATATAATACACTGTTTTAATAATAAATACTAAATAGTATTCAGTATACACATAAAAAATAAAATTATATAAAAAATACCGGTAAAATTGGGAAGAATATTTACTTATTCAATTTATGTTACATATATTCTGTTTTGAGATGACTTCTTATGTCAAAAGTTGGGCAAGAAAAGGGAACGCCGAGATAAATATATTATGAACAGATACGCCTACTAAGCGTCTTAGACGACATTTGCGACAGTTATTAAAGTACGTAAGTTATCTAAATATAGAATTAATGTAATATTTATTCGGTATATTCTCATTTAAAAGAAATATAATGTAGACATTTTCATTTATTTTTTAAACTTTGTGGCGGAAACCAACACCGCGCTTAGTCTCGTTACCAGAGCGAAGAAAACGAAAATTATTCATTCTCCCCGAGTGGGAATCGAACCCACAAACCATCGCGTCGGCCTCTGCGCCACAATGGTCCTTTTATTTATTTCGCCAAATTAATAACAAAACATCAAACACTTATTAGACAATATCAACTGTCATCTGTTTTTATTATCCATAGAAAAAGCGCGGGAAAACGACAATTGTTTCGGCCATCTTTTTTAAATTAAATTCGCAATGACAGACTCAAACAAAGGTTCAGATAATTATGTTTTGTTATTTTTTCTAATAAATTTAGATGAATACGTTTTTGGGAATGGCGTCGAAGATATTATATTTATTTATTTTTTAGGTTAAATGGTTAAAATTGATCTCAGTTTTGCAACTGCATTGAAGATATTAATAAATGATTTGCAGTTCAATAGAATTTTTATATTATAATAAACATACTTGAACACACAGCGAGATATAGAGCTCTTATGGACAATGCGCCATTTAGTCCTTTAACACACTAAATGACATAAGGGTAAGCAGAAAAACTAAACCTTAATTAACTTTACCTAAGTAGAGCTCATAGACAATACTTTACTAAATGTAAAAAAAATAACAACATTATAAATTATAAAGATACAAAAAAATAATTAATAAATATATAGAATAATAAAATTGTCTATACTTTTGATTTAAATCAAATGTTTTGTTAAGGTGATTATTGCAACTTTTATTTGTACTTAATAATGGAGGCTATATTAAAAATGTGGTTATTTTAAATAAAATATTTTTTTTCATCTATCGCTTTAACTTTATAATTTTGTTAAGACATGTGAAGACTGATCATTTATTTACTGATATAAATAATAATATTCGATACACTCCGCTTACCCACCTTCTCTGGATCCGAGACATTATTTACTAAGTGTCGGAACTTTGGCTTACTGGAGCGAGGAAATAAAATTAAGGATATTGAACCTACGACTATCGTGTTAACAGTCAATCGCTGTTCCACTGCGTCACTATAAATAATACCTACGTACCTGTTAGTTTAAATTTCCTTTTCCAATAGAATAAGGAAAAGACTTTCAATAGCACAATAGTGCAAAAGGAACCTAATCTACTTCGAACTGTCCAAGGAATTCAATATACCAGTAATAGCCGACCGATGGGAAGTATTGTGGAGCGTAAAATTCTTATTATGCGACAGCAACGAGGTGACTTCTAATTTGATATTTAATTTTTTAATATATATATATATATATATATATATATATATATATATATATATATATATATATATATATATATATATATATATATATATATATTGCCAAAAATTGAATGGACTATGGAGTACTAGTGTAGTTTTATTTAAATTATTTGCAGCTCCAATGGAAATAATTAGATAATGTAAGATGAGTTTGAGCGCAACTACAGTTGGTTACATCGAAATTAAAATTAAATTAAGCTGATGTAATATACCCTATAGTCTATAGTTTTCACAATAAATATACAGTAGATATATAGAAATAATTTATTACACCAAACTAAAGCTAAAAGTATTTTACTTTACTTTAAATATACTTAATTTTATACATACAAAACTATATACGATATTATATAAAGTAATTAAGTAAGTTATTAGTTGTTACTGAGACACAATGCAGGATAGGGAGGGAAGTGTAGGCAGAAGGAATATAATCTTAAGACACTCGGTTCCACACTTTCCGCCTTACTAGGCATTGCATGTTGAGTGGCGGAACTCAACACCGCGCTTTTTGCCTTGTTACCAATGCGTAGAAAATGAAAATCATTCATTCTCCCCGAGTGGGAATCGAACTATATATATATATATATATATATATATATATATATATATATATATATATATATGTGTATATATGTGTATATATATGTGTATATATATATATATATATATATATATATATATATATATATATATTATATATATATATATATATATATATATATATATATATATATACATATATATATATATATATATATATATATATATATATATATTATATATATATATATATATATATATATATATATATATATATATACATATATATATATATATATATATATATATATATATATATATATATATATATATATATATATATATATATATATATAATATATGTATATATGTATGTATATTGTGTACTATCTTCTTCTACTTAGCATTATCCCGGCCTATTGCCACGGTCTGCTTTCCTACTTAATCTACTCCACTTTGCACGGTCTTGAGCATCCTTAGTGGTTAGTCCATTGGCTCTCATGTCGTGCGTCACGACGTCCAGCCATCGCTTCCTTGGGCGTCCGGGGGGTCTTACTCCAATGACAGACATATCAAGGCATTTTCTTCCGACGTAGTTCTTAGGCCGGCACAAAACGTGGCCATACCATCACAGACGACGCTCTTGGAGCTTATCCGCTACGTCACGGACCCCAAGACTACCTCGAATGAATGTGTTGCGTATGCGGTCAGCCCGAGTAACGCGACACATCCACCTCAGCATCTTCATCTCCGTGACGTGAAGCCCCTGAGTATGCCGAGATAATGCTGGCCAACATTCGCTGCCATATAAAAGAACTGGTCGGATCATGCTCTTTAATATATACTCTTTATATTGTGTACTATGTATGGATAAATTGAATATATTATAATATGCTAATTTATCTTATTATATTTGTTTACGTCTATTTATAATATGTTATAATATTTCTCTCTCTACCTAGCTCTTTATAATTTTCAGTGTTACTACTTCGCCCTAAAGGCTATCTGGAAGAGATGGCTACAAAGCCATAAGACCGCCTTTTGTACATTACTATTTATTTTTCTCTGTTTTTGTTTTTTTTTCTTTGTATTTATGATTAAATTAATTTTCTTTAAAAAGCTTTAAAATATATTAACTACTTTAGATGACGTGTTTTACATTTATTGACATTGTTTATTTATAGTATTCGTTGAAACTTGTTTTGTACAATTGCACCTTTTGCTTGGAACCTCCTTTATAATTTGTATCACCAGAACCTCAGAAAAATAATCTCTGCCAAGTAATCAAACGTGTTTACATGGAGCTAACAAAAACAGAGGCTATACAATAACTACAAATAAGTAGTTCGTAAGAAACTAAATCATATTGTAGTATCTAATAATAAAGGTTAATACGATTTATTGCAAGTAATCAAAGTGACGTCGACCAGTGTAAGATGAGATATAGGGAGACCACGTTGACTAGCGACGTGGTAAATTTTAAAATTGGTTCTAATATCCATTCAATGCCTATTATGTCTTAATATTCTTTTCAGCTTTACGCTGTATCCCGCATATAGCAGAGTAGAGAGAGAGGATCTAGTGTTAATACACTCTGTTCAATTCTTTCTGCCTTTTGAGACATTGCGTGTTAAATGGCGAAACTCAACTCCGCGCTTTGTCTTGTCCTGGAATCCAACTCACATCCATCACGTTAACAGTCAGATACTGTGGTGTCAGGTACCGTGGTTTAATACCCATAAAGAGAGATTATTACTTCGTAATATAAATTTGCTATTTATTTTTTAATTGCATTTTCTATGTGTTAAAACACTTCCCATAAAATTATTTGCACATATGAATCCATTTAAACTTTTCTATACTCTCCACTTTACTCTCCTATGTAAAATGGTGTACTGGTTTATGTAGCAACATCATTTATTAATATTTAAAAAAAAAAGAACGTCAAAGATATCAATCTAACTGTAATTAAAGTTCACTGGTATAAAAAAAAAAAAATCCTAAAATATTTTGTGTTTCGAGTTATTGATTGAAAATAAACATAAAACAAAACTTAATATTTCTGAAATAATATAATAATGAAATTATTTTGTTTTATAAAACTTTTCTTTAGCCAAAACCGGATTTGACCGGTTCTTGGACTTACTTTAATATACGAGTAGTATACGTACAGTCCAATAACTTACCATTAAACCAGTTAGTACTGATAGAACATACTTCTATTGTGAATGGACGGAACTCCTGACCACGGTAATGGGAACTATAGTTCAGATATGATGCTAGTGTTGTCCAATTTATTATTATTAGGCTACATCCATAGTGCTCGATATTTGTATAAATCAAAATAGGGCATATTTGAAGGCATGTACTACCGCTATGAAGTTGGGTAGTGGTTGACTGGATGTTCCAAATTAATTTCTATTTATAATGCAAATAAATTCTAATACTAATAATAATATAGTATATATATATATATATATATATATATATATATATATATATATATATATATATATATATATATATATATATATATATATATATATAAATATATATATATATATATATATATATATATATATATATATATATATATATATATATATATATATATATATTATATATATATATATATATATATATATATATTTACACAATTGTATCAAAACAATAACAATAATATTTTATTTATCCATTCAGACCGTGAGAATAAAGTGCGGGGAAGTTAATAACGATTTACATATATTGTGGGTGTTTTTGTAATGTGAACTTTGTCAATAAGAGAGGTGAGAGGCAGGGGGAGTCCTCGGTTGACTTTAGAGAACTCAATGTCGAAGATACCAGGTATGTATGAAGAGGTTAATGACAACGGAAGAGGCGAAAACCGTAGCAATAGGTGAGCAATTTAGTGATGAATAGTAAAATTATATGTATGTATGTATGTAAGTAATTTTGCCAATACTGCTCTTAGATTGAAACTTAATTACTAGGATTTCCTATTCTATGGTAATTTTCGTGCTATGCTGTGTGTGTGTATATGTTATATCTTTTTAGCATTATTTTTTATATACCCCATTTAATTTTATTGCATATTGTTTAAGATAATTAATTATTACATTTAATGCAAATGTTGTAAAACATTAAGCAAGAATATAAGCAATATAAGCAAAAACCGTTACCGTACAGTACTTATGTACTCTGAAAAGGCAAATCGCAATATTTAGTTTTTTATGTCTTAAAATTGCGCGGTTGGTGGAGAGCGGAGTGTTCTGACATTGGGTTCTCTCCTACGTCTAATTATGTCGTAGCAAACTGATTTGTTGGTTGTGAATGAATTCATTCAGAATTGTATTTTTATTATTTTTAAAATGTCTAAAAATGAAGACGGAAAAATTATAGGATATAGATGTATTTAGTAAAATCCTATATTATATGAGAAATTAAAAATATATTTTAGTGAGTTTTATCCAGAAAACAGCGGGTGTCATGTCTGGACATGTCTAATCTAGAAATAATGTCTAATCTAGTAATGGGTGATTACTCGCTGATGACGACGCTCTTCTTACTGGAGCAAGAGAACGAATTTTTTTCTAAAATAATTTTGTATTTACTAAATTATTTATTTAACTTTGTGTGAAAGGGCCTTTACAACATCCATTCAAACCACGATAGTTGATGTACGTTTGCCGAAATAATGATATATTGTATTTTCTTGTAATGGGAGATATTTCACACTAGAGATGAGAACGAGTGGGTCTTCATATTGTTATATAGTATATTTAGTTTTCAGTATTTACTATATAAAAAAAAAATAACAAAATACTAACTTTGGAATTTCAGCTTTAGATTTACATCTCTTAATGTGGTTTTCGCTTAGTGCAGATAACACTTTAAATATATGTTTTAGTCAAATGGTATTTACTTCGGTAACCATATATCGTTGATAAAAACGCGGTAATAAAATATCATCTACAAGAGTCGATTTGCGAATTGATTTAGTCCTATATAGTATTTTTTTTTAAGATACAGCCGATTTTTGTATTTAAATATTAATTTAAAAAAATATGTTACACAAAATGGCATTATTTTGATGCCATTATTTAGCAGATAATCAATTATCAGGTTAAGAGCTATCTGCAAATGTTTGGAAATGGGAGTCTGCGGTAACTGCGCAAACTCCCATTTATTATATATATATATAGTTGAGTTCCACCACTCAACAGGGAGTAACGGAGTGTTTTAACACTAGGTTCCCTCTTCAAACCCTGCTATGTGCGTTATGCTGATACAGCGTAAAGAAAAAAAAGAAAATCTTAATTATATTTTTTACATACTACGCATACGAATATATAATACTCAAATAAATGAATAGAATGTAACTAATCCTTGGTTTAACCTTTATTACAAGAGCTTACACACCATATTTGCGTAGCATTTCAACGCTTCCAACTTAACAGCCAAAATGAAAGTATAAACAGTGATTATTGACTTTAAAAACTCCACACAGCTTTATTAATTGAATAATTTGTCGTCTATTAAAAGTTTCTTAATGTATCATTTACTTTTATGGACAAAGTTCGACAAAGTTCGTTTAGCTATTTGTCAAGTTAATAGCTTTTTTTAAACACCCACGCTCCACGTGCCACATACAAATTTTTCATACACGTAAATGCAAAGTATAAATTCATATATAAATAATAATTCAGCACTCAGTGCATCAACCTGAAGTACCCCATTGGTTATTCAGCGGTTAAAATAACAAGACTAGGCTTTAGAATACGAGCCTTGCTCCTTTTTAAAAGGATACTAGCGAATTTACCATTCTCTATATATGATAGGTAAAATTTACGGCTGCCTTGGGATCGTATAATGATCTACATTCATAAATTTTGCAACCTCTTTCTAGAGCGACGTCTAACGTCGTTTATGGGAAAGGAACATGTCATATATATATATATATATATATATATATATATATATATATATATATATATATATATATATATATATATATATATATATATATAAGGATGGTAGAAGGTTGAAATACAAAAAAAATACGCGCTATTTTCCGCATATAGCAATGAAATTAATTAGGTTCGTTTTCCTCCTCTAGCCCTCCCAGATCTAAATGACATCACGAAATTGTAGACGGAGTGTCAAATTCGTGTGGAAACTGGGCTTAAGTTCTCTCTATTATAGAGAAAAGATTATATTAAATAGGTCTATAATTAGTTAGTTTAGTTTAGTTAGCTTAATTTAGTGTTTTTAATTATTATAAGAATTTTTTTGTATATTTTTATTTATTTTTATTCTATATATGTAGATTTAATTACTATTTTAATATTTAACATATTAGTTTTTTCAACGTCATTTAGCTATATTAGCTTTTCTAATATTTTATCTCTCATTTTCAGCATTCAAAATTAGCTAAGGCTATATAAGTAAATAAATTAATAGCGTCTCGCTTGCTCTGTATATAGCACACCATCCAATTTTTCGTTTTTTTTAAGTCTTTGGTCTTTTTACTAATTTAATTTATTTGGCCAGTTACTTTCCTTCAAAGAACACTATAATAAAGAGGTAACTAGACGCATTGAAAGCGCTTGGTCCTACAAACATATCATGAAAGGCGTAGCACCAATCGTTCTAATACGTAAACTTATGTATATGTGCATTCTTCCTGTCCTCACATAGGGCGCCCATTCTTGGTCTTTGACCAAATTGCAGAGGTTTGCCCTCGGGGTGTGTCAGAGAGGATACTAGACGTGAAATTATCCGATCGCATCAGAAATTCGACACTGCGCTCCAAAACTCATACTGCAGACAGTCTGCCAAATAACGGCAAAATTGAAATATGACTGGGCAGGCCACGTCTGCCGTATGTCTAATGACCGCTGGGCCAAAATCACCACCAATTGGACCCCTACTGGGAAGCGACCACGCGGCAGACCACAACGGCGATGGTGGGACGATTTCAAACATATAAATGACTGGTACACAATAGCTCAGGACCGCGACAAATGGAAAGGAGGTAGAGAGGCCTTTGCCCTGCAGTGGGACGATACAGGCTCATAATAATAAATTTTTAATTCTTGGTTTGGGAATCCAGCCCATAACCGCTTCGTTTACAGTCACACGCTGTGTCGCTGCGCCATGACTGCCTCACCTACGACATAAGAAAAACAAAAATGGATTGATTTTTTTATTTTAAACGGTTGACATAGATGACCACTTTCATATTACGCTTATTAAGTTAAAAAGAAACGAAGAATAAAAGAACGAAGTTAAAGGAACGGAGTGTCTTAACACTAGGTTCCCTCTGCCTACAATACTATGTGCAAGATATACCGTAAACTTTAAATAAATAAAAAAATAACATATATCGCTCAACATATATATACTTAACATAAAAAAAAATTATATGGACAAGTAAATATATATTTATAATATATAGATATAATTTACAAAAAAAAATACGAAAATTTTCACCTCATTTCTAAGCACATTAGAGATAAGAGGTCGGAAGCACGAACTCCCGTGATCGGCGCCGGATGGGCCTTATCGAGAGATAGTTGGTTACGCTTTTTTCTTACCTCACAATGCGATACGTTATTATTTTATAATAATATATTTAAAATAATGAACAGGCTTTCAGTTTGTACGTTTAATTTAAAAAAAAAACTATCTCTATACAGTGGCACAATTGTCTGTTTGTAAATAAATATATACTATAATGCTTGTACATAGTATAAAACTGCTTCCCGCTGTCTGTCCCTATGTATGACGTCACAACGGATTTTGATGCGGTTTATGTTATTAGATAGAACAATTCAAGAGGAAGATTTATATGTATAACAGTAGAGGAACACTGCTCGTTTTAAAGGTTTCTAATGTCATGTCTTTCTTATGGCTAATTACTCTTGCTTGCTCTTTCAAAAGTAATCTCTAAAGTAAATATGTTTGTATTGTGTAATGACAAAGGAGTATGTCGGGTCGCTAGTAATATTATAAATTTCTGTAGAATAGACCATATTTCAAAGAAGGCTATGGGCTATATTACTAATGAATTTACTAATAGTAGGCTATTATAAGCTAACTTTGAATGTATAGGAGAAACCGCACGTAACCGCTAGTACTGTATATAAACTAAATTTGAATCAAAATTTTAGCGAGATAAGATTTAATCTCTAAAATAGCCGTGCAAAGTTTCACTCGGTGATAAAATATTAAAGGTAGTTAAGTAAAAGAAGCTATCATGGCGCAGCGGGAAAGCGTCTGAATGTAAACTCGATGGTCGTGGGTTCGATCGAATAATTGATAATAAATGTTATATTTATAAAAAAATTAGAAACAGGTTAAGTTGTGCAAACAATTATTTTGTAATTTATGGATCAAGTCTGAAATAAAATGATTATTATTATTTATTTATCTACTTCTAGAGATCTCCCTTTCTAAGAAAAGGTATTTTTACCATACATACGGGCTTTAGCCAAGTGTAGAGGCAACTCAGTGTACAGATGTATCAACATGATAAAAATTTACGAGTTATGCGACAAATGTTAGTGTGATTCCTTTTTGCATAGTGTTAAAAATATACAGTTAGTGTCATGAATATCTAAACTATTGTGTAGTGTATTGGGTACTATTCCTGTTGTGTATATAACTATTGGCACTATATGAACTATTTCTGTTTTCCATTGAGTTTTTATTGCCAATGCTACACCTGATATTTCGTAATTTTTTCAGCGATAGTAGATTGAATATTGTGAATTGTATGTACAACATGTACACCTCTTATGTATTTTTATATATTTATATATATTTGTGCATCTATGTGTATATACAGGTATGTGTATGTGTATGTTATGTATGTAAGTATGTTTAGTATATTTATTTATAATATATATAATAATAATATAACCAAAAATGTATGTATAGTTGTGTTGTATAGTTGTAATGTAATACTTTTTGCACCTTTCTGCACTTTTGCATTTGTACTACTAATCCAATATTAATTATAATGGTTGCCTGGAAGTGATCGCTTTCGGCGATAAGGCCGCCATTGCACATTCACTCTTATATAAATTCTCTTTGTAAAGTATTATATATTTTTTTTGTGCAATAAAGTATTATCATTATTATTATTTATTTTTTTAATTTCTCCCTTCTCCCATTGCTGGGGACTTATTCCCAAATGCGGACTTTGAGTCAAACATTTAGAAAGTTCTGAGGATAATTTTATGGTAATGTTAAAAATTTCCTAACGATGCGACAAGTGTTTAGAATAACTGCTTTTTGTAACTGACGATTAAGGAGTGGGTGAATGTTGAGTTGCTTGAGACTAGAGTGTAAGGTGATCGGTATGACCCCTGTGGAAGAAAGTATTATTGGAATGGTTCTGACGTTGTTGACTTGCCATTGTGCTTTAAGTTCTATGGAAAGATCTGTGTATTTAGTGATTTTGTCTGAATATGTTGCAGAAAGGTTATGTGTATTGGACATTCCCACATTAATTAAGAAAAGTAATTTATATTTTTTGTCGTGTAAGGTTATATCAGGTCTGTTGTGATGGATTGTTCTGTCAGTAACAATAATTTTAAAATCTATCCCAATAAAGTTTAAAATCATTTGAATCTATTACAGCTTGAGGTTTGTATTTGTAATATGGCACAGTTTCACTGATGAGATTTAATTTTTTTTGCTAAGTATTGATGCATAATGGATGCTGCTTGATCGTGTCGAAGCTTGTTATCCGTTTGTGCTATTGATTTACAAGCTCCAGTGATGTGCTGAATGGTTTCGCTAGCACAATGACAATGTCTGCACAGATCTATTTGGGTATTATGTATTATATGTTTTTTATAATAACGAGTCTCAATGGTTTGATCTTGTGTGGCTAGCATAAATCCTTCCGTCTCAGGAAATAATTCCCCAGTGCTCAACCAGGCGTTCGACGACGAGGCGTTCTTGTCGACGACGGGACTGAGTAAGTCACGTTTGTGTCTTCCATGAAGGGATATTGCCAACCATGCCTCCAGTTTTTGTAGAGGCTCTATAATTTTTTCATTTAGTTGTATTGAATAAACGTTAGGTGTTTATAATTCCTCTTCTGCCTTCGTACCTAGGAAGTGTAAGCATTTGGACGCAGAAACGTGGGTGGAGTTTTCTGTACTTAGTCATAAGTGTGTTTAAAATACGCTTATGCTTATGTAAATCTGTTTGTGACCACTTAATAATGTCAAAAGAGTAGGTGAGTACTGGTATTACGTATGTGTTAATTGCTTTTGTAGTGTTATATGCGCTTAAATTCGTGTTTAAAATTTTATGTAATCTCTATTTAAATTTATTATTAATATCTATTTTTATTTCTTTATGAGGAATTTGTCTCGACTGTTGATACCCTAAATATTTATGTCTATGTTCATCATCTATTGAAATGATATATTATTATTAATATGTTCCTCTTGGCAATTCTCGGGTACAAACGAACCCGGTCCTTTCGAAGGCTTGCGTGGGGACATAGGTCCAACACGTAGAGGCCCCTTATAGCATAGAAAACATTTTACTGTGACGCATCACCCGTGATCCATCTCTGCGTAACCATAGGACTGGTCCTGATGGTCGGCGGATAATGCGTAGGAACTATGGAAAATATGAAAATCTAAACTGGGACTATGGAATGGAGTTTGGATAGTCTGAGTACTGGGCTATTGGATGAGACTAATGAATGTCCGCCTTTTCAATAGTCTCAAATTGAAAGCTTGACGGACGGTGACTCACCTCCCCCCCACAAAGCGGCGTAATGCCTCGGGCGCAACACCAGTGTGGTTGACTAAGAGTGTCGAGAGGTGTGCACCGGTTTCACCATCACGAGGAGCTCGTGAGCGGGTTTTCCCGTTATTAGGCAGATTGAGCACTTCCACCCTTTCCAGCATATAGCTCTTGCGCTCCACTCTGCCGGCCAATGAAGGCAAGCCAGAGGCGGGAGATAAATTACAATTTTCCTCTGGAGGTCTCCTCTGGAGGTCCGTGGGGTCGCCATTCCTCAACAGCTCGCCACAAGTTGCCCTGCGGGCATTATTATTATTATTATTTGTTTTACTTTGTACGTTCAATATATGAAATATACCGGAATATTGACAATCACGGACCTAGGTCCAGTGAGAGCCAGATTAATGAAATAGTGAAATTTGTTAATTTAAGAGGCTTAAACATTTCTTAACTATTCTGCACGTGTTTAGAATCGCTGCTTTTGCAGTAGCCCGTTCGACGCTGTTTTGTCGACGTAATTCTGATTTAGGTCGCTTCAATGTCTTCCATGAAGAGATTTCTGGGCCCATTTGTGTATTTTAGTCAGCCTATCTGTTTGTATTTGATTTTCTATTGAATTCTTTTCTTTAAGGTTAAGTGGGCTTAGCTTATGATCATTTTCTATTATGGATTCATGCAGTGTGGATGTGTTTCTTTTAGAATAAAAATATTTTCTTAGGTTTATTACCTGCTTGTTATATAAATTTAAAATATCTATTAATCCTCTGCCACCATCTATTCGTTGCAATGTCATTATCTGCACACATGATCTTGGATGATGCTTACGATTTCTAGCCAAAGTTATATTAATAATGCGCTGAAGATTTTTCAATTCAGTTTTGTTCCAAGCTATAATTCCGAACGAATAGGTAAGAGTAGGTATTGCAAAACAATTGATTACTTTTATGTGTTTTTCGTATTAAGTTTAGATTTAAGTATGGAACTTAACCTATGTTTAAAATTTTTGGTAAAGGTTTGCTTTGACCTCCTTGTGGTGTTGAATATATCCCAAAAATTTGATTTAATATTTCCCAAATATTTGTGTCATTTTCCATCGATGATTCTATATATTCCCCGTTCTTCAGTAAATATTAATGAATATAGTTCTGTCCTGCTTTACTTGCATTAATTTTACATTTATCTATTCCGAATTCCGTATAAATATCTTGTGAAACAGTTTCCGCAACTTTTGCTAAATTGTTTAAGTCTTCTTTCGTTTCAGCGTATAACTTAATGTTGTCCATGTACAATAAATGATTAACAATCTTATACTATACTATATAAGTCAAGTTATTCTTATATTTTAGTTTGTATCCAATATTAGTTGAATTTAAAATATTAGACAAAGGATTTAATGCAAGACAAAACCATAAAGGGCTTAATGCGTCACCTTGATATATACCGCGTTTCATTTTAATAGGGTCAGTATCTAGGTTTTTATCTAAAGTTGATAATTTCAATCTTGTAGTCCAATCGTTCATGGCTTTCTTCAAGAAATGTTTAATTATTGGGTGTATTTTATAGATATCTTAAACTTGTAATAACCAGGAATGTGGAATTGAATCATAAGCTTTCTTGTAGTCAATATACAGAGTAAAAATGTCTCTTTTATTTTCCTGCGCTTCTTTTAATATAACAGAATCTACAACTGATTGCTCTTTACAACCCTGACTAAACTTTTTACAACCTTTTTGTTCTTCTGTAAGAATACTATTATCCTCTAAATATTTATAAATTGTTTCTGTAAGGCAAGATGTAGTTATTACGTATACTGACTGCAGGCATGTTATAGGTCTGTACTTTGAGGGATCATTAAGATTATTTGAATCTTTTGGGATCATATATGAGTCCATCTGTTACATATTTGGGCATAACATGTGGGTTTTGAATAAAATTATTAATGTGCTTAAGTAGATGTACATGTATATGTGTAAAGTTCTTGTACCAAAAATTATGAATAAAGTCAGAACCAGGTGCCCTCCAATTACTTAAATTATTTATTGTTAACTGTAATATAACAAGAGATATATTATCATATTGCATATCTGTTTTAATCTGATATTGCATTTGTTCAGAATTAATCCAGCCCGCATTAGAATTATGTGTAACGGGATTTTCCCATATACCCAATATTCCCATATACCCATATACCCATATCCCATAGCCCAATACGTAGGAAATTCATCTCCTGTAGGAGTAGTTTGTGTTGAATTTTCAATACAGTTTGTAGTTGAACTTTTCAGATTCCTATAAAACTGTTTTTCGTTACAAATAAATGAGTATTTTGTGTTTTACGGTACATGTACATATATTGTATCATTGTAATCGGTTGCTTGTAAGTGTAAGTTTCTGTGTTAGCGTATTCAGAAACTGTAACAGTTCTGTGTTCGGTTCTTCGTGTCAAGAGTCTATTTTATATATTTTTTTAATTAAGTTAACATGATGAATTATTTTCTTGCTTCTATTACCTTGGATGAATTGCGTTAATCGGGCTATTTTAGTTCTCAAATTTTCCACTTTATTTTCGAGTCGGATCTGCCATTTGGGTTTCTGTATAGTTGTTTTATTGTCTGTGGTATCTTGTATAATTTTTTTTGCGCCGTTCATTTTTGCTGCAGTCCACGCAACACAATATATTATAGTTTGAAATAATTTAAAACTTGTATCTTTCCTAATATTTTCTAGTAACAATATTGTATTTATATATTCAACTATTCGAGACAATCTTTTTGATGATCTCTGTCTGGGTATATAATTTCTTTTAGTAGGTTCAGTATTTGTGAAGTACGTTAAACACTCGTAAAATATTATATAGTATTGTCAATTTCTGTATTTCTTTCTATTAGATTTGACTGTTCTGGACTGCAAGTATCTGTATTATTTCGTAAAACATTGGTAGAATTTTCAATATATTCTACATCTAGATTGACTGTATTGTTAATAGTTACTACATTAAATTCAGATTGACTATGTTGAGTTTCAATTTTTAGTTCTGCTGCTATTTCTGTTTTAATATCTTCTATTTTTTGCATTGACAGAAGCTTATTTTTAACAATCGATCTTCTCTGGTCTGATCCTCTTTGTTCTGAAATATGAGACAAATGGTGAAATTTGGTAATAAAATCTTGATGAAGGTATGTTCTATAAGCTGTTCTATTAGTTTCCAGACGAGTTATTCTAAAATATGCTTTTATTAAAGCTTTATTATATTGTTCAGTCCACTTAATACGTCGTCCATCCTGTGAATTTAATATATTATTATTTATCTGAATGTGTTGGTCTGTATTCGTTACATTTTGTAGTGCTTTTTAACTTGTTCGTAAATTTTATTTATTGTAGTTTTTGGCAGTAACTTCTTACGTATTATGTCTCTTTGGTCTCCGACACGTTGACAGGTTATTTTCATATGCGGAAATTTTTTAATAAATTTTGTATGTAATGGTATTAAATTTAAGCGTTGGTATCAGTATCTAGTAATGTAAGATGTAAATATGTGCGCAGGATAAATTCGTTCATTTCTTTACTCCATTTATAGCGCACCTTAGGAATTATGAAGTTGGGTGCAGGTACACTGGCATTTGCCTCCTGCACAACATCCTCCAAAATCATGTTATGTGTTGATTGAACGGATGAAGATGTAGGTGATATTATGGATGATCTATTTGATGATGAAGGTGATGAAAACGAATGAATTGATGAAATAGGTGATAATGATGATGATAAGGATGATTGCTCGGCTGTATTATGTTCGGAATCTAGCTCGATGGGAGCCCGCCTGCTCAGCTCCTCATCACCGTCGGCCCGTATGTTGAAACACCCAGCGTCGGCTCCAGGTGCGCCCCGACGAACTCCGGGTAACGGCCGCAAATTATACCCATGATTACTTTTCTTCATATTAATAAAAAGGGTTTGGGATCGTTGGTTTGGATACGGTTGACCGTGTTGTTAGTGGGTTTTAAAGAGATAACTTGATGTGTGCTACATGTTATAGCGTGCATTATTGACCTGTTCCTAATATCCGTAAGCCCCCCACCACGACAAGGTGATCCCCTGGGGGGGTTATTATTATTATTATTACACTATATTTTCCCAATCTGGTGAGACAGTGTCTTATTGAGCTCTGCCACTCATTCTCTCGATACGCAGTGTCTTGGAAATTGGGTGGAAAGTGGGAATGGAGTGTCTTAACACTAGGTTGCCTCTGCCTACCCTAGTATAAGGATAGCGTCAACTAAAAAAACAGATTTTATTTAAATAGCTTAACATGGGTACAGCCCCGCACATAGTAGGCAGAGGGAACCGTAGGTTGAAGGAACCTAGTGTTAAGACACTCCGTTTCCCACTTTCCGCCTTTTGAGGCATTGCGTGTGTGGATTGGTATTTATGGAATCAACTTTACTAACGCATTGGGCTTCTGTAATGTTAGCTATAAGTTTTATATAATCAATAATAAATATATATATACATTTTTATGATTTTTAAAATGTTAATCCATATTAAGGAATAAAATCATAAATAAAACATATACAAATTTAAACGCCGCGAGATATGAACCCGCGCCTCTTGGAACCGTCCCGCGCGCTCCAACCACTACGTTCTGATGTTTCCTTCAAACTACTTTTACTACAATTTAAATTTATCTCAAACGGAAATCGAAATCTCTACTATCGTTTAGTTATACTCGTTATAACTGAGCCACGATAGCGTTATCGCTACGTTGAAATCCTTAATCTAGATAAGAAAGGGCCCGAATAGTAAAGCCGTGTTATTGGGATGCAATAAACTTATACTCCTGCCAGTTCTGATTAAAATCTCATAATGTTTAGTATGAGTTATAAGCGACAGCGGGAGCGGAAGCGGGGCCGCTCTTTCTTTTTAAAGCTCTTTTATATCAACTTGACTTTTAGGTTTTGTATCATCTTAACAGAGGTTAGTTTATAAAGTTGCTAAATCGTTTTCAAACTATTGTGGTCTCTTTCCTTGAGCTTTACTTATGTTATCTGGTGGGTTATTTTTTTTTAAATAATACCACTTCGTCTATCTAGATGATCACAAAGTAATAATTTGTTAAATATGTTAACTTAACTTAATGCTCTTTTTCTTTTCTTTATTTAGTTTCTCTATAAAGATAATAATATGCGCAATAATAGCAATATTGTTTCAAGGTTCACTCGGGACATCCTCCTCCTTCATATTACTTTAAGTATCAAAAAAGTTTAAAGTGGCTAATTTGAAAAAAGAATTTTGTGATTTTGATTTTCAGTTGCACCATGTGTGCCGTCCGGTTGTATCGAAGACCGAAACCAATTTACATTTATAAAATATACATCAATTGTGACCACAGAATTAACAAGTAGGCGTTTTTGTGCCAATATTATAATAGTTGGTTAAGATTTATTTAGAACATTTATTTAGTTACGAAGAAAGCTTATCTAAATATATATCAAGGAAATCCTATATAATTTTTTTTTCCTATATAGTTTTGGAAGACACACATCCCTTTTGTTATATGAATGTGACGGTTTTAGTACTAGTGAACTAATCAATTTATAGTTATTCTTATTTAATAGCTTACAATTGACTTCGCATCCTCAAAAAGACACTCAAATACCTTAACTTAAACTTACCAAAAAAAATATGTTCACCAAAATTGTATTACAACCCGTTATATTCACCTCCAAATGTTAATTTAGTTTCGCTTTCCACAGAGCAATATGGGTTCAGTACAACATCCTATGCATAAGGTAAATAAACAGGTTGGCAACGATAACGTTCGGATGTAACTACACGATCGACGCCGGATGAACCTTATCGACCGGCGCGCTAGTTACAGTGTACCTATATTCTACATGTGCATGACATGGGTTTATTATATCTATTTAATTTAAAATATATATGTATATACCCTCATTTTGAGATCCACCCATATCCATCAGCCACTCTATAGCTGTCAGTCAGTCAGGTGATCGTGGTGGTAGTGTAGTACACGTTTGACTTTAAACACTGTAATAAGACTTTAAATGATAATAATGTGTTCCGTTTTCTACATTTCTCATGTGCTGATGTCTTACTTTCCGCCCGTACTTGGAAAACCTAGTGTCTAAATATCGGTTATCTTTACCTACGTAGGCTTCTTATAGGCAAAGTGAAGGGTTAAGACTCTCCCTTCTCCACTTACAGACCAATTTAGAAACAAGTTGAATAATGGTACTCACGTTTCATAAAACGAAATACCTTAAGCGTCAGAAGAATTCAGAAGTAAATGTAATCTGATGCTTGATTGGATTTGAGTACGCTAAGATGAGTAAAGATACCGCCATTTGAAGATCAGTGGAGAAGAAACTATACGGTATTTACTTATAACTTTTACTTTGGCATTTTATATGATAAGGTTATTTGATTTAATTATTATTATTTGTTTTTTTTGTTGTCCTATTGGTGTGGGTATTGGTGGTATGACTTTTTACTAGTATTTATTAAAAATCAATAAAGTTTCGAGAACATCATGCATTTTGTAATGAAAGCTATTTTTGTCTACGGTAATACGGGAAAATTACCATTTTCAAGATATTGCGTGCTGGTTTTTGTTGCACCTTTAGTTTATTTTCTTATTTTTTTAGTTATATAGTTAAAAAACTTTAAACTGTATCCCGCAGATAGCAAAGCAGGCAGAGGAATATATATATATATATATATATATATATATATATATATATATATATATATATATATATATATATATATATATATATATATATATATATATATATATATATATAATAATAAATTTCAGAAAATAAAGTCGTCACAAAATTCTACTCGGTAAATAATTTTCCCATAAAAAAATAGTTTACATGTCTAAAGCAGATGTCAGGCACCTCAAAGGTGTCATAAAATTCATACGATCCTATTCATACCTGGAACCATCCCTACTTTATTGTCTTCTAAAGCTACATACAAATTAAATGTTTTATGGATTTTAACATATTATTTATTCCGGATTTGCTTATAAATATATATAATATACATTAAAAATATATAGACGTATATTTACATATATGACGTATATGTCGTAAATTTGACATTTGTCCTGAAATTTTATAAAAAGTAAAAGTCATTAAGAGATGTATTTTTTTAATTTAAATTAAATATATTCGAGCTTAGGAGAAAGACTAGGTTTCATCAAAATGGGACGTATTTTCATGTCTCCGTTCTGGTCTTAAGTTTCACCACTCAACACGCAATATTTCGAATAGAGACGGAGTGTCTTGACACTAAATTCTCACTGCCTCATATGTTATGAGCGCGATGAATATAAAACACTTGCTTGAATATATATACATATATATATATATATATATATATATATATATATATATATATATATATATAATATATATATATATATATATATATATATATATATATATATATATATATTATATATATATATATATATATATATATATATATATATATATATATATATATATATATATGTCATATCAATTTTAAAATAAAATGTTTTTGAATAACATTAAATCAATTAAGCTCCTTTTGTTTCAAAGTACAATAATATGTTGTTAAGGTTAATTAACGGGATTCCTTAAACATGAAATGACATTGAATATTATTTTGTATTTCAGTTCAACGAAGCTTTTAAGCTTACAACGTATCATACGGGTTTCAAAGTTTAAAGGGGAACTCACTGCTACATTCGCTCATTCAATATATACACAATATGTATATATATCTATAATATATATATATATATAGATATATATATATATATATATATATATATATATATATATATATATATATATATATATATATATATATATATATAAGAACTTTATTCTCAGTATCAGTATTTTTAATTTATATGTCAATTTAGACATAGAACAACTAATATCAAGTCACTGCGCCTAAAAGTTGAAACAAAACAACAGCTTTAAGCTGTTTATTAAAAGCTTAAAATTACCGCTGCGATAAAATTTTTGATATAAGACGATTATTTTAATTTATATAAAAATATTTTTATAATTTGAAAAAAAGCAAAGAATGAAATAAACGGTACAATCCATGCATACTATATTAAGTCCGAGACCGAGAACTTCCGGTCCGGTCGCTAATAATATAATAAAAATAAAACCTAAATCTGCTCATCTTAGAAGAAGTTAATGTGAATAGTTTTGTTACAACTACCTCATATAAAATAATAGAAATTTCATATAAGAAAATAACATATTATTAAAATTAAAATTAAAAATATTTATGACCCACTTATAAAAGAAATAAATACAAAATAAATTCAAGCCATCTAAAATAATAAAAAATTTTATTAACAAAAAAATAGCTTTTTTCAAAGAAACGTCATCGATGATATCAGTAAAATCTACGTCCTGTAGTTCTCTTTTGGTGACAAATTTATGTATTGTGCTTTCAAATAACTGAGGCTCTTTTGGAACAACGGATGGTTTTAACGATTTAACGAGTTCACGATTGTAGTGTAATTTTTGAGTCCTGTAAAACTTTACACAGCATGTTGAATCGCTCCAAGACATCCGTCCAAAAATTGCAAATAACCTGGTTCCAAGACCACTCTGGATCACAAGAACATTAAAAGATGTTTTGCTTTTTATTGCTCTACTTTTTATAGATCTACTAAGCAGATGCTCTTTGATACTGGTATTTTAAAAAAATCTATAGTCTAGTTATTTTTCTGATAATTTTTCAGACATACTTCGCTATTGCTAGCAGAGTATATCTAACGAAAAGTACCTGTAAAAGCGTGTATAAGCTTAGGTGAAATCAAAGAACTGCACTGCCAGTGCATAAGACTTACTAAACATATTTAGTGAATGATCACAGCGATTTGCCTGCAAATGCCTGTAATAAGCTGGCATCGTTGTTATTTGCCACTTATAATGCAGCATTTTCGTACGGTTGAGCACCGCTGACAAGGATATTTAGGTGATGGTCACAATTTGGCAAGAAGATAAGGTATCATTCTTTTGGCGAATGTAAGGGATACTTCTATATATCAAACAATTATAGTAAGTTAGTCATTTCATCAGGAATAGACTCCGCTAGATTGGAAGAATGTTATAATCCTATAATCATGCATGCTATATGCTATATGCATTAGATCATATAACTTTGACTTATTTATATATTAACCATAGAATTTATTAGTTCTACGCAAATTTTAGAGAAAAAATGATGACGTGACCAGTGCCTTCGGTTCCGCGGTGGTTAAAATTTAAATGGCGGTTTAAATGTATTCCCAAGGTTGGCTCAATTCCACGTTTCATTGTCTCCTCAGACCGCGAGTCTTCGTTTTGCTTTAGATTTGTTGAATCGTTTTTGCAGACAATATTCAATTTGCTGTGCGTTTTGTACCTTAGCGGTATAAGTATTGCGGTATTGATAGTCTCATAATTTTGATTTCGACGAGTAAAGTACGAGTACCACCGATATATATATATATATATATATATATATATATATATATATATATATATATATATATATATATATATATATATATATATATATATATATATATATATATATATATATTAGACAAGTACTTATTTTGTAATGTTAAAAGGCAGAAAAAAACTTAACATTCACTTTATTTTTAAAATAATTAAATTTACTGATACATGAAACAAAATTTAGAGGTTTTTATAGGTATAGTGGTGATCGTCCGGGGTACCAGCCCCGCTTGCCCCCGAACCATCCCCCCCCAAAGAAATCCGGCCCTGAATTGACAGATCAGTAGGGGTCCATCTCTGAGAAACCATAGGTAATTGCACAGAAATGGTCACCGGATAATTATATTAATACGAACTGTTATTATTATATGCTCTAACATATGTATTTTATGTTATTTAGAAATTTTGTACACGTACACTACAAATTGCCAGACACCACGCAGCTTGTCCCATAGCAGCATTATTAATGGGAAATTACAAACTTCATAATAACTTTAGTTTGAAATGACACCTCTGTTCATCCGTGTCATATTAAATATGTTCACCGACTACTTTATACGAACTAGCTGCAGCCCGCAATTTTATGCGCGTTGACTTAAAAAAAATTAAAATCTCCTTCTTTCCACTTCCCGGTGGAATTTCTCTAAATTCTCTCCTAGTGCTCCCCTATACTCCTCAAGGATCCTACATGTCAAATTTAAGTTTACTTATTTCTACTACTATATGCTGTCTGTCAGTCACTCAGTAAATAGACAGTAGTTAAATATATATGAGATATGCATTTTTTTACGCATATAACAGGGCCTAGTGGTTTTTTAGGGTTTTAGGAAAATAACGGAATCCTTATAGGAGTTTTTGTCTGTCTGTCTGTTTGTCTATCTGCCATTTTCTCTAAATCAAGCTGAAATCAATCATAAAAAAATCAAGCTGAAGTCAATATCAAATATCTAAGTCGATAAACACTTGAAGCACAGAAAAAATAAACTTCAAGTCAACGCAATCAATACATATGAGCGTTTATTTAAAATTAGGCTTAAATAAACCCATTTTATATAAAAATCGCCGCATAATCATAAACCTACAGGGTACTTTTCCGTTGACCTAGAGTCATGAAATTTGGCAATAAGTTGGAACTTACAATTTACTTAATTATACAAAGGAAAAAATCTGAAAATTGGAAATTTATAGATATATGACAGAATATAACCTCAAAAAAAACTATTGCAAACTTATACTGTAGTTATTTTTATACAAATGAGTGCATACGACCTTGTACCTATGAAATTTGGCGAGAAGTGAGAACTTACAGTATATATAAAGGGGAAAGTCCAAAACTTGATTATTTATAAGCTTAATAATGATAAATAATCATCACAAACTAATAATTGTAGTTAATTTCATACAAAATGAGTGAACACGACCGCAAATTTAAGTTTGTAAATTTTTATACGTAGTATTTGAACTCAGAGGATTACTTACAACCATAAAATTGGTACGGAACCCTACGTGCGCGAGTACTACTTGCCTACGGACAGTAGTGGTTTTTTCTGGACTATTTTATATATCCTGTTATTTTTCTAGAACTAAGATATAATTATAAAATATTTCTAGATAGGTCATTGAAAAGAGATTGAACCCACAAGCGTCGTGTGTACATCGAACATTCTTCTATTGTGCCACGATGCTTAGAAATAGATATTAAATTGGATTTTTTTATATTTATTTCATAATCTGACTAATATAATAGAGTAGACTGTATATACAAATAATATTACATTGTTAGCTTGTAGGGCTTGTGGAAGCTACAAGCGAGTACAGGTCAACCGCATATCCGACAGAGTGCTTTGTTATGTGGCGTTTAACATACTATGTAGTATAGTATATAATATACTATAGCACTATAGTCGAGTGAAGTCTTTGAAAAGATTGTGGGAGGAGTTAGATTGCAACAAATTGTCGGGAAATAAACTATGTAATAGTGAAGAATTAAATGAATTCAGTAGAATGAGAAGTATCAACTAACAACAAGAGTAAAAACTTAAAAAATATGTTTAATAAACAAAAATATTTACTTTAAACGGACGGCTTTATTACAATAAAATTGATGCAAGTCATGTACAAAAAGTCCCAGCTACCAGATGACACCAATCTTCTCATCTTCAGGCTTACTGAATATTTTTTAGCTTTTAGTACGTAACCTCCATCATTTTTATTGCAAAAAAAATGTTTAACATAAAAAAAACTATAATTTTTATTTAATTTTCTTTATTATTCGGGTACTATACTAGGTTCTTTGCTTTGTGTTACGTATACCATATTCATTTACATTTAGCATTCGTCTCCGTAATTTTTTTTGATAATCTTAAGTGTTTTTTTTTTCTTATTTTTTTGCGCGAATTCTGACACATATTCATTGCTATGAACTAATATATAGATAATGTATGTCTGTATATGTATTATTTTGTCTGAGAATAGGTAATAATAAATAGTAAAATTTAATAAGTATAAAATCCAAAAAGTTTCAACTATGGTAACTTATGCTCAGACATACTGTGTTCATATTCAACTGGAATACTCAATAAATGGAGACTTCACTTTAATTTAAGTTAGAGCTTATTCTCATAATACGTTAGTAATTTTCTTCATTCTAAGCTGGCTTAATCACCAGTTTAGACAATAATATAGTGTTTCTAAGACTTTTAAAATGTTATAAGAGGTGTATCTTATTTATACTGTCATTATAGATATCAATAGTTTAATTAAACTACTTACGTAGTTTAATTTTATTTATATAGTAGTTTTTAATTAGTTAGTAATTATTTTGTAAAATTGATATTTTTCTTTTAATTGCTTGCCATCGTTGATCATATCTAAAGTTACGTCACAATACTTAATTCAGAAGCGCACGCTCTGTGCCGCATCAGGTCCTGTTGGTGATCTGTTGCATCGCAGGGCTGAAATAGGTCTATTACCGAACTGAGCGGATATTTATTCACCATAAGTGCGTGTTGGGTCGAAAAGGGCCCGCCATGTTTTTTGACGTTTTTGACATCGTCCTGTTACGCGGTGGTGCTAATTGAGATAGGAGGCAGATAATAGTCGATAATAGGGTATCCCAATTATATTTGCACTGTGACGCCCTTGGGACGTTTTTTATGACGCCCCTCAACATCCCCCCTCCCCTTGGGTCCAAAGGAGGAAGGGTGGATAGAAGAAGCCGTCTTCGTCGATAAAATGCGCGTGGCGTTCACTCCACTCTGACGCAACGCCCCTGGGACAATGCCGCGAGAAACCCTGGTCTATATAATATAATAACTATTTTCAGATTATTTGCACTATTCCTCCAAAAAAGAAAGAAAATAAAAATTTTAATATAGGCTTTTAATATAGGGTTAATATAGGCTTTTAATATAGTGTTGTGGAATTCTTTAGGTCTAAGAATTTTTTATCTTTAGACATTTTTTCCGGTGTTTTAAAACCTTTCTTGGCAAATATAAAATATTTAAATAAAAAGAACTACTGAATGTATGAAGCACTAATTTATGTTTAACAAATTATTGAACAAAGGGCCGTTTAATTTTGTAACAACATTTGTTTGAAAAACAGAAAGTAAGGGCAATTTTTCTTTCGGGTTTTTTTCTCATATATCGTAATTATTTACAGTAACAAATGAATCCACGCATATTACTCTTCATGAATCCTCCAATTACCTTTTCCGGTTCTGGGTTCAATTTAATATGTAACAAGTATGTAAGTATTATTGTTTTTCTTACATTTAAAGCTTCACGCTGTATAGCAAAGTGGGCAGAGGCAACTTTTTTTTGAACTTCACGCTGTATCCCGCACATGGCAGGGTAGGCAGAGGGAACCGTAGGAATCTAGTAGGTGTTAAGACAAACCGTACCCCGCTTTCAGCCTTTGAAACATTGCGTGTTGAGTGGCGGAACTCAACGCCGCGCTAATCAGAGCGGGAAAATGAAAATAACTTAAACATAATCAGTACTCCGAGTGGGAATCGAACCCAAATCAATGTTTCCAGTCAGACGGCCTTCATTTTTATTTTTTTTCTTTGCCATCGAAATAGATGCTTGATACTTCTTCGTCAAATATCCATATAAACATTACCAACCTCAGTCTACTAGTGACGAAGCTTGGTACGTGCTGTTTCCAAAAAATATAGTGTATACTAAATAAAATATACAAAATTTATCGTATAAGCTTAATTTTCAAAAGAATTCTCTATGAAAAATGCCCTGTTTCTAAATAATCATCATTAATATATTATTAATATACTTACAGTGAACTTACCTTGTTTTGCTCTTACCGCGTTGTAGAGACCAAACGAAGACGTTATGATCGATTCTTAAACAGATCCATCTTTACCTAGCAATCGTCAGTAAAGACATCTATATATTAATACATGAAGCGAAAACTTTGGATCCCTTTTTACGAAAATTGGGCGGACGGACGAGTATGAAATTTGGCACACTTATAGTTCATGTATAGGAGAAGTGCAGAACAAAATTTTCATTAATAATACTTAAAAAGTATATTAAATCAATAAATAAAACCTTACACACACTACCATAAGTTTAGCAATATAACTTTTGTGTAAAGTGACATACTCGTTGCTATGGCAACGCGTGTTTCACGCGTCAACGGGTCCTCTAGTTATAATAATTAAAATACGTCAACCAATTCCATATAGTCAAAATAAAAAATTAAAAACGACAAACTATGTTCAATGGAGTATCGTTATATAGGTATTTTTTTATTTTAACTAATAATAAAAATCTAGGATTTATAACGATTTAAAGTTACATGAAATACATATTTAGTACTGGATAGACAGGAGAAATTAGTTAATTTTATTTGTATACTTTCCATCCAAAGTCAAGTTATTGCATGTTGCATGGCGTAACTAAACGCCGCAGTGTCTTACAAGATTAAGGGAAAAAAACGATTTATTTTAGTAAGGATCAACTCCACGATGGCATTTATTCATATTAATAATGTTGTTTATTTAGTACGATAAAAAGATTGGAATGGGGAAATAAAGAACAATGATTTAATTTTTTAAATAATTTATTATCTTATATCTATACATATATTATCTATATTAAGTGTTCCTTTATGAGACTTATTTGTTTAACTAACACAGTTTCATTAAACATTTCTAAATATTATTATTATGATTACTGAATTATTATGAAACACGTTTAACTTGTCAAGACGTTATTAATGATAGGATAAATCTTACTTCATTTATAAAGGTTTTTTTTTTTAATAAAGGTATCTAAATATGTTTTTTTTTATTTTTACTGTATTTTTTTTATGAAAACTCTCGATTGTATTGACAATTAAATTTAAACGGGAAGGTCTTTAAATATATAACTAAACATAATTAGGTTTGCAGAAACAACATATTATCAAAATATATATATTTTTCTTTTATTTATGACTAGATTTTGTTTCAAAATTGCACATATAAAAGTGGAAATAGTAAAAAATAGCAAAAATTAAGGTTATAACCAACCAGAAATATAAGCGGTTCAGGAACATAATATGTACTGGATATAAAAATTCATTTATGAACCATTGCTATGGATAAATTACATATATTTCACGAACAATTCTTCTAATATTGTATTATAAGTTAATCTTAAGTGCGTGTGATCGGTATTAAATATTAGTCTTATTTTAGTAACTGTTTTCAAAGCATAATACGTGCTTAAAGTGCCTTATGTACTTAATGATTTATTAAAATTTTGATTTTAGTATGGCAAATTGAGATTCGGTTTGATCATTTGATTAGCTTAATTTAATTTATATAGACACATGTAGTTTCTCCTATCCTTTAAAATATGGAATATTTTAGGTAAGGCGGTAAGAAACTAGTGACAATGCGTGACGTTATCTTTTTTTAAATTTTAGTAACACTATCCCATTAGATTTTAAGTATTCGGACTAGAGAGGATTAGAATCAAAAAAGATTTCATCAAGTACGGTTGAAACTTCGTACAGTAAATATATTGCAACTAGTAATATTATAATTTTTTATATAATAAAGAAAAGATAATAAATGATAAAGAATGATGGACATCTCGTACTTGAGAACATTGTGGATCTGTTCCTGGTCTTGAGGGTGAAAGTGCACTGCTCGTACACTCAAATTAGAAAGCTACCAAATTGTAATGTTTAAGAAAAACCTCAAAATGAAGATCATAACTAGAACTCCAAATAAAAATAATATTGTTAAAAGTAAATTTCACTGTCCCTCTTCGCCCGATCCTCCCGATATTTTAATACAATCTCAACATGCCTATATTTTATCTATTCTCGTTACTTATTAAAATTTATATCTAATGTTAATATGATGATTTAATAATTTACTAGGATATAATTTTTTTTTTATTTTTTTTTAACGTAAAGTCTTCTTATAGGTATCAATAATATTTACAAACTATTCGTTCTAGAAGGCATAGGATTAAAAAACACAGTGGTCCTTTAATTAATTCTAAGTAAGTAAAAGCCCTACATTACTGGGGTTTATTCAAAAATTGACTAAAATGACAACATACATATATATTTAATATGTATAAATAATTAATATAATAATAATGTAAATTAAATTAGATTATTCATTATGGAGGAAGACTGGCACTGGTTTTTTTTTAAATACTTAAATTGTATCGTAAAATTACTTAAAATATAACTAATAGTACGTAAAAGTGATGTGTGATCATTTTATGTTCCTAGGTGATGATCACATGCAAAAAGCATTTGAAGAAGTGTAGCCTGTAGGTGAATATTGAAGCTTAGGTGATGGTTTTAAAATGTTTGTTTTTATTAAACTTTAATCTCAGGAACTATTGGTTTGAATTGTTTTATTTTGTTTTGGATCATATATTTATCGGGGAAGTATATATATATATATATATATATATATATATATATATATATATATATATATATATATATATATATATAATATATATATATATATATATATATATATATATATATATATATATATATATATATATATATATCGCGTTAACCGTTCCGATATAGCCTTCTGTACCTGCCATTTACCTCAGAATGAAAATGTGGTAAAGTCGAAGGTAAAATATAGTGTTTAGCTTCCATTCAATCGAAAAGTGCGTAGTAATAGCAACGCTGGCATCTTTGCAATGAATGTATGTCCATTTTACTAACCTCTTTGTAGGTTTGGCCATTTAAAAACCTATAATAATTGCGAAAAAAAATTCATCAAAAATTCAATTCATGATAGGAATTGGCTTCATAAATATCGTGTTACATGGTATCCTAGGGAGCTAAATGGAATGAACTATATTCATTAACATTTGCACCATACTCATTATACTTTTATAATCTTAAGCTATTAAAATTGAAATTATATTTAAATGTTATTTGAAGCGAACTCTATATAATATCTGTAAGCTATAAAGACATCTAAATTGTGATTCTTAAAGAAAAAAGAGCACATTTTCCTAACAAAAAAAATCATCAATTCATCTAAAGCTTAAAAAATATTTACAGTGCTGTAATAAATATTATATGTATGTATATTTGACTAGAGCTTTACGCTAGGTTGATGTTGACACCGACGCCGGTAACGAAGTCATCTCTTATAAGCGGAAGTAGGGCTGGGTGTCTGTAACAATATTAATATACAGGGTTAGAATTCTGATGTGAACATTAGGAAATATTTGTCATATATATATATATATATATATATATATATATATATATATATATATAATATATATATATATATATATATATATATATATATATATATATATATATATATATATATATATATATATATATATATATATATATATATATATATATATATAATATATATATATATATATATATATATATATATATATACATATATATATATATATATTTTTTTTTTTGAGCTTTACGTTGTATCCCGCTCAAAGCAGGGTAGCCAGAGGTAAGAGGTAGCGTAGGCTCAAGGAACTTAGTGTTAAGACACTCCATTCCCCGTTTTCCGCCTTTCGAGGCATTGCGAGTTGAGTGGCGGAACTCAATCCCGCGCTTTGCCTTGTTTCCGGAGCAAGAACATGAAACTATTTCATTTTGCTTGAGTGAGAATCGAACCCACAAACCGTCGTGGTCCTATATCAATATAATGATTGCAATAGCTCAATTCCATTTGGTCTACCGCAAGGGACTGTTTTATATCCTACTAATTTGTTACTTTGAATTAGTTGGTTAGATAGTAAGTTAAATTGTAATTATTTCTCTCTTTTGAACAAGAGTCATAATTTTTCTTTCCTTTTTTCTTTAGCTTCTCATTTTATTCCCCATATATTAGAATAAGCAGAGAGAACCTAGTGTTAAGATTCTTCACTTTCCGGTTTGCGTCTAAATTCGAAATACGTGTTATATGAAAGGAGAAATTATATATTCCCCGGAATGGGTATCGAACCCATAAAATCTCTCCTTTTCAATCCTTAACAGTAATCAGTGCGAAATAAAAAAGCATTACAAAAGCACCAAAAAAGCTGTACTATAAAAACAAAATTTACAAGCATTTTTAAACCCATTTCAATAATATTAGGTCATATTACATTTTCAGCTGAAAATAATATAACTGGCTCTCCAAAACTTGATCGTAAACAAACTTTAGTATGGAACATGCAACATATACGTGTAGGAGTGTGTGTGTGTGTGTGTGTGTATGAGAGGAAATTTACGCACTCAGGCATAGACAGCTTCATGGCTCGAGGACCGTTATAGCGCTTAAAACGACGTGAATCCTTGACCCTATAGCGAAGCATGGGCTTGGGCATATTGTATATCTATGTCCATGCTATGAATATGGACAGGTGTTTGACACCGTTGTGGTTCAGTAAGTATTTTGACATATACAGACTGTTGTAAGTTTCCGGTTGAATAGATTACGTGGCGAAGTATCTCGTGCTTTTTTTATTGTACATAGAAGCTAATATTCTTATTAAATTTGCAAGTGTCACATTGATTATTGATAGAAATTGACTAGAAAAAACAGTATTGTACTATTTGCATTATTTGGACAATAGTATTGCTTTATTTGGACAATATTTAACTTGTTTTATATTGTCATTATGAACTACTTTAGTTTAAAGTATTATTACTTATTTTGTAATTTAAACAAAAATACGGAGAGTGAAAAAGAAACCAATCACTACCGATTTTTATGGTGAGTTGAGTACAAACAAATAGGGACACAATCAACTAGAAAGTACAAATGGAAATTAAAAAAACAAAATTAATTACGGTGCTGGCCACAACCCGTGCCTGTGGGGTTTTTGGGATAGATTAAACACGAACGGAAAATGTCTGTGGTGTGGAAAAACTAAGAGAAAAGAACTTATGCATTCCTTGTTAAGACATAAAAGTAGAGCTAGCTGGTGGAAGTCTTATTGATTTTACTGGACCCTCTAGCTCGAACTCTGTGTACTATATGAAAATTAGATAAAAAAAGCATTAAAAACAACAATCTATAGGTGCGAGTGGGGACGTACAAAACTAAACAACTCACTCCGGCGCTGGCCACGGCGCGTGCTTGTGCGTGGCGGCGCGAGCGCGCGCTAGGAGCGTCATCACCGCCCGCTTAGTCGGCGACATGGCGGCCCGCGCTCCAAGCAGGGGCCGCTTCCGACCGCTCGCAACCCCAACCGACCCACCCGCACCTGTTGACAAGCGGTTACCATGCGATGTAAGCTAGTGGATATGAAAGTGAAGATAATGGGTTCATATTTCATTTTGAAGCGGGGAACAGAGTGTATTAACACTAAGTTCCCTCTGCCTACCCTGCTATATGCGGGATACATTTAGGAAACTTTTATATTTAAATATGGTGTAAAAATCACTGTGGTGAGATGGGACCGTAACTGTGCATATGATGGTCATAAGTTTAGGTCCCCATTTAAGAGAAAATTGAATCGCATTTCTTGCATTGCAGTGCTCTAGATCTCGAAACTGAGTGTAAATAGTACTTTACCTTTTTAGCTTTTACATTTCAGTAAGGTGTGGGGTAGAAACCTGAGCTAGAAGAGCTTTTACCTTGGTGGCAAGCTTAATCAATGATCACCGAGCATATCTAAGTGAACTACTGATTTGTAAGTATACTAAAAGCTTTTGGATTCACCTGCGATATATCTAAAAGGTCATAAAACTTTAGAAGAAAATATTTACTTATGTTATTCTCTATCTATGAAAAAATAGTTCAGCATTACTTTTATAAATATATATTAATTTTACAATATTATCTTAGTTAAAAAATAGAAGTATACACGCTCATCTTCTTGATTAATTGCTCATCTTAATGATTACGTTGATTTTTCCTGTGCTTATTTGGCGCAAGAGATATTTTTTTTTATCACTTCATATAAAATCGGTTCACAAAATATATATACTAAACATGTTTCAACTAGGTAATCTTTATAGCTTCAGACTAAAGTGGCAGCGATATACAGACGGACAGATAGGCAAATATGACGAATCCAAAACGGTTCTGTTCCTTACCATTCACCTACGGAACCCCATAAACAAAAAAACATTTCATACATAAATAATAATAGAGGAACAAGACCAATTAAAAGCAACCAAACAAAATAATGTATCATTGTACCATTTAAATGTATATGTATGGAAATAAGCTTAATGCTTAAAGCTTTAAGCTTGCAGCGGTCGGTGACCCAATTATACTACTGAATGATACTTTACAAGTTTTTAAATAAAATTGAAATTATTCAAGCGTTATTCAATGTTGTTGTTCAATATATATATATATATATATATATATATATATATATATATATATATATATATATATATATATATATATATATATATATATATATATATATATATATTATTTTCTGTTTATCTGTGTCTGTCTGTAATATATGCAGAAATACCGAAAAGAATGAGAAAGTACGAGAATTGACATAGAAACTGAAGCAGTGCCATCTTTGTATCGCAGCAACTATGACAGATGGCCATCTCAAGCTCACTTAATTAGGGTAAATCTATAATTAGCCGCGAATAGTTATTACTAATTACAATCGACTGGTCATGACAATGACATGATCTGTTTTCAACTAAGATTGTCAGTTACAATCATGAAGCCGTCGTGGCGCAGTGGCGGCAGCAGCGACGGTTGTGGATTCGATCCTCATTCAAAGTATAATATTATTTTAAGTTTCTTGTTCTGTTAACCATACACAGCAGCGTTACAGTAACGTAGCTCAACACGCAATGTGTTTTGAAATTAATACTAATGTCTATTTAGACGTAAATTGTTGTACAGTCATTTACTGTCCCACACAAGCACAGCTCCAGTGTCGCAATCGTATAAAAAAAAAATACCAAGAACACACACCAAGAACAATAAAGAAATATCATATTTATTATGTTTATGTCAATAAAAACTTTTTATCTAAGCGTTGGCTTGTGAAGTACACTTTGTAACGATTGCGGCATTAATAAGAGTCGGGACCAAGTCCATCACTCAGCCGTCGGTACGTACTGTAGCTGTAAACACACGTCGCGCTATTTCATTCTGGGGGAAAAAGTAACGTGATCTGTAATATATTACAGCTACAACAGACGCTGTATAGGATTTTAGTGCGTACTATGAATTATTATTAAAGAAAATTGACAGGATTATTAATTTTGATAATATATTCTTGTACTAGCTTCGCCCGCGGCTTTGTCTACGTGCCATAGTAAATTTGAAGTATCAGCGGATAACCGTTATTTTGTAGCAATTTTGTCTTACAAAATATTGAAAATTGATACTGATATTTTTTTTATTTATGAAACCTTTGAAATAAAACAAGCTTTAAATGTTAAGGGAAGCTTACCATAATATAATAATATAAGCTGCATTTTAATTAGTTCAGCCATTGCTGATACTAGCGTGCACAAACGCACGAACAGACGAAAAAAATTATTTTGCATTACATAACATTGGTAAATGCCCCAAATAATAGTTTTTTTTTTTAATATATCATCGTATGTACAGAAAGCGATCAATTACATTTTTATTATATATATAAATAGATTTATTTTTATGTAAGATGTATAGGTTTTAGGTTTCGTCCAAGGAAATATTTGACCTGATGTAGGCAAAAATGTCCTAAAACGGCATTTTCAAATTTAATTTCCCTAGCTGATTGTAGTATATACTAGATTTATCTAGAAATCAAATGTAGCAAGAACTGACTCTATTTTTTCAATTAGTTCAATTTACTTGTTGAAATATTCCATTGTAGAGGCCGTATATGTGGGAGGACAAACAATGTTTCGGAAAGTGGAGAAAGATGTATCGCAATACGAGGTTCCCACTGCCAACCCTGTTTTATGCGGGTTACGGCGTGAAAACTTATTTTTGAAATATTTCCGTTGAGTGAAATAAATGGTAGAGTAACTAAGCTATTTACATATAAATGTTCAAATCACTATAGTTAAAGTATAAGGCTATTAAGGCAGAGAGAATTTAGTGTTCGGATACTCTGTATTGAATATCTCAACTCCACCTTCTTTTATCTTAGACCACCTATTTATAAATAAATTTAATAAACGTACTTTTTTTAGAAATCATATAAAATTTCAATTTAGCGAAATTTGAACCCGCTAATATCGAATCTTGTTTACCTTCCAAGCGTTCTGACTACTAAGCTATACGTCCAAACAAAAAACGTAATCAAGCCAAAATCAAATTGTTATGCACTTTATAACAAATTCCCCGAACTTTGGCATATTATCATTTCCTATTTAACATTATTAACGTGAAAGTTAGTGAAAGTGTATATTTGTTCCCTTTTCACACAAAAACTACTACTATATATATATATATATATATATATATATATATATTTATATATATATATATATATATATATATATATATATATATATATATATATTTATATATATATATATATATATATATATATATATATATATATATATATTATATATATATATATATATATATATATATATATATATATATATATATATTTAATTTAAATTAATTTTAATTATATATATCTTTATACATCATAACATATGGGCCACAATTTATGATAAACGAATGCAATTCAATTTAAATTTGTATGGCATAGGAATTTTATTTGGTATAGTCATAGCTTATTTGATACAATTATATTATTTAACTTGACATATTGGATTAAATCTATATATTATTATTCTTTTAAATGACCATTTGTGATTTTTTATTGAATTCTTATTTAATATATGTTGTTAATTTATTATGATTATTTTATTAATTTGACATGGAATTATATTGTATTAGATTTTTGTTTTAATTATTGTTTATTATTGAGTTGATTGGTATTGTATCGGAATCGAATTTATTAATGCATTGGGTTTCTGTGATGTTAGATATAAAATTTATATAATGAATAAATAAATAAAAAAATAAATATTACACTATTAATGGAATAATAATTTAGCGGGCAACACCGCGGGCTGCTCACTAGGTGTGAATATATATTATAAAAGAAATTATAACAGACAAGTATAGTCGGCATCTTTCTTGAGCCGGTCATTTTCTTAAATTTGTTTTAGAATGTAACAAACAACAATCTTTGGGTAAAAGCCTGAGTCGTCTGTTTAATTAAATCACAAAGTGGAAGTGGATCGTTCTGATATTGATCCGTGGTGGAAACAATGTTAAATTATGTTTAAGCGAAATAGTATACTTATTGTTGACATGTTAGTATGAAATCTAAAGAAAAAATTGTAAAGCTAAGTCTCCTTATACTTATTATTACTGATGCCGTGAACCCGGCGGTATTGGGTTCGAATCCCATTCGTAGGAATTAATTGTTTTTATTTTCTCTCTTTTTTTGGTAACAACTCAAAGTGCAACGCATGGCTTAGTGGTCAGAGCGCTTGGACGGTTTCCATGAGGCGCGGGTTCGAATCCCGCTGCGTTCAAATTTTTATATGTTTTCTTTAAGTATATTTTCTATCCTTAGTGTCAATTAATAGTTTAAAAATCATTAAAATATTAAAATAACGTGCAACCTTTTACCGCATACGTCATGGTAGACATGGGGAATACCATGTTTCGATGAAGAACAAGAGAAGCGAGCATATGAAATGGTTAATTACAGCGAGTAGGAATCGAACCCACAACTGTGCTGTGCCTGTCAACGGCTTCTCAATAATAAAAATCCCATTCCTTACTTACAAATCAATTTCATTGCAAATTTAACTGGAATCCATTGAAATAAAGCAATTACTAAACAATCTAGACTTTGCGGACATATTTGTAAAGCGAACTGACATTGTTTAATGGATACACCAGAAGAATCAGTTACAAGATGAAAACCCAATGGGTTTTTTATCGGTATTTTGACATTTAGACGAAAACGTATCAAACGGTCTAAAGTCGACAGACGCTGGGAACGTGACGTGGTTAGCACAAAGGTATTATTTTTAATAACTCTGAATGGAATGTACAAAGACCGGTCTAATGATTTGTCAGTATGGAAAAGCAATTTGAGAAGTCTTTGAAGTCAAGTTTGTACAATTACTTTTGTAACTGAAATGTTTCTAGTAAATTAGAAATATAAATTAATTTAATCTCATATAACGAAACAATATATATATATATATATATATATATATATATATATATATATATATATATATATATATATATATATATATATATATATATATATATATATATATATATATATATATATATTTTTTTTTTTTTAATTATTTATTATTAGTTAATGTCATTAAATTTGTTGCTGTTATTTAATTTGTTATTATTCATTGTTTTAAAATTATATTAAAAAATATTATTATTTATGTATTTGATAACTAAATGTGTTTGATAGTCGTTTCTATATTTTTGGTTAATTATTTTTATGTATTGGAATGCTTATTCTGGAAAAAAGATTATTATTATTATTAAAAATATGCCCTGAATAAATATATTTTAGACGAAGGTTTTATATTTCTAGCATTTTGATAATTTTTAAACGTATTATTACATTGTACAATAAGGAAAGTAAATTTATTTTAAATCATTTAAAAAAAAACTTTATATATATTTTTTTATATATTTTATAAATTATATAAATTTAATTTACTTAAGACATTACATATATTATATTTCATTTTTAGACCTGAATCTTTTATTTGACATTGGCTCTCACAGCCCGGCTAGCTCAGTCGGTAGAGCATGAGACTCTTAATCTCAGGGTCGTGGGTTCGAGCCCCACGTTGGGCGACTATCTTTTTAATTTCGATTTGATTTTTTAATTAACATTATGGGATTTTACTACTTATTATTTTTACAATAAATATTAAAATTCATATATATTTTATTTTTTTTTACTATAAATTATTTTCATTTCTCTGCTATAAAAGGGTAAAGAGAGACAAAATTATGTCATAACACTCTGTTTTCCACTTTCGCCTGAATTCGAGACGTCGAGTGTTGAGTGGGAAACATAACGTCTAACCGAATACAATAAAATATATCAATTCTGGGAATCAAACCCACACCCGTCGCCCTCATGGTCAATAGTTCCCTCTACTCGATATTGTATCCACAAACTCGACATTCAGTCCAGCACAAAGCCACAATGGCGTCTTCTCCACAAAACAAGTGAATTCTCCACAAAATGGCGTCTTCTCCACAAAACAATTGAAATATTCACCGAAATACATAAAAAATGAACGTCATTAAATTTGCGGTACATATTATATTCGTTACAATTTTAAGCGCTACGAACTTTTGTATAACAAAAGCTTTATTGATAAAAGCGCGGTAAAAATGCTTCGTTCTGAGGGAGCTTTTGAGACAAAACGTTAACAGCCTTCCTTTGTTTGGGTATAGCCATTATTTTTCGGGAATTTAATTTTGTGTTCAATTTTAAGATGGTATGGAAAAACTGGACTGTATATAATATAATATGTTGACTTAAGAAATCTGTTTATACACACACACATATATATATATATATATACACACACATATATATATATATATATATATATATATATACATATATATATATATATATATATATATATATATATATATATATATATATATATATATATATATATATATATATATATATATATATATAGAATTACACACGGCTTCGTCCTCATCAAAAATACAGCTAAAAGCTAAACAGCTAGACAAATGGGCTATGGATTACAAGAAGAATTCGAAACAGAAAGCAGTTCTTGAGATTAGCGTGCTTAACCAAACATACTTTTAGTTTTATAATATTAATATAAGGTAGCGAATTTTTTCCATCAATTTTGTGCAAACGAAATAATATAAAAAAAGCTATGCTTCATCAAAGTTAGTACAATCCAGAAATTAACATTCATGAGAACAATGAAAATAATTAACTTGCAAAATCTTTATTTCCTTAAGATGTTTCAAATTTGGATCATATTAATTGGAATTAAAAAAAAAAGTTACAACCACAGTGACAATTGATTTTAAACAGTAACCTAATCTGCTGCGTATATTTTCCCCATTCAGTCCCAAAAGGCGTTATTTAACCCCATACGTATAGCGAACTAGACTTTAACAACAACTGCACTATGAGGATGTAAAATGAAACTACTTGCAAACTAAGTTGCACTAATGTTAGAGCGCACTTTAAACTTGATATATCGGTCAAACAACACATCGCTTGACCCAATTCCGTATTCGGGCGAGTAGTTGGTTCCGTACCGTCTGGGCACGTCCTCGCAAAGCTTTTAACGGTGTAACGTCAGTTAGCGGCAGTTTAAGTTAATTGTGTGGTCATTTATCAGAATATTATTGTAAGTTTAATAGTTAAGGAATATTAGTGGGAGAGCAAATGTTTTTGTTAACGAGCCATTTCATTTTCATAGGAATATAGAACTAAAGTAAAGGAGCTTAGGGTAATTAGTTCTATATTAATGTTAATTGATCGTTTATGACTTTGTACTATCATTTGTCGATATTTATTACTTTCGTTACTGACTGACTGACAAACAATAGATAAGCGAATTTGCCTGAAGTTTGTCATGTATTCAACAAAATGGAATTGATACGAGATACGGCTCGTTAAATATAAAATGTAAATAATAATTTATATTAATTAGTAGTAATTAAGCTTGCACTGATATAATTTATTATCATGTATTGTGAATGCCTTGTTTTTTGATTTTTGAAAGCAAGAACTTTCGCTTTAGCTTTTTTAGCTTCACACGTAAGGTTAGACGAGGTAGTCAAAAAGAACTAAGTGATAAACGCTACGCTATACCTATTTACCTATTATTATATCCTATATAGAGTGCTTATCCAAAATCACAATTAGAATGAGATAAAGTTACCAAACTACAGGCAATTCTGCTAAGAAGAGCTTAAAGCTTAAACAATGAAAAGTAAGCTTCAATTAACTATATAGTAATAAACGTACCGACCTTGTGTTGCGAGCGCGTGTACAGCGGCAGGCTTTACACCGCGTAGGGCGGGGTGGGCGTGCAACATGCCGCCCAGCACTGGGCTGCTTAAACCCAGGATGTCACCACCTCCTGAGTTAGTTTGTTAGTGAGTTAGCTAGTAAGTAATTCATCGAATATAACACTTATGTTGAGTCAGTTAGTAGGTTATTATATTATATTAGCGAGTAAGACTTAGTGTACTAATTATTAAAATTATTTCAAAAATCCAAAACAAAAACTTTGGCATTGCCACAAGTATATTTTATTATTTAAATACAAAAATGACCTGAATATACTCGTAGATCGGTCAATTATCAAATAATCGCTCATTAAAGAACTTTACACATAAAATTATTTTGGAAAAAATATAATAATATTAGCATTAATATTATATACATATTTTGAACAATAGCTTATAAAGAAAACTTATAAAGAATACAAACCCAATATAGAATTCTGTGTAAGCAAATGGTGTGTTGGCTGTTGCAACACGCCCCCGCTGACTAAGACGCCGTGACCCGCGTGACTTGGCGCTAGCTGGATATATAAAGGAAATTGTTATATATGTATATATATATATATAATAATTTATTTACATTCATTTAGTACACACACAACGACGTCTTTTGCTGTATTTTTATTTAATCCAAATAAATGATCTAATATTCTTAATACCATATTTTTTTATATTCATGGAGTTAATAGGCCAAAACGTTTTATTCATTTATTTATTTATTTAGCTTCACGCTGTAATCCGCACATACCAGGGTATGCAGAGGGAACTGTAAAAAGCCTAGGGTTAAGACTACTCCGTTCCCCACTTTCCACCATTCAAAGCGTTGCGTGTTGAATGGCGGAACTCAACGCCGCGCTTTGCCTTGTTGCCAGAGCAAAGAAAATGAGAATAATACAAAATTATAATAATTTATTTTTATAGTAACATATCCAAACCAAAATTATAATAAATATATCTACATAATTATCAAAAGTTAACTGAATTAGGTAAGTCTATTGCGAGGTAAATAATAATGAAAAAAATTTAATGCGGTTTCTGTTAATATACACGATGTATATGTTCTTATTCTTCCTACTTGCTTTGTTTTTTTTTGCTTTGCAGGGCTGTTCAGCCCAGTATCACTGCGACTATTGCTGATCTATTGTGATCTCCGCACACTACAATTCACAGTCAAGGTTGATTTCTTCAAAAAAATGCAGTATTATCTTTGCTGTGAGGGTCTTCACCTCTTCTGGGTGCATTTGATGTTTCCCCAAGATGATATAACGCCGTTGCATAAGTGGTGGACATTCAGTGAGAATATGGAAAAGTGTTTCTTCAGCCTCATTGCATATTCTACACATTTTTGTGCTGCTGATGGCTAAATTGTACATGTGTCTATTCAGACCACAGTGACCAGTCAGCACCCTCACCACTGTACGGAGACAGTTCTTGCTGAGAGATACGGCCTCAGTGGCAGCCTTCTTGTTGAAGGCCTTGATGAGTGCCTTAGCTTGGTATAAAACAGGATTATTCCTCCATAGTTGAATGGCCTCATAGAGGCAGTATGTCTTCAGGGTAAGCTGTGTTAAGCTACGAGGGATGCCACAGAACGGTTCTAGTCCGAATTGGGTGCTTTTGGCTCCCGTTTGTGCTAGTACATCCGCCTGTTCATTTCCCTCGATGCCAGCGTGTCCTGGAACCCATCTTTAAACTACTCTGTTGTTGAGACCCAGAGCGTTCAAGGTCTGCTTGCAGTTCCCGACCAGCTTTGATTGAATCAAATCTGATGCTAGGGCCAAGAGTGCAGCTTGAATATCTGAGTTGATATAAATAGTATGATTAAGGTAGTTGCTTTGCAGATTATCTATTGTATATTCTAGTATGGCGTATACCTCTGCCTGAAATATGGAGGAATACTTTCCCATATTCAGAATTATTGTCTTTTTTGTGATTCTCCATATATTCCACATCCTACCTCAGAGCCGGGTTAGGAGACATCAGTGTACCACCTCAAGCTACCATTTTTCCACTTGATTCGACCGTTTAGCTAGTCGTCCCTTGAAGGTATTTCCACAGAATATAATCTCTGTGTATCAAGTCTGAAGGGAATGGAGTCAGTCGGCATCTCCAGTATTGGTATATTGTCCACTGAGTCTTGCAAAGATCTCAGATTCTGTGAAAGCCATGTTTTTGTCTCAGCGCTGATGACCTTGTACATGCTTGCCTCCGCCTCCTTTCCCAAAAACAGGTGAAGGGGCGGTAGGTTAAGCAGTGCTTCAAGGGCAGCAGCAGGAGACGTAGACATGGCTCCCGTCACAATAATGCACGCAGTCCCTTGAAGACTGGTAAGTTTTGTTATCGTGCTTTTCTGCGTTGTCTTTCTATACCAGACCACCGTAGCATAAGAAACCATCGGCCTTACAATGGTCGTGTACAGCCAGAAGGCAATTTTGGGTTTTAGTTTTCATCTGCTACCCGCTAGCCGACAGCATATTGCCAGGGCCCTTTTGGCCTTCTGTACAATTCCGTCCAAATGCGAATCCCAAGTAAGTTTCTGGTCCAGAGTGATCTTCCCATTCATCTTCGGCGGTATTAACTTGTCTAGCTTCCTCTTCTTCGTGAAGGGTATTAACACCGTTTTGTCTGCATTAACAGACAGATCGTTTTCTTTGCACCATGAGCTTACTGTGTTCAGAGCCTTTTGCATTACGCACGTAATTGTATTTTGGCAGTTGCCTCTCACGATGATTACCAGCTCGTCCGCGTATCCCTGGGTGTCAAAGAGGAGCTCAACCATCCTAATGAGTAGCTCGTCCACTGTAAGAGTCCACAAAAGTGGAGAAAGCACACCACCTCTGCGGGCATCCCCTTGTCGTGGTTAGCTCAAGTGTGTCATCGAGTAGTTCCATGATGAGTATATATGTTAGAAAATATGAAAATATATGCCGACTAAATATAAAAACTCAACATATTAGCTTCTGTAAGGAAATTCAGAAATAATATTTACTTTAAATTATTATAATAATCCTTCAAATGACTGACTGACATAGAAATTTGTACACAGCTACGCCATCACGTGTAGCAAAGTGTTAATTAGACACGACTTAATTACAGTACGGGGGCGGAGAACGTTTGTTGGAAATTATAATGCTATACATGGAAAATTCAAGCAATAATATTAGATTTTGATTTAGTTAGATTTTGAACGTTGTGGCGCAGTGACATAAGGTCTAATTTTAAACGCAATGGTGGGCAGTTCGATTCCTAGTTGGAGAAATGCAAATTTTTCGTTACTGTGGTACTTTGTTTCACGTGGAAACCAAGTAAAATCTTGAATTTGAAACGGAGAATAATCTGTATATAATATATATATATATATATATATATATATATATATATATATATATATATATATATATATATATATATATATATATATCTATATATATATATATATATATATATATATATATATATATATATATATATATATATATACATATATTTACCTTACAAAATAACGATTTTCTAACTTATTCAGAAATTATTTTATATATTAATTTATTCAGATAGACATTATAAGCCTGTTGATTGATTATAAAAAACGTCAAAGAATATATCCCGATAATATATTACTGGGAAATATTTGTTCCGAAACAAATTGGATGAATTTTTTATCCACTTGTTCTATTAAAGCCACTTGTAAGAGTTATCGTAATGAAATTAAGATGTATATAATATTAATTGGATGAAGGCAATGATTGCGTCCTCAAGCATATATATATATATATATATATATATATATATATATATATATATATATATATATATATATATATATATATATATATATATATATATATATATATATATATATATATATATATATATATATATATATATATATATATATAAAAGTGAATTGTCTGTTTACATATGTGATTTCAAAATAACCGTGATTTTTTCAAGTTTAGAATGTAATTGAAATACATCTAGGGCTATCTCTTATATTGTAGAATTTCTAAGCTTCTGTCCACATATAAGGAGAACCTGGAGGTGAGTAGAACTTAGAGAAAACAGGCTTCCAAGACGGCGCGGTGGCCACTTCCTATAGGACTGACAATATTGATCTTATTTGGTTTATAATTTCACTTCGCTTCGCCCGCGTGGCCATACAGTGTATTTTTTGTATCAGTAAGTACCGCATACAATCAATCTAACTTTTTAATTTCATAACATTATGAAGTAACATTAATATATATATATATATATATATATATATATATATATATATATATATATATATATATATATATATATATATATATATATATATATATATATATATATATATATATGATTTAATATTATTGTAGATATAATGGAGACCATATTTAACCCTCCTATTCTAGTCCGAAAATCTGATGCAATTCATCATCTCACTTAAAGAATAAGAAATAAAAAATACAAAGCATTTTACGAAGCGTACGTGTCTCAGACGCCTCTCACATATACATACGTACATATATACAGACATACATACATATATGCCGAAAACAAAGAAGTAATCAGGCTTTTGAATGGTTGTGTGAATGAAATGCTAAACTAAACACTTGTTTTTTGGCGCTACCAAATTTTCTTGCTCTAGAAAGTATGAGTATACTTAATGAGTAACGTCTATAACACATGAAAAATTGTATGCAGAGCTTTTTATATCGTGTTTCTGACGCCACGGTCGTCGGTTCGATTCCCACACGGGGTAAGGAATTATTTAATTTCGTCGCTCAAGTAAGAAGATAAAACGTGGCGTGTATAAAGGAAAAAGGTTCAAGTTATTTATTTATAATATATATTTTTTTAAATTACAGACTCTTGCTTGGTCCTTTTAACTTACAATAACTTTATTTTCTTGTCATCAATATTACTAAAAAACGACTTTCTTTGCATTTCTTTATTTTATGACTAGTCACTTAGGACTAGAGCTATAAAAAAGCGAGTTGTTCATAAATATAACATATGTTAAATTTTTTTTATATATTATTTTATATATATATATATATATATATATATATATATATATATATATATATATATATATATATATATATATATATAATATATATATATATATATATATATATATATATATATATATATATATATATATATATATATATATATATATATATATATACACGACTAATTAGACAGTCGTCTTGTATTCAAATCTAATAGTAACATTTATATTTGAAACACCAAAAACCTGTATTACCAATATATTATACTGGTTCTGGATGAAATTAGTTTTTTTAGGGTCAGGCTTAATGCCACAAATAGGAATGGAAAGTGTGTATCTAATGTTTTAACACTAGGTATTATTGAACACGCAGCTGTCGCATTTACATTTAGATGCGGTGCCGCTGCGCTACTACGGTCTAAAGCTTAAAAATATTACATATATATTTATTTTATGATTTTTAAAGTGTTAATCCACACTATGGGTATAAAAATTCTTGTAGAGAACATATAAAAATTGAACGCAGCGGGATTCGGTTGGACGGTTTCGAAGAGGCGCGTAAGTTAACCTTACTTTTTTTAAATGAATAACAAGTAGATACTCGTAAATCTTAAAAAAACTCAACTGTCATCACTTTAAAATTATTAACTATAGTTGCAAAGTTTTAAACGAAAGCATCGAACGTTAGTTCCAGCACTTTGTATGCGATAGAGATTAAAACTACTTTGTTTTATTAATATATTCGATAGTAGTTAGCGAATGCATAATTTATGTGAGAAGTTGGGGTTACGTGACTTTTCTTCTATTTTAGTATGATTAAAGGAGTTTAGTCTTAATATAGTGTTAATAGAATTAAAATTCGAAAAATTTTCTTTAGTATTACTCTAGTTGACGGCACCACACGTCTGAATGTAAACACGACGGTCGTGGGTTCGATTCCCATTCGGGGGAAAGGAAACTGCTACATAAAATTGGGAACGTAGTATATCTTAACACTAGGTCTCCTCTGCCTATCCTGCTATATGTGGGTGACAGCGTTAAGCCAGAAAAAGAAATATATCTAAATATTTGTTCAGTTTGAGTCTGGTTGTAGCGCTAATTAGGAAGGCCTACCCTGCTATACAGATAAGGCGTGAACCGGAAAGTGTACTCAATTATACTATAACTTATATTATATGGAGTAGATAGCTTAATCTAGCAATGGATTCTCTTTTTTATATTTATTCAACCTTAACCTGAGAGTCAAATATCTCTTTGTGTCCCACACACTTTGTCTTAAACACATGGTCATAGAGCAGAGAACGGAGGGTCTTAACACTAAGTTCTCCATGCCTACCTTGCTATATGCGGAATAACTACATGCCTACAGCCCATTGGCTTACCGTCTGCCTTATCAACTTTACCATCAAGGAACCCTTGAAACAGCTTATTTTTATATATTCAAATTTAATCTACTAGCACTTGTTACATTGTTATCGTTACTTAGAAAATGGCCTTTCAAGCTTCACAGCAGTTAATGCTCCCATAAAGAACTTATTACGCGACGCTTAATTCACTTCAGAACTGAGATTTGGGTCTAATACATTCAGATTTCGGGGTCGAGTTATGGACGATATATACGTTGTATAAGGATATCAGGGCAAAGTGGCTTAACTGGAATAACTGTATTAAATATATTTAATTTGCTTTCTCGTTTGAAATTTTGAAAAATTAAAAATGGCCTAAAATGTTAGTCAAGGGAAATATATATATATATATATATATATATATATATATATATATATATATATATATATATATATATATATATATATATATATATATATATATATATATATATATATGTTTTTTCAATTGGGATTTAAAAGGCAAGAGGGAACATAGTGTCTTTCTTAATTTATATGAAATTGAGATTTCATACTAGAGGAAGTGAAATAATTTCTTTGCAAAATTATAGTATTGTTCTGATATATCTTGATTTGTTACATATAGTAATATCCAACAGACAGTACAACAATTATAATTAGTTATATTTTTATGATAGTCATGATCCTGCCACTCAGTCAATGTATCGGCATGCATATTGTCTTTACTTCCTTATATGGATTTTTTAGCATTTTCCAAGATATATTTAAAAGTTTCGTTTGAAACTTAGGCCACTTTGGCTTAAACAATCTATTATTTGGGAGCGTGTTTGTTTCAAAGCTCTTAGTGAAGCTTTAAGTCTTGAAAACACCTGTTACTTTATTTAAGTGTAGTCCCTTTGACTTGGAACTGAAATGATAATTTTGAACTGTAAATTGAGATAATATTATTACGAGACTCTTTATTAGTGTGGCCTGCGTTTAGCAGTGGAAGGAAATATATTAAAAAACAAGTGCGAGTAGTACTCGCGCACCGAGGGTTCCGTACCAATTCCATGTTCTTGCGCTAAGGAAAATACTACTTATAAAAATTGACAAACTTAAATTTGCGGTGGTCTCCACTCATTTTGTATGAAATTAACTACAAACATAAGTTTGTATTGGTTTCTTTTTTCTTTATACAGGTATATAGAACAGGTGAGTTTTCTGGCAGATGAAGAAATTGAAAATAAATAACAATTTAATAATATGACTAAGATTTAATATTAGTTTTACATTCACAAGTTTTATAGTTCTATATCAATTGAGAACTACACGGTATGGCTTCTAGTTGACTCCGTTGTAAAACAAAATCCGGTAGTCAGTTCAAATTATTAATATTATATAAAAGTAACAGAATAACTTAATGTTGCCAGTTATTTATAAATTTTTTCTTTATTTTTCCGTCATTGACAAGCAATCTGTATGCCAAATAGCGTCCTTCAATCCGATAGAACCCATGACCGTTACGAATATAAGACATTTATACACTGTACCATTACTGTGTTAATTTTTATTACTATTGAAATTAGGCCTTATCAACAATTTTACAATTCTAATATGACCGTCTAACCTTTTTTGACCTTACAATAAAATTAGAGTCATCCGTCGAGTCTTAATCGAAATCGGTAATTGGATAAGCTAAATATTCTCGGATATCTCGGACCGATTTTCGTCACGATTGTTTTATGTTATCTGTATTAATATTGCGATGAAGAAATGTATTTTAAAAATATTTGAAAAAATTGTAGACGTCGTAATTGGCTGTTAAAATTGATTTACAGAGCTCAATATTAAACATGGTCATATATATATATATATATATATATATATATATATATATATATATATATATATATATATATATATATATATATATATATATATATATATATATATATATATATATATATATATATATATATATATATATATATTTTTTTTTTTAATAAAATGTAAAAAATATATTTTTTTATAAATAACGTTTAATGAAACACCTGTAATTAATAATATGAGAATTTTATCTTCACTTTTGTTTTGAAAATATAGGCCACTTTGTTTCTCAATTCCTGTGTTTTTTTTAATGGCGTCACGGTATTTCCTGCTTATAGCAGGGTAGGCAGAGGGAACCTAGTGTTAAGACACTCCGTGCCCCAGTTTTGAGTCATTGTTAAGACAGTGTTAAGTGGCGCAACTTAACGCCACGATTTGTCTTATCACCAGAGCAAGGAAATGAAATAATTAATTCTCTCCTGGAAGAACTCTCTGGGAAATTAAAATTATTCCCACACGCGTCTACCTTTACTTTAAAGGCCAGCAACGCACCTTCAGCACCTTTGGTGATACATGAGGCCGTGGGCGGCTGTGATCACTTACTATCCGGTGAAATGAACGCTCATTTGCCTTGTCTCTCCCATAAAAAAACAGGGGAATAAACCTATAAATTGCGCTTACAGTCAAATGCCGTCCCAAAGTACAACGATTTTAATTTTTATTTAATTCAGGACATGTAGATATATAGAATACCCATTACCTGATGATGAGTTAGATGTTCAGGTGCAGGTGTCGGGGCTGGTGGGGAGAAGTCTCTGGCGTTTGGTGTATGATTGACAATTGCTGGTAGAGCCTGCGCGGGAGTTGACGGTGCTGTTGTTATCTAAAATGGTAATATAAAGTAATGTTAATTATATTAGAATATCTTTTGCAAATGGAAGATGATGTAAAAGGAAGTTTAATTTTAAAACAAAGCCTTAATATTTCATAAAGTCAGTTATTTAAAAATCGAACCATAATATTTTCACGCGTGTAGTGTTTTAATTACATAGTATTAATTTGAATTTGGAATAGCTTAATTTAATAATGCAGGATGTAAAAGTAAAAAAAAAATTATGTAGCGGATTCAAGTTGGAAGTTTAGATAAACTACAAAAATATTATATATGTCAGGTGGAACCTGGTGACATCAATTCACTTTTATATTGTCCAATGGAAAACTATTGCTTTTCTGACTACTATCTGAAAAAGAATTCTATTCATTTTTATTGCTTACTTTGTTCTATATTTCTAAAAATTAATTTATTAAAAATTTTAATTAGATAAATCAGACAAGGTGAGTTTCAACAGGAAGACAGTTACGGATTACACATGCAGCGTCGAATTTACTAGCAGGCTAAGTTGGCTTAATTGGGCGGCAGATTTCTAGGGCGGCAAATTTACGGACCGTCATGTCTTGCCCTGCAGACAGGAATCTGTGGTATTTGTATATATTTCATACTACGCCAAAAGCCTACTCTTTCGCTTCCTAACCAAAAATAATCTAGAAACTGATAATAAAAGAAAATAAGGTTGGACTAAAATGTAACAGTTTACACTTTGACTATGTGTAAATCTAGTTATGTACATATACAATATACAACAAAAGTCCACTTCCCATCCAGTTTGCCATTCCGGCTACAATGTGGAAATCAGCTTTTACAGCTCTTTCATTGCAAAAGCAGCTACAAATATGAAATGGAAGGCTAAACCGATTATACTAACAAAGGGCTCTCAGTACTATTGAAGATAGCGTCGTGATTCACGAAATTACCCTTTTCCCTGTTTCAATGGACGCCAGAAACAGACGGACAGAATTTATAGATAAGATTAGATAATTTACAATGTGAAACTTTGTGTCGCTAGTGGTGCAGCGGTGGCGTGTTTCACCAGTACACGTAACTGGTACGATTCTTTTTTTAATATGAAATTATTTCAGCTATAATCATATACCTTTTCTGAGATACGCGCCAGAATTTGTAATGAACACATACAATTAACTTTACTCATATATCAATAATATTTAAATTCAAGCGGGGTTTTTTCAGAAGCAATTACATATTATCTTGGAAGTACTATCAGATACTTGTCAAGGTTATCAAATCACCGCTTTGTCAGAGTCTAAATGGCCGGGCAAGTCTCAGTTTACTGCTGGCTGGCAACTACTTTAGGAACTGTCTTACGACTCGTACTGTACACAGTTTGTTGTTCAAAGTGACTATTAAAATACTTGCTTGCTTCCCATATACCACGTTTTGGCTAGAAATAATATCACAATGAGTAGATACCTTCCTCAGCCATCTGTGCCGTCGTATGTACAGTGAAAGTATACATGACGTCACCGATAGACCAGGAAGGCAGTGGCGCAGTCAGAAAACGAGATATGGGTTTGATTCTAGAACTAAAACGAACGATTTTTTTCTATTTTCCCGCTTTGGTAAGGTTAAGTGTTGCTTGAGCTCTACTACTCGACACGTGATGTCTTGAATTTGAAAGGAACGGAATATGTACACACTAGTTGTTATTTTTTCTAGTTTCCCGGCTATATAGTAAAAAAAATTACATAAATAATTCTCCAGAAACATTTTGACCGTACAGTATTAACAAAAAATAAAATGTCTAAAGATTTGTTGAGACACAAAAACAATTAGGTCGAACGTATTTTATAAAAAAAAAAACTGGTTTTTGTAGATATTCTAAAATTTTGGAATTTGGAATTTTGCCATCTAATTACACGTCTGTAATATTGGTATACAAGAGAGGTAATTCTGACGTTGAAACGTAGATCAGGTTTAATTAACAAGGCAAACTTGCTGAATCTAATTAAATATTTACAATCAGTTCTCGAATTAATGTATGTGTGTGTAACATAATATTACAATATAACAGAAGGTATTGGTTTACTCCAATTAATACATTGTCATCGTTCTGTTGTTGGGAAATATCTGACATAAGACGTGGATCTCATAGGTGTGTTAAAATTCATCGCCCAAAGCAAAGTAAAGTAGACAAAAAGCGTGACTAGATTGTTTCCAGCTTAATGCTGTATCCTACATACAAGGTAGGCAGAGAGAACTTAGCGTCAAGACATTCTGTTCTCCGTTTCCCCCCTTTCCAGACATTCTGTGTCGAGAGGCGGAACTCAGCGTCACACTTTGTTATACCAGAGGGTATAACAAAGTGTAAATGTCCTAATTAAATTGTAAATATTCTTATCTATATATATTAATATTGTAAGGCTGTCGAGTTTCGGTTGAACGCTCAAATCTTTAGAACTAATGGTTTGAATTGAAAAGTTCTTATTTTTTAATATACTCCATTTAACCTGGAGTGTCATAGGCTAGAGACTAAGTCCAATGTACCTTGAGTGCTTAGAATATGTGATGCATCACATAAACAATAAATCTATTTTATTTAACCATGGGGGCGAAGCTGGAGGTAAAAGCTCGTATGAGATAATATAAACTATTAAGAAAAAAACATTTTTAAGAAAAAAACAAACAAAAAGACCGTAGTCTTTCCTTTATACATATAAAGACGAGGATCATGAGCAAATTTAAAAATTTCAAAAGAATTGATATATCATTTGAAGCATTTTTGAACTGCAAAAAGGTAACAATAACTTCAATGCATGCGAAATTTCGAGTAGACGCTAAAGTGTGTGAGATTGACAGTCCTATCTTCCAACGCTCGGGGAAATTGAATATACTTTTAAGAATCAAACGTTCGCTGCAAACAAATATATTATGCAGCGTCATATAAAATAAATAGGAACTGGGAATATTTTTCTGAAGTGTCACCTTCATTGTTTGTTTTTTTAATATCTAGAAGTCACTTATTTATCTAAGACTAGCTACTGTTCCTTGATTGAAAGTACTGTACATTTCTTTACACACAAACACACACACACATACACACACGCACACACACTCTCACACACACACACACACACACACACACACACACACACACACACACACACACACACACACACACACACACACACACACACACACACACACACACACACACTTGCACACGCAAATTGAATGACTAATCAATCATAGTAGTTTTGTTTTTAGAATAAAGATTTTTTTTATTCCAACAGTATATAATTATGTACTTTCAGTTATTGGTATATTACCTGTTTGGAAGAATCTACCAGTGATACTTACCATGGCTCTGGTTAAGGTAAATGCGATATTATTAATCATTAGATAGCATATAGCTGTAAATGCGACGGTTGTAGGTTCGAGTCCCACTCGGAGAGAATGAAATCATTTTTCTTGTAACAAGGTAACAAGGTGCAGCGTTAAGTTCCACCACTCAACACGCAGTGTCTCGAAAGGCAGAAAGTGGTGAACGGAGTGTCTTAACACTAGGCTTACGGAGAAGAGAACGGAGTGTCTACCAGAACGGAGTGTCTTAACACTTTTCTGTGTAGCCTGTTTTATGCGAGATACGGCGTGAAAGTAAAAACAAATATATATATTTATACATACCCTTTGCTTGTTACCACTGTCTCGCAACGGTAAAGTCTCCTCGCTGCCACTCCTCGACGATTCGGGTGGTGTTAATCGCCTCTGTTCATTTTGAGATGACAAGATCTGCATCTCCAGCATCTGTTCTTGTCTTATATCGTCGTTGTAGTCCTGGGATATAGACACATTTATTAATAAAGCTAAGAGAAAAATACTACAGCTATGGCGTGGCGAAGTGGCATAGCGTCTGACGTCTAAACCTGACAGTCACTTCTGGGTTTGATTCCCAAACGGAGAGAATGGATTATTTTCATTTTCGTCGCTCTGGTAACAAAACAAAGCGTCATTCAACACTTAATGTTTAGAAATTGGGCCATACCATATTGGGATTACCATATATTTGACAATTTCTGTAGGCGATTTCTTACAAAAAAGCCCGAATAAAAATCGATTGAGCATATAGCTTAATTGGCTAGACCGCTTGGACCGTTCCTGAGATAAGCGAGTTCGATCAAATAAATTGTTCGGGCTTATTATATTAGTAATATAATGATAATGATAACAAAAGTGTTTAATAATTACTTACATTTATGTATATATATATATATATATATATATATATATATATATATATATATATATATATATATATATATATATATATATATATATATATATATATATATATATATATTTATATATATATTATGTAATTCTATTTATATTTAATAATTATATTTTTTATAATCCTTATAATTATTATAATTTAATATATTAGTATAAATTTGCTAAAACTGAATATATTACTAAAAAGCAGTCGATAATAGGACGTTATTTTATTGGGCATAAATGTAAAATTTATTACCGCACTTAAAGGTGACATTCAAATGACCTTCACGATAAGAAATAAGCAAAAAGTTTCCTTTGTAATAATATGAAGAATATAATTTTCTGTGAATTAGGGTTCTCTAGTCAGAGGAACGAAAATAAATATTATTTCATACACTATGGCCACATGATCCGTACCTTTTGTTATATATAATACAAACCTATGTTTACATTGCTTTAGATATAACTTAAAATCAGACTTACATATATGGAGATTCTATTTGTCCGTTAATAGAGTGTTGTTATTTATTGAAATAGCTTTTTACTATATAGCAATACCCCGGTCTTACGCGATAGATGGGACTGAGCGATAACCACGTAAGTTGAATTCGCGTAAGTCGGGGTATAGTGTTCCATATAAATACATATAATTATTATTAATTGTTGCTGGAAGCCACAGAAAATAAAAATTAAATCTAAAATATTGTTTTTGGTTGTCCAGCAGTTTCTGAATGACGTCACCATGCAATTTTAATAGAATTTCTTAGCGAATATCTTTTTCAATCGTAATACCAATGGAGTTTATTGTGTGAGTCATAGCGTAAGCCGAGGTGCTACTGTACTTATATATAAGTTATATATAACAAGCTTTAGCCCACAATTTCAATCGCTAGGACAGTAACAATATAAAATACCATCTTTCCCGTTCCTGTTGGAATTTGAGAAATTCTCTCTTAATGCTTCTTTTTATTCCTCAAGGACTCTACAGGAACGGGAAAGATGGTATTTTATATTGTTACTGTCCAAGCGACTTACGTACTTATATATAAGTTATATATAACAAGCTTTAGCCCACAATTTCAATCGCTTGGACAGTAACAATATAAAATACCATCTTTCCCGTTCCTGTTGGAATTTGAGAAATACTCTCTTAATGCTTCTTTTTATTCCTCAAGGACTCTACATACCAAATTTCTGATTACTACTTTCTTTCTTTGTAAATTTACGGATAAAATAAATAATAATTAATATATACTATATATACTAATATATAATATATAATAATTAATGTAACTTATTAATAATTAATATATAATAATTAATATTCTTCATTTATTTCAATGTTACGACGGCTAAGCTTAGCATTCGATTTAACTTAAGTCTTTGAACCAATACTTCATCACCTGCAAATTATATTACTACGGAACCTTTACAAATAAGTACAATTCACTCTTTATCATTTTCCCTATCACACCCCCGTTCCTTTGAACAGCATTAAAAAGTTTGACACCATAGTTACCTGTTACGATGTGAAAATTTCCCCAATTTTATTTGTAACAATATAACTTCGTCTCGAGGGTAAACTGATTTGTTTGTCAGTTTCCGTTCATATGAAATTTAGTTCAAATACCCGCCTGCCTTTATGTAAATAAAGCTTTAGATACTCGAGCTTTAATTAAATGCATATATGAGAAAGCTTCACATTGTGTCCTTCATATGGCAGGGTAGACAGAGGAAAGTGAATCAGGGTAGTTCGTACGTATTTGCGTTTTGTTTTGTAAGATCGAGATTTCTTTTTGGAATTAAGATCTAACCCATAGCCATCGTGGTTATAAATACATCGATTTTTATTTAAATATCGATATATAAAATTTTTAGTTCCCCATTCCACATAATATGTAATGGAATGTAGCGCTTAGAGAAAATGAATTATTTGATCGGTCTAGTAGAAAAGTCCAAGTCCAAGAAAAAGCACGGTAGTGAGTTCCCCAACTCACTACGCAATATCTCGCAAGGCGGAAAGCGGGTAACCGGAGTGTCTTAACACTAGGTTCCCTCTACTATCCTGATATATATATATATATATATATATATATTATATAGATATATATATATATATATATATCTATATATATATATATATATCTATAATATATATATATATATACTATAATATATATATATATATATATAATATATATATATATATAATATATATATATATATATATATATATATATATATATAATTATATATATATATATATATATATATTATATATATATATATAATACAGCGTGAAGCGAGAAAAAAACTTCTTCAAATTTACATTCTCAATAAAGTTACATACAAAGTGTTGTTTTCAAAGGCAAATCGTTGGGACTGTTCAGGCGTTATATAATATACAATTTATTACGGTTTAGAAAATGTATACGGCACCGAAGAGTCGTTATGGGGTTATAGTAACTAATGTTATTGTATATATTAGCTAAGGATCAGTTCATTTGATATTTTATGAATTTTAAAATTAAATTAATTTAGCTTCACGCTGTATCCCGCATGTGGCATGGTAGGCAGACTGAACTGAACGAACCTAGTGTTAAGACATTTAGTTTGAATCCAAAACTTCTACAATTATCCAATTCAATATCTTCAAAAGAAAAGGACGGGCTATTTAAGTATACATACATACATATATACCAAAGAAATATTATAAGATGTATGAAAAAAGAAAAATTTGGGACAAAAATCAATCAGAACGTAAATTGGTTTATTTTGGGTTACGTGGCGTAACACGTGAAGGAGAAATTTACGGTTTGTTAACTTTAATAAGCCCATCGGTACTGAATATAGGGTTTGACATATATGTGTGTTACGGTTGAGCGTCTATAAGGGTTCTTGATTTAAAAAAAAATAGCCTTACGCTGTATCCCGCAAATAGCAGAGTAGGCAGAGGGAACCTATGTTAAGACCTAGTTTCCAAAAGTTTCGATATATTGCGTGTTGAGTGGCGGAACTCGACGCCGCGCTTTGTCTTGATACCAGAACGATGAAATGAGAATTGTTCATTTTGTCAAGTGGGAATCGAACTTACAATCGTCGGTTCTACTCAATTTGACGTTGTGCTACGACAGCTTCGGTTCTTGATTTAAATAAGGGTATATGTATATAGTATATATGCAAATCGTGAAACAGTGAATAAAAAAATATTTAAATAAAGTGATTGTATGATAATACAAAAGGCATCATGTTTAACTTATATGAATTCGTATGCCAATAATTAATTATTATATATACACACATACATAATAAAAACGTGTAGTAAAGTTTTAGGACTATATCGACTGATAGTTAAGTAAATATGTGCCTCGCGTCTTCCATTTGATAGAAGCGGGTTCAAATTCAATATAATTAGTAGGGAACTCGTTAATGTTAAATATGATTTTAATTTTCCGTTTCGTAAGAGAGAGCTTAATGTTAAATCACTTCTCTCCACTTTCTGCCCATATATGAGAAATTGCGTGTTAAGAGGTGAAACTCAACGCCGTATTTTGTCAGAGAAAATGATTTTATTTATTTTTTTACATAGCGGGCCTTATACCCACGCCATTTGGAAATTGTCCAAACACTCCTTGGATTACGCACTACGTTCAAATTTTTAAGCAATTTTCAAAAACTTTTGTTATGTAACATTTAATTTCCTCTGCGAGAGAAAAATATATGCATGGCATGAATTTGAAAAGTCTTAAAATCATACTCACTGGTACCAAAAATCTTCTTAACTCCGCAAGCGCATACGCGATCCTAGCGTGGGCTTCCGCTGGTGTGGCAAAAGCGCTGATTTCGACGTGCAACTCATCGGAAAGATGAGCAAACTTTGGATCCCCTGACACGCGAAGCTCTTCCTCCTAGAAATGTAATATATATATATATATATATATATATATATATATATATATATATATATATATATATATATATATATATATATATATATATATAATATATATATATATATATATATATATATATTTATATATATATATAAATAATTTTTGTTATAAAGATAAGATGAAAATATAATTTGTGTGATTTTGCTGTGTTTTCCAGCTTGGCGCTCATTTCTGTATAGCGTTGAAGAGAGCGCGTGTTAAGACACTCTGTTCTCCGCTTTTCATCTGTATCTTCATTAATATTAACTTTTGATTGGCGGAAGTCGCCGCACCACGCTCCGTGTTACCAGAGCTTTTTAATATATTTTATACTTCACACTTTATCCTGCACATAACATGGAATCCTACCCCACTCTTCGCCTTTCGAAACAAATGCGTGTTGAGTGGCGGAACTCAACACCGCGCTTTGTCTTTTTACCAGAGCGATAAAAATAAAAATAATACATTCTCCCGTCATGGGAATTGTTTGTGGTTACAAACAGTCGCGTTTACGGACTGACTGACTAGGTCCTTTTTGATACAATTGACGGTCCTAGGTCCTTTTTGATACAATAAAAGTTTATATCATATATTATATACGATATAAACTTTTATTGTATTATTTTATTTTATTGTTTTATTTCCGATCCCATTCTGGAAATATCTCGTCGTTACTAGAAAACCAATCTATTCAAGTTTTCTCCTACCTTCTGACGATCCTTCATTGATCCTCGTCCTAAGACCGCCATTTTACACATTGTGTCTTCTTGTAGTCTTTTTAGTGAATTGCCTTTGGGCCCTAGCAGTTTGCCCACGAAGTTAAACTGAAACAAAATATATCACGGTTATTCAAATTAATAATATATATAATAATTCTTATATTTCATGGGCTCAGACTATAAAGCCTTGTTTTGGTCGATTTATTCGAAAATGTTGTTATTTTAAAGGAAAATGTAACGTTTTAAAAAAAGCTTTATTTTTTAATTTACTCCGTTCTCCAGTCTTCGCCTTAATTTTTCTGGCACTGTGTACTGATTGGTAGATCCCAACGAGGAAATATTTATCAGAAAGAGGAAATGAAAGTTGCTCATACACCCCAATGGGAATCGAACTCCCAACAGGATCATGGCCGTTCTTGCAATTTTAGTTGATAACAACTTATAAGTGAAACTATTTAAAGAAAACCTATAAAAATTTGAACGCAGCGAAATTTTCACCCGCGCCTCATGGAAACCGTCCAAGCACCCCGACCACCAAACCACGCGTTCTTCATCAAGCTTCGTCGAAAGTCCTACCTAAGTTATACTTATGTATTTTACAATTTATTACATTGTTAGCCTCTCCGTAGGTAGATTTTACTAATTTCCGCTACCCAAAGATTATTGCAAAAATTACAATCAATCCTTTGGCAAGAGAGAATGTTATTTTTTATATCATTTTCAAATATACATTTCTATTTATTCCGACTTACTGCTACAGGTCTCGATTTTCGTACCCTACATTTTAACTATGACTGAAATCCTCCAGAGAGCGAGCACCCGGTATTTTGTTTTGTTTTCTTATACATATTTATGTTGGTATAGCGACATACGCCGTATTTTTGCTTTTGGAAGCTTTAAAAATCACAAAGCTCGCATATATTGAAACGAAAAAGAGAAAATTCTGTAAATTACCCGGAAAATGATTTATTTTATAGTGCAATAGTATATGAAAGAAAGTTATTGTAATTTTATATATATATATATATATATATATATATATATATATATATATATATATATATATATATATATATATATATATATATACATATATATAAAAAGATAAAAAACATAGAAAAGACGATTAAGCATATATAAAAAAAAAACAAATTCCGTAAATAATAGAAGGAATATAATAGCAATTTCTTAAATAAGATTTCCCAAAGTATTAATAACTGTCGGGGCCACTAGGGATACTCATCCAGGGTTACGATCCTGTAGCGAAGGTTGAATTAGAAACAAATTTTTAGATCTATCATCCAAGATGCCACTTAGTTTACGATATATATTTTAATTATGTCTTATTATAATATCTTATTATAATATGGATTATTAAAAAAAATGATTGTAATGACCTCCTGACTAAATTAAAAGTGACATTTTTGTGCCCAACTTTTTTAATTCTTGACCACGCGTATATTTTATTGTTATTGATAAACGTATATTTTATCAATATATTTATTTATTTAGCGCACGCTGTATCCCGCATATAGCAAGTTACCGTAGGTAAGGTAGGGAACGTAGGTTGAGGAACCTAGTATTAATACACTCTGTGCCAGAGCAAAGAAAATTAAAATAATTCATTCTCCCCGAGTGGGTATCGAACCTACAAACCGTCGCGTTTATAGGTAGACGCTGAGCCTCTGTACCACGACGATTTTATCAAATTGAAATATTATATATACGATGTATTGATGGTGTAGTGGCATTATGTCTAACAGTAAACGATGGTTCTAGATTCGAATCCCACTTGTGGGAATTAATTATTTTCATTTCCCAGTCCAATTTGACCACGAAATAACTCGAATATGGTAAACGATACTACGTCCTAGACACTTGGTGACACAAGATTACTTCCACCTTCCCAATACGGGAAAAAGCGTGGAATCAAACACATAAGCGGGCTATATCCATAAAGGATAAACCGGACCTCCGTCAATTAAAATTTACCACAGGTATTTGGAGGTAGCTTGGTGTTCAATTTCAAGACCCAATTATTTTAATCAAATCCCATAGGAAAATCATCTTAAGCATCATTTCGTAATCTAAAATTAATTACGGTAAATAATTACAACAATAGAAAAATAGAGTGTCTAAATACTAGGCTCTCTGCTTTCCGTTTCCCAATATATGACGAAATTGTGTGGTTAAAAAGAAAGTAAAGAAAAAATACTACTAGCTTTATACGAGCAAAATTTAAAAACTACAAAAGAACATCAGACACGTATATATTAAAATTTTAACACTATATTAAAATTATTGAATACTATAAAAACTATTGAGCTAAGTAAAAGCAATTATTACTCTTTGCATTCCATAAAAAAATTAAGTATCTAAATTAATTAATTTTGAAAACAATCTGTCTATGCGTTGATGTCTGGTCATACCCAAAACGGTTCTATTCTAGTGATTACATTGACATTCTGAACAGCTTCTTACATTTTCGTAGCAAGTCTGATACTCTGTTCTATAAGTTCAATTAGTATGTGAAGTGATGACGTACTTAATTGAAAGTACTAGCAATAATATTGATATCAGGGATCACGACCATATAAAAAGGAATCATATAAGAAGCAAGGAACATATAAGAAGGAATAAAAAGGTGACGGTTGCGAATTCGATTCCCATCAAAGAAGGCAAAATATATTGACAATTTATGAACTGCAGAGGCTTTTGTCGTGGGTCGTAGTTTGTGTAACCTGATTATAATTGATATATAGTGATTATATAATATATATATATATATACTATATATATATACATAGATATATATATACTTATATATATATATATATCTATATATATATATATATTATAGATAATATAACATTCGAGTTCAGGTAAATTGTCAAATCCTAAGATGACCTTCCCCAGCTCGTTTGCTCGAGCAAGTGGGTGTGGATGTAATGCTGCTTTGTTTCATAAGCCTGCTTTGAATATCACAACTCTTATTTCATATTTTAAATAGAAAATAGGTTCTTTGTGGAATTCAAGATATGACGTTTCTATGGCTTTTGTCGTGGGTCGTAGTTTGTGTAACCTGATTATACATTATAGGTAGAGTAATATTTTGTATATATATATATATATATTTATAATATTTTTATGGACAGACAAACATAAGCTAGTTTTATATATATAATTTAAAAATCTTAGTTTGTGTGTATGTGTGTTACTGAATCACATCACTCAAAACAACTGACAGGATCTAGATAAAATTTGGAACAGGGTTAGATTATATCACATCGGCTACTTTTTATCCCTCGAGAACAGGTTAACCTGGATATATTTGATTTCTCATATAGGTGGATTCCTCATATAGGTGGAGAGGGTTTCCGCTGGGTTTTAGTGGGATATATTTGATTTCACTGAAATACAACTGAATGTATTTAGATGAAATTTTAATAGGCTTAATTACGATTAAGTTTTTGATTACACATAAGTGTTTATTTTTTCAAACGTTAATAGACCAAAATCACTCAATCGTCACAAGTTACAAATCTGTTCATTATTTAACACTTAGTGATATAACACTATTTACTTTATAATCGCAATCGCCATTGTTAGGAAGGAAGGCAGAAAGAGCTTAGTGTCAACACACTTAATTTTAGTGACAGTAAACAAACAAATCACTTACAAAAAACAAATGAGTCACTTACACAAAAGCTTATCATCGTAATTTCATAAAGCTGGAGACATAACGGATTGGCTCTCAGTTCGCCTATTCCTAACAATTGACATTTTTTACTGATGTAATACATTTTATGGGAAACATACGGCTAGGTATTTCTTTTTTATTTTAGTCATATTATTTAATACTATGATGGTACAGGTGGTGTGTGACTGACACCGCGATAGTCGATTTTGTTCTGGAAGTACTTGTGGGTGATTCTTCGAAATGGAGTTTTGGAAGGATTTTTATCGAAGAACATACAAAAGATATCTCTGTTTTGAATATAAATTGCAGATCATATGTGAAAGGAAAATATCTATCGTAACATGAAATCTTTATTTGTAATTTATTTAAAAATAATCTATTTAGGTCTGCAGACAACACCTAAAACTAATTAATCTGACGCGTCCAACCGGCGGTTTTGTTAAGATTTATATTTTTTTCTATAAGAAATTATCATAATTTACTAACATTAACCAGTTACATCGACATTCCATTGTATGCTGAATGATGTGTTCTAATTTAAATTATAAAAAAACACAATAATTATGGAGTAACAGTCATTTAAAAAATGTCCATCCATGTAAATACTCATTCGTGTGGACCAAGACGTCACACCTTGTAACTTTAACGTGCTTTAACTTTTACTATTAAGTATATCGGTTTCTAAAAGGTGACGCGAGTTTTTGTCGACTCAATATACGGAGTGATCGTGTCCACACATAATTTAGTAAGACATCATCCATACTGTTATCAGCAATCTATTACTGTTAGCATCAACAAGAATGTTAAATTGAATTAAAATGTAAGATTAACAGTTTGTTGAAATTACTTAATAATATTATTTTTCCTTACATTTTATAATAAAGTTAATTTTAATAACTCTAACTAATTCTCTAATAAATCTGTCCATAAAATCTCACTTATCTGCCATTGAGATCTTTCATCTGACCGATCAATTCATCAGTGCACTTTTAATCATAAACTACTTGAAGCAACCCAGTGCAATGTACCTATAGCGTTAGTTTTAATATTTTGATCCAAATAACGTTTTCATTTAAATATCGAAATTCAAAAAAGCCAGATAAATTAGCCATTTATCATCTATTTTAAAGAATCGCTTGTACTTCTTTTAAAAATTAAAGAACACGCTTCATAATGTTTTATTGCTGTAAATATTGTCAGTTCAATATCTAGTTGTTAGTTGGTTCGATTAAAGATTATGATAATATCGTAAATGACGTTGAAATATTTCCTTACATTAATATTAATTTTATTTTAATCTGAACGATGTATTGCAATACGAAGAGTTCATATTATAGGTAAAAGTAAGCTAGTGACACGACAAGACACTCCGCTCTCCACGTTCCACTTTCCATCCAAATCAAGACAATGTGATTTTAGTGGCAGTGGTGTAGTTGTTTAACAAGAACGGAGAAATTAATACTATCCGTTACTTCTAGTAGGTATCGAACCTACAACCATCGCTCTTACAATCAGATGACCTCATAGATACAGGTGAAACTAAAAAAAACAGTTTTCAAAAATTGCGAATGTAGACTTTCATCAATTAACTAACAATTTCACTAAAACAAGTGGCAAATAAGCGGAATATTAGTAAACGTGGAAATAAATATAAGCGAAAATATTAAAAAAAAAACGACCGTCCGTATGTTTTCACCAAATATTGATTTACGATTAAGGTCGCTTGCACACGAGACATCGCATGAATTTCAATAGGTTCAGAAAGTATAGATTTTGACTGGACTGACAAACTTAGTTATCGTGTTGCAATGTATTTGTCTAATAGATTTATACTGAATTTGGGTTTTTTAATTATTTTTATCGTGGTGATAAAAAAAATGGGACCATTAGGACCAATTTTATTAAAAAGTAATTTAATTCTTCAGTTTGTGTACTATATGGTGGAAATGTCAGTTAATATATTATCTGTATAAACATTTTTGGTGGGAACTGAATTCGCAACCGTCACATGAACATTTAAGCCTTTTATATATATATATATATATATATATATATATATATATATATATATATATATATATATATATATATATATATATATATATATATATATATATATATATATATATATATATATATATATATATATAATATATATATATATATATATATATATATACATATATATATATATCTCTCTTTTTTTCATCTACATTATCAACACCACAGATATTTCCACCCATGCCTATATTTTTTTTAGTTTGTATGTAAATTAATAGAATGACTGCATAATTAGTCATATTCGGTTTTTTTTTTATTTTTCTTTACTTTTGTGGTCGTCACCAGTGTCTTTATACTCGTATGTATTAGTAGTATAAATCATTATATTACAAATGACTACCACGGTAATATTATGTAATAGTTTTTTTAAGTCGCTCTTTTCCAACATAGAATGTTATGCAGGGAGAGCCTCCCTCAAGAGACCTTTTTCTCCATTTTCCTTTTGAATTTGAAACATTTTATATTATCTATTTCTTACTCACTGTTAGTTGAAGAAGTAAGTAGAAGAAAAAAACAAATGAACGATTTCACCAAATGAGTATTGTATCAAAACTAGCTACTCGAGTATGTTATCAGTGACAGCGCTACTGTTTCACGATAGCGTTTTGGGGTTACGTACTTAAAAAGCGAACGGTATAGAATTTTCGGTCCCATAACGACGTATATGCAGTACGAGTATTTGCACTGTTCTGTGCAATCGTAAATACGGTTCATCCGGTCGCGTGGGTAAAGGTATTTATTCAAGACTCGACGCCAAGCCAGTGATTTGCAAAATGTATGAGAGCGAAGAGATTTCCTCCGTCACCTGTCACCGTGATAAGGAAAATGCATTTTGAGATATTAAGTATTGCTACTTTATCTTTTAAAATAGGAGGTGCCACGTCGCTGTGGTATATCGTGTGACTTAATGAAAGGGTTGTGAGTTCGATTCCCAATTTTTTTGTATAGGATTAATAATTTTAATTTAAATTAAAATAAACGATTCAAGCACCGTCTTTGCCTAGAGGCACACAGTCTGCCAACAAAGTCGACAGTTTGTGGGTTCGATTCCCACTCGGGGAGAAGGTATTATTTTCATTTTCTTCGTTCTGGTAACAAATGCAAAAAAACCTTACGCTATAAAATATATAAACATTACAAATCTATTTACATAATAAATATGCTAAGTTTCGAATTTATTCATTCAATTTAGTATAATCTAGAAACAAACGTCTAAAAGCTTATTATTATCAGATAAGTCACTATGTGCTCTATTTTATTTAGTTTATAGTCTCAAACGAGATTTGATCTCTTAAATTACGTAATTGAGGACAAAATTTAACGTTGCCGTTTTACACAAATTTCGTGTTCGTAATACTATATTAATTTAATATTAAATTAACTTATATTATCTTTATAATACATACAATACAATACAATATCTACAATACATCAGTCGATTACGACAATATCTATACAATAATGTTAGCGTTAAAACGATTTTCGTGTAATTCCAGGTGTGTCTGCTCCCATCCCCCGGGATCTTGCTGTTCTAAATATTGCTCCGATTCATTGAATCAACTCATTTCAATTTCATATCCCACGGGATTATATATATATATATATAATATATATATATATATATATACTATATATCTATTATATAGTATATATATATCAATATTATTATTGATATATATATCATATCTATATTCAATATCTAATAATTTTACCTTATTTATGTTAGTTGTATATCGAAAATATTAGATTATTTTATATGGTGGTGTATATGTTTACTCGATTGGCAATGCTTGGCAAGTGTTCACAAGCAAGCGTGTAGCCGGCTGTTTGATGTAGCTTGCGAGAGACTGGAAGGGCTTGTTGCCGACCCGAATCCCGAATTGATATTGGATTTGTGTTTGTCTGTATGTTCTGATTTGTGCTCAACTGGCACCGTTTGAATGCTATAATTAAATAATAAAATTCTGAAAATACAACAGCGTAGAAATAAAATTTAAAGTTTTAATTTAAGTGTTTTGACCATTTAATTAAAATTCCTATAAAAATTAAATTTCAATACATAAATGCAGATAGAAAATGTGTTATTTAAATATATATCTAAGAGGAGCTTTTCGTCCATTTAAGCAATATTGCGCATTGGCGGGCGAAACTTAACACGGCGCACTGTATTACCAGATCTATGACAAATAAAATTTATTTGCAAATATGATAGTCGTGGGTCCGATTCGTAGAATCGACTACTTTAATTTTCTCGCTTACTTTATTAATACATAATTTTTCTAGTTCCAAGACAATACGTGGCGTTGAGATCCGCTACTCAACAAGCAAGGTCTTGGAAGGGGGTAATGAAAAACGGAGAGTGTTAACACAACTCTCTCTGTCTACCTTGCTATATGCAAAGGTTTCAGAGAACCGACGTACTCATTTTAAATTTTAGCATACAAATAAAATTTTACGTACAACCATGCTCTTATATATAATGTGTGACACACAACACACATCTTTTCTTTTACATAATAAAGCAATTCTCGCTGGAAATGTTGTAAGTCTTGCAGTCGGCAAATATAATACTGTGCAGTGCACTAAATGCAAAATATATGAGAGTGGAGAAGAGTCTATTTGAATATGGAGATGGGTATTGTAGCGCGATTGCAGTGTCTGTCTGTGGACTATTGTACTCGGTTCGATTTACGTTACTTAAGTAAAACATGTCTAAAAAGCGAGAAGCTTATGAATAATAGTAATATTATTTTAAAAAAGTTTATAGTCAAGTATCCACTTAGTATTTAAATATACTAATAATACGGACGGACAGCTTTCCCACAGAATAAATTTACTTTGTTTAAAATGCATTCCGATTTCACAGCAAATGTATATTTTAGACAACACCTGAACCAATATAATGTAGACGGTCGCCAAGCAAAACTTCTCGTTCCGTACACAAAACTCTTGGGCGCTATCCAAATAAAATAAAGCGATTTTAAGGTGTGCATTTATACAAATACTTGTATTTTTTTTTGCTTTTTAGTGTGACGTACCTAAAACGTAAGAACGGGACCCTATTGCTAAGCCTCCGCTGTCTGTCTGTCTGTGTCACCAGGCTGTATTTCACAAATCGTGATATCTAGAAAGCTGTAATTTTCACAAGTTGTGTTCATCAGCGGAGTATTTTCAAACATGAAATAGGTACGGAACCCTCGGTGTGCGAGTACTACTCCGACTTGACCGATTTTTCATGAATTTTTCACTATATTGTAGATTAAGCAGAGAAAACTTTTGCATATATTTTTTTTCTTTTCTAGCCGGGCTATATATTGTCTGTAAAATACGACGATTGAGTGTTCTTCCACCACTCGGGAGAAACAATAGAATACAAAACGTACTGAAAGAACATATTTATTACAAAAATCAGAACTCTATTAGCGAAACTAAGCATATAATAAGCCAATAAAACAATATATAACAAGAAAATAAGCAAAATGATTACAAAAACTAAAATTATTATATACCATAGTGGATTTACAAAAATGATTTTCTATACTTCTCATAGAATCGCTCGATATTGCCTCCGTTCGAAGTCACAGCACGTCCGGCAACAATGTGCCAAACAAACTCCCCGAGTCCGTAGAATAGTATACAGTGTCAACAGTAGTTGCAATTCCAAGCTAAATTAGGTATAGACGTCGTATTGAAGTTATGTTCTAAGCACGTCTCAATATAATGTGCTTCTGAACTGAAGAGCAAGGTACACATTGTGGAGCACGACTGAGTGGTGGGTGGTGTAAGGTGTAGATCTAAAGCGTATATAGCGATTTTTTTATGGCAAATAGAAACTAGAAATATCTCCATGAATAAGTTAAGAATCTTATATCTACAAAGTAGCTTTAAGATACTTTGTAGATATATCTATAGGATTCTTGAGTAAATAGAGTGTGGTCTTAAGATACTGTGTTTTCAATTTTTCGTTCGTTTAAAAACATTGTGATTTCGAAAATAGAACATTAAATCAAGAACTGAAAATATAGTTAATGCAAAAATAAGAATTTAGTACAAATAGAATGTATGGAAATAAATCTGTTCGCTGCCCCTTCTCATATTTTTTCGTATTATTATTATAGAAACTTATCAATTTTGGTAATTTTACTATTACTTACATAATGTTTGATATTGATTCATTATAATCAAAAAAGATTTATTTGATTTACTAATATTCATGGTTCACGTTTTATCCCTAGTGAGGTATCCAGAAGGTACGGAGTGTCAACCGCTATTATCCGTGCATACCTCTTTGACCTCGTCCACTATATACCTATATACCTGCTCATATTTGCACTGTAGGGTCCAAGACATCATCATACTTAAAATTGTGTATACTTTTTTATTATTACGTACGCACACTTCTTTACACTTTGGCCACTTTTAAAATTATATTTTTATGTAAACGAAATTGACTACTATATGAATTCTAATACATTGCCTTTTGTATGAATCAGTTTCGCTCATCACTTGGGCCACGCTAAGTGCGTGATAGCTAAGAAACGTTCAACGAAAGTACTCTAATAGTTTGCTTTAGCCACTTTGGATCAGCTGATTACATATAGGTATGAATGTAAAATAGTAACGGAAGTGCAGTTATTTCATCCTTGTTTTTATAATAATAGATTTATATTGATAAAATAATATTTTAGTAACATTTTTTTTAGGTTCACTCTCTATATAAGGGTAGAGAGGACCTCTCTTTGGAAGGGCAAAAAAAATAATAATATGCGAGCTGGAATCATGCACCGAGGGTCCATACATCACTACTTAAAAAGTCAGCTGTAAATTAAAAAAAAAACGAACATATTATGTGCTCTTGAATTATATTTTTCTTTTTTTTATATATTAAGTTCTCACTTCTTGCCAAAGTTGAAGTTGAAGAAGAGTACGTGGGACATGCGGCGCAAGCATAACAGCCATATTTTTTTATTGCGTTGACTTAAATGCTTTTTCCTATATACTTGACGTTTATGTCAGTTCGAACTATTACGTTCCTGAACAAAATGATCTTGAAACTTGGTCTTGAAGGATAGACGGTGGAAAAAGAAGTCAACCTATAAGGATTCCTTTGTTTCATTTCCAGATACGGAACTCTTAAATTGTTTTATGTAAATTATGTATTGAAAAATAAACCCTGAGACCCAACCACATTTGATTGATAAATATTCATAGAGTTTAACGAAAACTAGTTTCTTAAACTCGACCCACAAAATAGGATTGTAGCCTATATTAGGACGTCAGAAGAATTGTCAATTTATTGAAGAATAAAGGTGAAGTAGAGCAGACGAGACTGAAATTTGAAATCAATGTAGTTTATTCGACTGTCCCAGTCTATGGATGGTAGGAGGCAAATTTTTCTTGAGTAAAATTAAATGAAGTGGATTATTTTTTGTAACGAAAAAAGCTGTAACTTACCGGAACTCGAACCCACGACCCTTGGATATTGTTCATATTCCTCAATATATATATATATATATATATATATATATATATATATATATATATATATATATATATATATATATATATATATATATATATATATATATATATATATATATATATATATATATATATATATATATATATATAAACAGGCTTTCAGTGCTTAGTTGTAAAAAAAACAAATATTTAAAATAAATCTCTTTGAATAACTTGATAGCCATCATAAAAGAGAAATTGATAGACACGAGTTCCAAACGCCTTATCACTCGCCTCACTCAGCACATACACTCAGCGGCCGGTGACCGACAATTTCTGATCAAATTCAAGTAATTTCTTCCCTGAATTGCCGAACAAATTACATCGGAATATAACGATAGAACTCTGGTGCCATATTTGTCAAAAGTCCTACACGTGGGGGAAAATGAAGTACGAGTACTTCATTTTTGGCCACAAGATTGACCTGTCACGTAAAACACTAAAGTTTGACAAAGCTCTGGCCCAGTACGATGTTTTTCGATAGAGTACGCTATTAGTTTTAGGCGAAATTGTGATATACTCGTTTCGGTTTGTGTATTAGGGAATTTTAAAATTAAATCATTTTCATTTTTATTATTATTTAGTTACGGTGTTTGATTCCGGTTTTTTTTGTAAGCAATGCAAATTTATGTTCGCCAAAAAAATGACAAGAGGTTGTGATTTATGATTTTTTTTAATTTACTCAAAATTAAGAAAATATTAAAAAAAAAAAAAATTTTAAATGAACTAAATGTATTGAAAGTATATATAAATCCTTAGCCAAGTAATTTAAAAACTTACTTGAATTACTTTATTTGAAATAAATAGTTCGCTTTTATCTTTATTCGCTTGTAGAGAGGTGAAAATATTATATAGATATATAGAATATTACATAAATATTACAAGATTTATTACATAGATTGTATATTTCACACACCAAATTCACATATACATCTTTGCATTTATTTAAAGTTACGTAAAGTAAAGTTGAAAGGATATGTCTTATAAATTTAAAATTTATAATAAAAACTAATTAAAAAGAAATCAAAGAACATTTTCATTTTTAATCAATAAAGGTAAAGGTTTTGCTCGATGGAAAAATCTTTCGTCGAACGATCATCTTTAATTAATATCCTTGAGCGAAACTTTTTAGTTCTTTTTAAAGGACGCTGAAGTAAATTGTTATAGGACTTTTAATATTTCGTTCAAGATGTAAACGCCAACTTACTTGTGAAACTTGCGACTAGTTTAAGTAAAATAATCCAATATAGAAATAATGAAATAAAATATAATATATAAAAATTAGCTTCACATTGTATCCCGCACATGGCAGGGTAGGCTGTGAGAATCGCAGGAACCGTAGGAAACTAGTGTTACGACACTCCGTTCCCCACTTTCCGCCATTCGAGGCATTGCGTGTGGCGGAACTCGACGCCGCGCTTTGCCTTGTTACCAAAGCGAAGAAAATGAAAATTATTCATTCTTTGTGGGAGTGGGATCCAACCAACAAACGTTTTCAAAAAAGTTTTTTTTATAAATCATTGCATTGTATTCAATTAGGTGTCATTGACTCGAGGCACTTACTATTGATGGTAACAGATACGTATTCAGTGCATTCTATTCAGTGCTAAGCGTAAAAAAAAATACAAATCACTTTTAGATATTTTGCCACCATATAATATAAGTTCAGGTAGACTAAAACGCATAATTCAGGTAATAATCGTAGAGCTTACAGTTCCGTGGGAAACGAATTTCCCTAAAAGTCATAACTTTAAACTTACTTAACAAGTACTTGGAACTTACTAGCGAAATGACCAGGAATAGGTTTAAAGTTAATTTATATGCGGTTGTGGGGGGAGCGAGAGGTATAAGAGGAAAATCTTCCTATAATTTGCTAAAAGATCTCGGCCTGTCTAGAACTATTAGTAATTAATTTCTAGAAAGTACTTTAAAGGCACTAGTAGAATCATATCGAATTTGGTGTCAATAGTAGGAGGACACTAGAGGTCAGACAGTACAGGTGAATTTTAATGCATTATAAAGGTAGGCGCTGCTCTGAGCTCCCCTTTCTACAACGCAATGGGCACCCACACGGAGAATCCATGGAATACTAACTAGTTTTGTTTTTTTCTTCTGTGATTACAACCAGCCAACCAGCAACCGTTTCATTTGTTCATCTACATACTTAACAAGGTTCCTAAGATACGTGATAAATAAGTTTAAATACTTACTTTCGGATGATCCCTCACAGGCACCACAACCCGCACGCAAACTTTTACAGGTTTGTCTCTGGTTATGTCTAACATTCTTCTTTCGCCACGCCATTCTCCTGTTGACAAGAAATTATTAAATTTAATTTAATTAGGAAATTATTGAATTACATTATTAAGAATGATAGCCTATAATATAAACGAAGGTAGCGTGCGAGATGGTCTCCTGATGATTTGCGAGATTAAAAATTTAATATTTAGTATATTACTACAATTCATCGCCATAAAGTAAGAAGCTAAAGAACTGTATATACAATGAGTTTTATATATATTTATGAATAATTGATAATAAAACATATAACCTACTATTAAATAAAAACAATAACAAAAGGTATAGAAATTAAAAATCACTAGAACAAAAACAAATAAATAAACACGCGTACGTTTCCGAACGCAGCGTCGCGTCGGCCCGCCATACTTAATCCGCATTCGACAGCTGTCATTTTTCCCGCCCACCAGTCGCCCTTTGGCGTATATTATTTTTCATTACGCCGTGCCCGATCACGTCAAAACTGAAATATGGCTCTCGTGAGTGTTCCGAATGAATGAATTATTTAACTATTGTTATCTTAATTTCTGATGAAAGAAGATAACATCTTTATTACATGTATTTAGTACGTATAAATATTTTTTTTATGTCACGCTGTATCCCGCATAAATAGAGGATAGATAGAACAGGAACCGTTCTCCGCTTTCCGCCTTTTGATACATTATATGATACGAGATCAACGTCGTGTTTTGTCTTCCAGTCGAACCTCCAACCACGGATGCTATGCCGCTGACCCGTTGCACCAAAACGCCATTGGTGCTTGTCGAAGTAAAGCAATTTCACTTAACGAAATAAATATTAAAAAATATAATTTAAAAATATATAAATTGTTTAATTATATACGTACATACATATGTACATATTATTGAATATAAAACATTTGTTAATTAAAAGTTTATTCTTCTCAAAAGGTTGCGGAAGCCAAAAATTTAAATAAATATATATTTATGGTAACAATCATTATTATTTATATTGGAGAGTATTAATTAGCATGTTATTTTATATCGAAATTATTAATTGCTACATCTATTATAATGTGTTCTATAAGAACTGTGACCCGAATTTCATTTGCGTGGGCTAAAAAATATAAAAGCTCGTTTTAGCCCGTTCCTGTTGGAATTTTGGGGAAATCCTCTTTTAATGCCCCTATACGCTTCCAGGACATGCCAAAATCAGGTTTCTACACTGTGAATATAAAAAATAAGCCTGTTTTTTTCTAATACACTGTCTTCTTCAATTTATAGGTGACTTATTTAACTTTGGTCTCACAATTCCCGGAGGCCTTCATGGCGCAGCGGCACAGTAAGCGTCCGACTGCAGACGCAGTTCGATTCCCACTCGGGGAGAATTCCTTATTTCATTTCCTTACCCTGGTAATAAGACAAATTGCGGCGAGTTCCATCACTCAACACGTAATTTCACAGAATTGTGAGGTAAGTGGGAAACGGAGAGTCTTAACACTAATTTCCTTCTGTCTACTCTGCTATTGCCAGGATATAGCGTGAAGCTATTTATTTATTTACTTATTGCCCGGAGTATATATGCGTAGGTATACAGTCAGTGTCCCCTTGCTGTCAAAGAGAACGCAGTGTCAAAACACTCTGTAACTGCTTTCACTCTGAATTCGAGACATTACGTGTTAAGTGGTGGAACATAACGCCGCTTTTTGTCTTACCGAGCGAGCAAATGATAATAATTAACACCCCCGAGGGCGAGTCTAAAATAAAAAATGCCTTTACAGTAACATGAAGGTGTCATCTTAGTGATGGTTTCTGGTATAATATTTGTTTTCAATTTTAAACGATGCGGGATTATTCAATTACGCGGGATAAAGTATGCAGATGACAAAAAAAAATAAGTTTGTTTATTTTACTAATTTGTTGTCGAAAATATTTCGCTATATTTAGCATAATATATATATATATATATATATATATATATATATATATATATATATATATATATATATATATATATATATATATATATATATATATATATATATATATATATATATATATATATATATTAATAACCAGCGAAAAACAGAGTGTTCAAACACTATGTCCTTTCAAGTGAATATAAACACTAAATGGCATTTGCATACAATGGCTGACCAACATACGTATTATCTAAAGCAGGGTATCGTTAGCCATCAGCCCGCATTAGGTAAAGCGCTTTGATCATTAGTGATGTGGAAACAGATAGCGCTAAGTTCAGTACTCTAATAACTTTGTTAATAAGGTTTAAATTTGTAGATTTAGTCTTTGTTTGCAATTAATATGCTAGATGATATTGTGGTGCATTTGAAACGCCCTTTATTATTAACTTAATACGTTTGAGAGTACAATTGTTTTCATTTTAAGACGCCATTTCTCGATTATTCTGCTGGAAGACCGCTTTTGTGAGAACGGAGTGTCTTAACACTAGTTTTCCCGTTTTTTACTATGTTTTGCGGGTATATATGTGAAAATAAAATATATTTATGTTCGCGAAGCAGATCAATAATCGCTAAGTGATCAATAATAAGAATTAGCACAAAGTTGAAATTTAATTTAACATTTAATGCCATTATAAATGAAGGTTCAAAAAACTCCATCGATACCCGATGTATATTAAAAAAGTTCCTCAGTGTCAATTTTTCCCGTCTTTCGGATTTTTTTCTCGGAAACAGTAATTTGTATAAAAAAGAGTCGAGTCAAAGCTATAGATTATTAACCGTCAACGTTTTAAATAATACAACTGTCGCAGAGTGAATAAAATAACTAAATTCTGGAACTTCGCTCACAGTCGCTATAGCTACATTAACAATTATGGGCGTAATTCCAGTTCGCGTGAAGCCTTTCCATTCAAAAATCTTATATTATATATAGCTGGCTAGTTTGAAACTATTTTAAAAAGAGCAACTCAACGAAGCACATAAATTTCTAATACATTTAATATTTTGAAATGTTGGCGTTCCTCCAAAACGCTGTTATATTTGAGATATCTCAAAATTACGAAATAAATAATTATTATTGAAAGTGAAATATGGGTAGTGTATGGGTAAATATCACAAACCTTTGAAATTTTAACATGAATCTATGATAACAAGCATACAATTAAACTACTTCCACACACGGTACCGATTCTAATCCTGCTGGTGCAAAAATCAAAACAATACCTTTTTAATTACATCAATTCAATTCTATAATTTTATTTTCTCTTGTAAACAATAAGCGACGTTGAGTTCCACCGCTAAGCATACAAGTTGTTGAATTGAAAATTCCTCTGCCTACCCTGCTATGCTATATGGGCTATATGGGAAAAAGCGTAGAGCTGTAAATAAAAAAAAATGAACTCAATCCATAATTCAATTTGATACGACCCGAAAATGCCAATTCAGATGTCACAACCTTATTAATCAAAACTAGTCTATTATACATGACAAAACAAATCCTTACCACAGACAATACATTAATTATACAAGATAAGCCAAGGAGGTGTCATTTCTAAACAATAGGATGTACACAGAATACCTTTGCACAGAAATTATCAGTATTCCACGACCAGGACAATTGTTCCTGGCGTTTGATCTACAATTGCTTGTGAGGTATGAGTGACATGAATATTAACCTCCTTTAAACTAGAAATTAGGAGAATTAATCATGTATATAATACAATATGTACAATAAAGATTATATGTAGTATTTTTTTTTAATAAATCATGGCATGAAACCGCTGTGGCGACGGCACAGCGTCTGCGACGGTTATGAGTTCGATTTGCAGTGGAAATGAAGTATATCCTCGCTCTGGTAACAAGACAAGCGTGGCATTGAGTTCCTGGACCTGGGTTAGTGTCTGGAAATTTGAGTGAATTGTGGGGGATAATGTCTTAACACTAGGTTCCCAGGTTCACCGGCAGGGTATGCGAGAAACAAAAAAAATATATTATTATGAATTAAAAACTGTGACGATTTTTGAGAGATTAATCGTCAATTGGATAATTTATATGTTTTTATTTCTCTTTTCTTGAATTACATGAAATTAAATCGAATTAACGAATTTAGAGGGACAGGGGAAGTTTTGATATTTGAAAATTATTGTTCAAAATCTCGTTCATCAGCTCATCTCACACAAAAAGTAAACAAATATTTTTGTATACTTAGATTTAGTATAAAAAGCTTTACGCTTTTTCTCGAAGTAATCAGAGAATATTTAGTGCCAAGACATTCCACTTTTCACTTTTCTTCCAAATTTCGAGAAATTTCGTGTTGAGTTGAGTGAAATTCACCAGATTGAACGCACAACCGTGAAGTTGCAGTGAGAAGCTATCCGATTTCTCCATAGAAGTTTCTAGATTTATTATAACTTTAAATTAACGTAAATTCAAAAGGTCATCTATAAGAGAAAGAGTCTAATGTATTATAATTATAGTAGTACAAGCTTGTAAACTCTATATAACCCAATTTGCGAAGCAAAACTTGCCAGAACGGCAAAAACAAGGTGATATTTTAAAACATCCAACTTAGCGCAAGTGCCAACTAATTGCCACTGTATAATTGACTGATAAACTATTATCTGATCACTGATAAACTATTTATCTACATACAGTGGCAATTAACTACTACTACTAAAAAACTTATAATTTTTTTATTACTACAAAAAAAACTTGTATTTTTTTAAAACTATGTCAAGATTCACTTAGCTCAGTTCTCCGTCTCTCCTGAATTTTTTATATCGTTCCTATGAATATTTCACGTTTGCACTGAAGCTTTAAGATGTATGCTAATAAGGGTCTGGGAGTTCGCGCTCGTCCAAATTTATTTCAATTACTCTTTGATATGTAAGTGTTCTTACATTATTTTTTTCTGCAATAATTTTATGTAAATGCTTTAATATTTAATAAAATATGTAAAAAAATAATAAATAAATGTCGAACTGCCATTTCTAAGATACGTTCCAAATTTGAACAGGGAACATGTCACTTCTTATCATGAATGGGAATGAAAGTTTTAAGTTTTTTTTTTGGCGAAACAAAGAGCGTTCATGATTTCCACAAGTGTATAGTAAATGTATAATTTCTATATCAAATATTAAAACAATCTCTTATCTCCAGTTAGTACACTTTGCCCCAACCACTCAAAACAAGATAAGTAGAAGAATTCAAGTGTTTCGAATAACGCTTAGAGTTGACCAAACTGTTTGCTACACAAATGCCAGTATACGAGTACGAGTAAAGCGTTTGTTATTTGTTCAGCAATAAACTACAGTGATAGATTACAGAACTATTAAATGAAAAAAGTTCTCGTTCTTTTAGTCTAAGCCTAGTCTTTCAGTAAATTCTAATAGTTGTGAGTCGGATGTATACATTTTTCATTAAGTAGCTCATTCGGTACTTGGTGTCAAGACACTACGTTGAGTGACGGAGCTCAACGCTGGAGTGAGATTTTGTGCCACCGCGCCATCACAACAATATACAACAGCTTTTATATATTGCATATGGCAGGGTAGGCAGAGGGAATTTACTGTTAAGATACTCCGTTCCAGGCTTTTCCAGCTTACAGTTACATAATATATTATATAAAATATACAATACATATAGCTGTCAATATATATAACTATATATACCTTACGTCACATTCCAGTGACAGGGAGTCAGTATTTTGACGTTATTAGTACGACGCAAGTAACTTTTGGTTGAACCCGAATAGAAACTAATGTCGAACATTTAAGTGATATCAAAGCGACCGTAACTTTGTTTAACTTCCCGGTACGTGCTTGACTGGACTCGTCCAGTCCAGACAGTTTTGCGGATTGAATATTGACATTGACATTTATTACGCTGCATTGAGTTGAGCTGATTAATAATAGTAATTTATCACTAATTATTACCCCCGTATGTCTACCCCAAAAATATATTTTATGGGGATATTTATCTGTGGAAATAAAAAAAATTACTAAATGAATAAATTTAAAATAAAATATAAAATTAATTATTTAGTTATCAAGACACGAATTTCGTCCAAATTCCGTGTTGAGTGGCGGAACTCAACGCAGCGCTTTGTCTTGTCAAAGTGAAGGAATAAAGGCAATTAGAGATCTAACTTACAAAGCTTGTTAATATTTATATTTTAAAGATTTAGTTTAAAATTTATAGTTGTATAAAGTATAGAATTGGGTTCTGTCGCCATTTTTTTGTATGGGAAAGGTTATTTAAGGTTATTTGCCCTGTAAATTATTATGATTAGAGATATGATGAAAATGGAAAATGTTGTCTTTTTATAAATATTTCACCGATTTTTCAAATAACATAGGGATTTGACAAATACCTATTTAGGTTGGTATGTGAGAAGATATAGAGTATTTACAAAAACATATATTTGACACAAAGTTTGGCCTAATACTATAAAAGGTTAAATTCCCTTTCTTCATCGTTCTCTACAACAATTTTTTTAGTCCTTGGTTTTTTTTTTAGTTTTTTGACCCTAAGTTCAGGCAAAAATTCAGGTTATTACAACGCGTAGTTCCGGTTGTGCGTTGCTTGTCATTCGCTCAATAGCTGGGGAAAGTACGTGGACATACAGATATTTTTATCAAATAAATTTATTTACTTACAGTTTTTTTTATTAACAAAAACATCAGATAAACATTATGCATAAAACATCACGTCAAATTTATTGTCTGACATTAGGGCTCCACAGATTATACAACTTTGTAACAATTTAGTAGGCATCGTATTGAAAGAGGTTAGTTTCGGTTTTTGCTGTTCCGCAGGGAGTGTAGAGGAACTTTGTTTTGGCAAATCAAATTTGGGTTTGTATTAGGGTTTACATACTTTGGATTAAAACGTCGATGTTGACGTTTGTGAACTGTTTTGTGGAATATTAATTTTGAAGTTGCTAGTTGTAGGTTTTCGATTAAAACATAATATTATATACTAGCGACCTGTTTAAGACTTCAACCGGTTGATTATGTTCTGGAAAAAAAATTCTAGAGTTCTAGCATTTTCTCTAATATAATATGCATATATTGTACTTATATATGTATTTATAAAATAATGATAAATATTTTGATGATTTTTAAAGTGTTAATCCAAACTAAGGATATAAAATAGAAAAAAAATTATATGTTTTCTTTAAGTATTGTTTCTATCCTTTGTGTGGATTAACACTTTAAAAAAAGTCATCAAAATATTTAATAAAAATAGCATACCATTCTCTCTTACCAAATTATTGTTCTTTGCAATAATCTTTGGACAGAGGAAATGTGTAAGAATCTCTCTACAGAGATGCTAACAACGTAATAAGTTGTATAAAGCATATAAGAATTTCGACGCAGCGTGAGGAAGACCTGATGGCTTAGTGGTCAGAGCGGGTTCGAATTCTGCTGCGTTCAAATTTTTATACGTTTTCTATAAGTATTTTTTTAATGACAGATATACAGACAGTATAAAAAATTTGTATGTTATGTCTGGGAAGAAGGTATTCGCGCAATAAGCGAGGCTTTCCCGCGGAAATCTGCATGTTGCGGAAATTCTGAGATATAAAGTAGCCTATATATTGTTCCACAGCCTTTCCACAATCTTTCAGCGAAAGTTGCATAGAATTTGGTTCGACTATTTGGAGATTAGCCTGGACAAACGGAAAAGGAGACCAACAAAAATTTTAAAAACGTTTCTTTATGTTTTAGTAATGTTCTCGTAACTATATTCACTTGTAAACAGTTTTTTTTTGAAATCACAACAAAGATATTTAAATTTTTATTCCCCAAACGCACATGTAAATATATAAATTAATACACGTCATATATGATCAATTGAAAATCGGACTTGGGCAAGGTTCCGTACAAGTTTAATACAAAAAAGGTCATGTAAAAGTATGACTTATAAAAGTTACATCATCTTAATTTTGGTAGCACTTGTATGAGAAACAATTACAAAAAAAAAATCAGTTGGATAAATCGAAATAAACTAATTTCGAAATTTTTTCCTTTATATTTTTTTGTGAGCATTTCTGTTTGTTTCAACGGTTAATTGTAAGTTAGTAGAAAAAATAAAAATAGGTGAAAAACATGAGAAAAAAATGTATTGACAAACGGACAACATAGGATAGAACCCTAGGAATCTAGGGTTAATTTTTTTACGGTGTGAAACCCTAAAAGCATTCTATTGAGTGCCAATGATGTAACAAATATAATTAAAGTTACATTTTAATTAAAATTAATGAAGGAAGAAAATTTTACGGTGTATTTTTATGTCGGAACTAGACGAGAGGAAAGTAAAAAAAAAACGCACGAGTTATACAGATTATATAAATTTATAAGCAAGGCTACCAACATGGTTTTATGTAAACTTTTTTTTACTAAGAACTTTACTCCAATTTAGTTATTCCAATTTTCTACTAAAATATTAAATTATTTTAATTAATAAAACGACACAATGACGTACATTAGTTACAATAAACGTATATATCGTGAATAATATTTAAATAGATTATAAAAAAATCTATGAAGATTTGAAATTTTTACTTATCCATTTTAATGTGCTCATTGTCTGGAGAATATATGAATTGAGAATGGAGAAGAAACTACCATTATTTTGATTACATTTTAAAGTGTTATTACACACTAAGGAAAGATAAATATTTTTTATAAAACAAAAAAACTTGAAAATAGCGGTATTGGAACCCGCGCCTCTTGGAAACCGTCCAAGCGCTTTGTCCACTAAGCGTTCTCAAGCTCGGTGACAACATATGGTTTAGTGGTCAGTCACGCTCAGTAGCGATGGTCATTTTAATATATATTCTAAAAAGTTACATAAACTATGTTGAAAATAATGTATTTATGCTAGCCTGTATTGTAAGGCATCTTTATATATATATATATATATATATATATATATATATACATATATATATATATATATATATATATATATATATATATATATATATATATATATATATATATATATATATATATATATATATATATAGAAAGATTATTAGGTAGGTACTTAGTGCCCGACCTCAGATAACGTTTCGTCCCTTAGTACAAAAAGGGCTCTCTACGTAATGAAGCGACGGGTTTAATACGTAAGTAGTCTTACTGTATAATAACATATGATTAAACAAGAATATATTGTAGGAATTACAGCTTAAAGTCTAGATTTTACTGTAATTTGTACACTTATCTTTCTTAAATATATTAGTAACTATTTGTTAAATTATTTGTATAAACGAAACTTGAAATAAAAAACAAAATATGTGTCGATAAAAAACAAAGCACAGTCGTCGTTGCGCAGCGGCATAGTGTCTGACTGTAAACGCGACTGTAGTGGGGTCGATTCCCACTCGGGGGGAATGGATTGTTTTCATTTTCCTCGCTCTAGTAACAACGTAAAGCGCCGGCGTTGAGCTCTAACACAATGGATTGAAAATTGAGCGAAAAGTACTTCAGCAGGTGCTAGATGCGGGAAAAATGTGAAGCAATTAAATTTTTCGAGTGAAACTACTTTGCGCGTATGAGGGTTAAATATCTACAAATTAATCGCAATAATGTGACACGACCGATGTGGGACGTTTTTGCAGTGGCTAAGTATCCATTTAACACGATACCCATCGGAATACGTTAATAAATACCAAAGTAACAATGAATTATTTACTAAAATATAAAAAAAATGTAATATTTTTAGGAAGAGAGAGCTTAGTGTTGAGTCACTCCGTTCTTCGCTTTCCTGTAGAATTCGAGACCTTGCGTATTGGATGACAGAGCTCATCGAATCTGACGTTTGCATTTTGCAAAGTGAGTGGATAGATGTTTCCGCTTTTTAATTTTTTATTATTCTTTCGCTTTTTTCTAGGAAATCAATCGTTTTGATAATCAATCGTTTTTATAGTCAATTTGATAATCAATCGTTTTTATTTGCAAGAAATTTAGCTATACAGTCCTCATGACTTGTTATTAGCTTGACTATGACTTGTTATGACTTGTTATCTAGTTACAAAGGTTGTAACAAAAAACTAGATGTAGAATATTATAAAAATATTATACAACATTTTTAGTTTGTATCGTAAAAAGCTAAATTGTACAGCTTTTACATTTACTAAGCTTTGTCAGCACGTTTTTAGTAGTGGAATCAGAAAAACCCAAAGTTACGATCTTTGTTGTCGCTACGAATACAATGTGAATTCTACTGAAATAGCTGGGAAGCCGATTGACTCTAAATTCTGAACTAGTTTGGGCACACTCAGATGTATATTTGTTTGCTTTTCCTTATAATATATTGTGGCAATTTTTTCTTTCTTTTTTTATATCAGGATATATAAAAGTTCCTTCTATATGTCCTGATATAAAAAAAAGAGTATAACATATTCCGTTCATCACTTTCCGCCCGATTTTTAAAACATAGCGTGTTGAGTGGCGTATTTCAACGCCGCGTGTTGTCGTCTACATAGTCTGTCAATAATTTTAATAGAATCATTTCCCTCCAGTAGATATCGAATCCACAACCTTTAGGTTTACATTCAAACGCTGACCCACTGTGACATGATGTCTTTATTCTATATTATACATTTATTTATATAAATATAGGCTATATTCTCACGGTACTAATTAAATATATAAATCCAAACTTTATTAAATACAACGGAAGCTTCAAGCTGTACTCAACACAGTCCACTGCAAGTGGCAACAAATTGAAACAATACCCACTACAGAAGTGTAGTTCAACAAACTGAACTCTGGAATGTAGTATATATATATATATATATATATATATATATATATATATATATATATATATATATATATATATATATATATATATATATATATATATATATATTATATATATATATATATATATATATATATATATATATATATATATATATATATATATATATATATATATATATATATATATATATATATCTTCTTCTTCTTCTTCCTGGCATTAGTCCCGGCTTTTGCCAGGGTCTGCCTTCCGACTAAGACCAATCGGTCCATATGAGTGGCGAAGTGGTTTTTTGTGGAGCGATTGCCATCTGACCTCCAAACCCATTACTGGGAGAAACCAAGAAGGACAGGGAATAAGAGGCAGAAAGACTTGGAATATAGGGGAGGGACACCACTTACATGGATTGGATCGGGTTATGAAAGTGGTGGCTCGAGGTCCCGGGGTCGCGTACCCGTATGCCGGAAACCAAATATCGGACAGATAATGGCTAGACACCCTCTGAGATGATATATATATATATATATATATATATAATATATATATATATATATATATATATATATATATATATATATATATATATATATATATATTTATATATGTATATATATATATATATATATATATATATATATATATATATATATATATATATATATATATATATATATATATATATATATATATATATATATATATATATATATATATATATATATATATATATACGTTAATTAAAGTTTGATTTATCTGGGACCCACTCATAAGAAATTTACAATCAGCTCATTCTGCAGGAATCCAGGGCAGTACCTGAGGTACCTAAGAAACTTTGGCGGTAGTTTGATATAATAATTATTTCTTCTTCTTTTCTTTATATATGGCGTTTCGAGTATAATAATTATATCTACTGACAGACGATTGTCACCTCGGTCTACCCGTCACTCGTGACCACGGACTACTGCAAAGTGTGAACTGTGCTCATCTGGCACGCTCGAAACTACATATATGAAGAGAAAAAGAAGAAGAAGAAGAAGATAATTACTACTAAGTGTTTTAAGCGTAATATACACTACAAAAAATATACACGTATGTATACCAATATACGCGATTAATCCGTTTAAACTGTTTCATTTAAAACGTTGGATTTTTCGGCTGTGCGTTCTGTCAGTCAGTCAGTCAACAATGGGAAATTTTTCATATAACACTGATTGACGTTACATATTAGTATTTTAGCTCTTTTTAAATATTTCTAGGGAAACAATTTAAGTGCAAATTGCTACAAATTGGTGGATTGACATTTTTTATTTTGTCATTGATAGATCCGTTTATTCCCGACCAATTCGTAACAAAGTGACTGACACACAGTGAACAGCTTCACTATAGGGTAATGAGATTTAGCATATAAGCCTTAGGTAATAATAATATAGTAAGTATGGAAATTAATTTCCACGGAAATGGCAAAAAACTGGATTTGAATAAGAAAACGTTTTATAATCGGCACAAACGAAGTGGTATGCTATAATGTATTAGATATATTAATAGCTTAAGATTTTTGTTCCAGAGATTATGGGATGATAGCTGCATGTAAAAAATTGGCTATGGTCTCACTCATAGAGCTCCAGACATAGACGTATAGAAAATAAAGAATTTATTCAAGATTACGATTGAACAAAGAATTAATTTTAACGAGAGTAAGTCATTGGCTGGTTAGAGAGATGTAAAAAAAAAACAAATTAAAAACATGCAAACCTACTACGTCGTAAAAATCACGATCAATAGTAATGAGTACTTTATTAGCAATATGATAATGATATTCTGTTTTATTAATAAATAATTAATTTTCAATGTATAGACAGTATATTGCCGGTACAACTCGATGTTAATAATTTTTGAAGGCACTTAAACTTTCTCTGGAGCGAAGTGCAATAGTGGTGAGAAACATATTTTCATTATTTAGTATTTTTTTTTTAATTTCTTTTAGCTGTAACAAAGAACACGTAACGTCAAGACAAAATAAAAAGAAATATTTTATACATATTTTTAAAAAAATACAGCTAAAACGTATATTAGAGATTACTACTTTAATATATCTTTATTTACTTAAATAAAAAAAAATCTCCCCAGCTTAAATTGTGAATATCCGTGCTTTTTACATATCTAAATGCTCTATCTAAACAAGCCATACATTTGAATCTCTGCATCTCTACGCTCTACATTAAAATTTGAAGTTAATTTTTTTTGTTATCATGTATATACAATTACTTTATAAAAGGTGATCTTGCTCTTGATGTGTATTCCAAGTTTTTGTTCAAATTGGTTCTGGAGTGAGACTGTGTCTGACTGACATGATTGGATGTTGGTTCAATGTTAACATTTAAATTATTTTTACTTGTCAGCTCCATATATATTCGTAATGTATTTTATTTGGTCAGATATCGGAGAAAGTAGTGCCTTTACAGTCTATTACACAAAAAAAAAATTCCTGCATATATCAGGATAGACAGAGGGAACCTATATATATATATATATATATATATATATATATATATATATATATATATATATATATATATATATATATATATATATTGATATACATACGTGTATATTTTTTGTAGTATACATTACGTTTAAAACACTCAGTAGTAGTTCTCTTCTTCTTCTTCTCTTCATATATGGAGATTCGAGCGTGCCAGATGAGCACAGTTCACACTTTGCATTAGTCCGTGGTCACGAATGACGGGTAGACCGAGGTGACAATCGTCTGTCAGTTGATATAATTATTATACCCGAAACGCTCTGTAACACTCCGTTCCACACTTTCCGTCCAATTTTGAGATACTGCTTGATGAGTGGCGGAACTCAACGCCTCGCTTTGTCATGTTACTAGAGCGAGGAAATAAAACGATTCATTCTCACCGAATGGGAATTGAGCCCACGACTGTCGCGTTTACGGAAACTAACGAATATATCATTTAAAACAGCTAACAACGAAATAACGATTTAAGGGTAGAAGGTATGAATTCAATTTATATAATGAACAAAACTTCTCGGGAGTTTGCAAACGTATTGAGAGATGGCAACCAGTTCACTTTAGTTATAGAGCCATTCATACTGAACTGGACCATAGTTGAAATTTTGTAACTATTCAATGAGACTTTAGAAATTAATTAACAAACTAAGAAATAGATTTAATTAGTTATGGTGCAGAAGCACACCGTTTACCTTTAAACCCAATCGTTTGCGAGCTCGACTCCCATTCGGTAAGAATGAATAATTTTCATTTTCTTCGCTCTAACAAGGCAAAGCGCGGCGTTGAGTCCCGCCACTCAACAGGCAATGCCTTGTGCTCTTAACACTAGGTTCTTATGGTTCCCTCGGCCTACCCTGCCGGGATAAAGTGTGAAGCTATAAAAAACTAATCATATAAATAGTTTTAGTCAGTCAATACTTTAAATGTTTTCACTGCTTACTTCCAGAAAAGTAAAACAGATTAAAAAAATGTAACAGCACGCACTCTCCAACACAGAAATATTTATTTAAATCCAGCCAGTACTTCAGGAACCACTGTTCATTGTTCAATTAAAATTAAAAAAAAGGAAAATTGTATTAAAAAAAATAAACTGACAACTAATTTGAAAATAATTAATAATAACCTAGATTTCGAAAATTAGCTGATAAAACATACCAATTACAGTAACTTCCTTCATTTGGCACATATATTCAAAAAATTAAGAACAATTTGCATTGTTTGCAAGATTCTGCATCAGACCTAACTGGCTTCTGAGCTGGTAGCTTCCTGTAGTATTATTTTTTTTATTTAAAAAAAAATATTATGTAAAGCTACTTTTATATATATGAATAGCCTATTTGAACAAGAAATATTTAGATTTTGGATATCTGAACCCAAATTAGTCAATTTTACGCTTAGCTGCTATATCCATGCCGCATAATTTAAGCGACATTTGTTAAATTGCATACATAAATGATAATTCGCGCTCATCTTTAATCTAATTTCAATATAATTTGAATTATACTTAATATATCAATATGGAAATTGTGAACAAATTGAAGCACGTATCGTTTATATGAATAACTATATCTGGATATATCTGGCGTATGAATGATTTAAATCTTTTTGTTGTACAAGAATAAAAATAGCATTGGAGTCATATTATCGCAGTTTGAAAATGTGTGATTGTTAACGCAGGCTAATGGCTTACTTTCGTTTCGTTGCTTTGTGAAGACTAAGTACAGTGTTAAACGCCGCCATTTGAACACAATGTACGAAATGCTTTGACCTTCACATGTCTAGACTGTCAAAAAATTTTAAAATGTACCTTTTTTTAAAGGCATTTAGAAAGGCAGAGAGATCTTATTCATAAGCTCATAAATTATTCCACTCTCCACATGTCGCTTATTTAAAAAAAAAACATAAAGACCACTGGACCTACAATTAAAACAAGTTCTAAGCATACTTCAAATATAATAAAAACAAACACACACACAACCATAATATTCATTTGGATTCCCTAACTCTACGATATTTCCTTGTGCATACTACATATTGAAATAAAAAAAAGAACATGTTTATATCACAGCTGTTAGACTCGAAATGGACTGAATCCAGTTTAATTTTGAAAATTTTAATATTCCAGAAACAGGTGTTGGTCGCATATTAAGAGATGTTCTCACATTGTGTGTTTCAATATTGACAATATGTACAGATTCACGAGAAACTAGCAAAAGTTCATGGATAGAAGAGATGAAGTTTAAAATTGGCTTTTCTATAGAAAGCGAAAGAGAGTCGGATGAAGCTTTTTTTGTAGCTTTAGCTTCATTTAAATCATTACCCTCTTTTTATTTTATATATTTTTTTTATCTATAATAAATATACTACTGTTGATATATAAAATTAATATAGATTATAAAAAAACTATTATCTCTCTTTACATTAGGACATCACCTAGGATTATATCCACTACTATTGCTCTATATATTCTTACTTAATTGCAAATATATATGAAGAGGGAAGTTAAAACACTCCGTTCTCTACCTTCCGCCTAATCCGATACATGCTTTGTGTGGAATTCAAATAATAACTATTAAAGAATTCTTACCATAATATAATGGTGAAGTTACCATACCTTACCATAATATAGTGGTCAGTTATGTTATTATTATATGTAAATATACGTATATAATAACTTATTGAAGTACTGATATATGACTAAGCATGTACTATTACAGCTCAATTTCTAAGCCAAATTAAAAAAAACGCCTTATATATAAAAAATTATGTCGAAGTACAAAAAATGCGAACACATTTCTCACAGCCTCCAATGATATCGAATATTTGGAGCGAATACAGGGTGAATGCATCGGTGATTTATGCAAAACTTATAATGAAAATACTGTGAAACTCATGTTGGTATGTAAATACAGCCTGTATTCAGTTATTACGATTTAAGCTATCCGTACAGTTTTACAATTCGTGCTATAATATATGTGTATGTCAGTCTTTATTATTATTCAATCAGTATTGAATTTTTTTTAGCTTCACGCTGTATCCCGCATATAGCAGGGTAGGCAGAGGTAACCGTTGACAGAAGGAACCTAGTGTCAAGACACTACGTGCCCACTTTCCGCCTTTAGAGGCATTGCGTGTTGAGTGGCAGAACTCAACGCGAATATCGTAACTTAGTGACTCAGTTCTCCGCTTGCCACTTATATAGATCCTTCGTATGTAAAGTAACGGTATCCAATGCCACGCTTTATCACACTACTGCGGATATGATAAAGTTAATAATAAACAATGAAATACTACAGCAATATTAGATTGCGCAATATCCATTAAGCTCCCAAGAGTTTTTAAGAATATAGTGAAAACATTGCAAAATCAAAATGTAAAAGCTTAAATTCATTACATACTTGTTATTGATTATAATTTAATTATTTTTAAAAACTTTTAAAAGCTTTTGAAGCTTTTGTAATAACGACATACATAATAAATAATATTATCAAAACAGATATATGAAGCCAATGATAAAATATATGAAACTTAATTTATTTTTTTACTTAATTTATTTTTTTACTAGTGCATAACTTACCAGTATGTCTATCAACCCAACGACAAATGAGTTTTTAAAAAGTTATATACTTGTAGGGTAGGCAGAAAAAACGTAGTGTTTTAACACTATTTTCTCCGGATTGAAGGTTTTCTATCTGTTCGTAAACATTCTTAATAATAATGATGTCAAAAACCCGGCATTAAGTTCAGAAATTACCATAAAATTTATACATAATATCCGTATAAGGAAGGACTGATATATTTTAAAGCGCAAAAGCTTTTAGATATGTTAATATTTTATAACCTTCCATACCGTCATGTTACATTTGAATTTCGCTTCAATAAAGAATACAATTTGTATATATATATATATATATATATATATATATATATATATATATATATATATATATATATATATATATATATATATATATATATATATATATATATATATATATATATATATATATATATATATATATAGTATTTTAGATTGTTTTTCCTGTATAGTCTCCAGTTTACAGAGAGAATCTATTGAGAAAATATTTTGTCCTCTGCTTTCGCTTTACGAGAAATTTGGTATTTAATGATGGAGCTTAACATAGCCAAAGGAACCCACAACTACCGCTGCGCTATGACAGCCTCATCACGTAAATTTCTTTGGATTTGGAAGTTTGTCTGAACTTGGAGTTGCCTCGGGCCTTTAAGCATGGTTTATACGTCATATACAAGTGTTATATTAGTTAGTCTCATCTGATAAAGTGAGCGAAGACACGGGCTATCGCTAGTATTATATATTTTGATTCAACAATACAACATGGCGGGATGTTGAAAGATTCATCACGCTTCTCGAGATGTAATAAAATAGCGACGTGTAACAAGTCCAGAATGTATGAGAAACGATATTATAGAAGTGGCAAATGCTTGTACTTTGTCATGTGGAATGTCTGGATCTAGATATTAAAATGGAACGCTACTGTGACAGCGTCTGAGTGTATTTTTGTTTAATTAATTTTTTTTTATTAATAGTCATCGTCACTATTTATTATGTGACTGTTAACTATAAGTTAATACTATGTTGTTTTTTTTTTGTTTAAATTTTTTTTCATTGTACGTTTAGTTCATTCTTAATGACTTTTCGTTCCTTTTTTTTTCTTTTTGGTCAATTAACAGTATTCATGCAAGAACTATAATTAACAAATGAAAAGTGTGCATAGTAAATTAGAAGTAGTGGTGGCGTCTGAGTGTACGCGATCGTTACGTGTTCGATACCGATTTGGGGGAATTACATAAATTTTTTTTTCATCCCGTACATTACACTTTATCAATCCCATAACAATATAATATAGTATATATTTAGTATATTACTAAGATAATTTAAAAAATATGATATTTTTCATACATTTAAATACACTTTCATGATAATAGTTCGGTGCATTGTTTTAGGTTTCTTTGAAAACCTACATTTTGCTAAAAGCTTCCTCCAGTATTGTATTACAGGTTCTTTATTTTTTAAATCGCAGATATAATGTTTAGTTCTTTTGTCTTTATGTATTGGTGCTAGCGTATTATTGAGATTCTATTGTGTCATAGTGGAACAGAGTGTGAGTATTTCACTGTAACTGCGACGGTAGTAGGTTCAATTTCCAAAATGTAGCGTTAAGTTCCGAATTAACTGTCTTTATACTAAATTCCCCCTGTCATGAGTGGGACAAAGCTTTCGTTTTCCGACAAATTTCGGGATATTTTGTTCCCGTAAAAAAATTGTTCTACACTATTTCCAGCATACTAAAGCTTTTTGTAAAGAACAAGTTGAATTATTGAAGCATTGCGTGTTGATTGGCGGAAGTCAATCGTGCCTTGTTTTATTACCAGAGCGAGGAAATAATATTAATAGTGATAATATAGCTCTACAATATCTGACTGATCTAGTCTACAGGTATGTGTATATATATATAACCATATTATTCATAATACTGTCTCATAATTTCTAAAGGAAGAAGAACATGGAATTCTGAATTGAAGAAAACTTTTTGACTACAGCTACACTCGCATGTATACGTACATATATATATATGTGGTTGTCTAACTTTAGTTTGGGTTAGGTTTGCGGTTTGTTAGACTAAGTTAGAGGAAACTACAGTAAATGTATATATTTAATTGATGGAGTATTATGATTTGATTTCTATTGATTAATTTCATGGCGCGGGGTCAGCCTGTAAACGCGATGGGTGTGGGTTCGAGTCCCATTCGATCATAATGAGTTATTTCCATGCTCTGGCTTTTAGACAAAGCGCGGTAAAGACTTCCGCCACTCAAAACACAATGTTTCAAAATTGAGGAAAGCAATGTCTTAACACTGAGGTCTCTTGTCTACCCTGGTATATGTGGAAAGTAGCGTCAAGCTATTTTTTTATATATTTACTGTTAAAGATCTTTCCTCCTCCTTATTAGCATTCACTACTATTAATATTTATTATTTTAGAACCATGATCAACTCTCTTCAAATCAGGAATATCTTTGAACGAGTTTTTTTTTAATGCGATATTGCTTTCATTTGAAGCAATTAGCTCGTTAAAGTAAAAGTATTTTGTAGCTTAAATATGGTAAAATGTTATTTCATGTACATTATATATTTGTATCAACGTTTTTACTACATTTTACAAGGTTAACAGAGAGAAACGCGAAATTAGTTATTATATACTTCATTTGCCTAATAAGAGGCCAGGAGAGGCCAGAATGGAGGTAGGCTATACCGGCGGCTTCACTCGCGTGGTGAAATGGAATTGAAAGTACTAAGTACAGTACAATACACATGTAAATAGACTTAATCCAAAAAATACTAGACTAAATAACTAATACAAAAAAAAGTATTTAAATTCGAACTTGCAACTTATTTAAGTTCTCGAGATAAACACGCACAAACAAACAAACTCATCAGTTCTATAACTGAACCCGCAATTTAAATTTTTAGTGATATTTGTATTTGCATTGTGTACAAATATATATGTATAACAATTTTTAGATAACATCTATTGTTAAGACACTCTTCTCTCTCCACTATCTGCTTTATTTCGTTGCATTACATACAAAAATGATATAGATTTAGCGTCATCCTCTTATTGCAAAATAGCAGGTGTTTTAGCTGTAACTGAAAATAGGCAATGATTGAGAAACTGTGTTAGATATATACCATAATTTTAAGTTAATAATATATTTTTGTATTTTTTTATTTTAAGTATTAAGTATACGCCATACGTTCTCGTCTTACACCATAAGATAGCGACGGAGCGTGCCCCACCATTTTATGCTCTGTCGAGATTTTAAGAGATGCCTTTGAAGTTTCACCTCTAAGAACATCTGGGCATTTTTAAGCGCACTGTAACAGATTTCACCTAAATCACTAGCTCATGGGTTGAGTGTCCTTTTTACATTTTACAGAATCCAGAATTCCATTTGCTTTTAGTAACGGAGTGTCTGAACACTTGGTTGTCTTTGCATACTTTGTTAAATGTATGATAGAATTTATTTCCAATAAGGAATGTAAAGTGTTCTTGCTCTTGAATTATTTTAAGCTATGTTTGTTTTTTTTTTATTTCTTTAATAAGGACTCTAGTGGAAGCTTATATTATAAATTTTCATGGTAAAAATAAATTCTATAATCTATAACCATTATTTACCCCAATATGCATCATCAATTTTGTCGTAATGTTCATGTTAATTTGAACGTTTTTAGTATGGATTGAATCAATTTAATAAATACCATTCTCTTTTCTCAAATAGTTAGTCATACTTAGAAATTATTTTGATAGCGTTTTGTAGAAATCTTCTTAGAAAAATGCATACAGCGTTAATAAGCTGTAACAGTCATATAAAAATTTCAAAATAACTTTATTTTAATTTTAATATATATATATATATATATATATATATATATATATATATATATATATATATATATATATATATATATATATATATATATATATATATATATATATATATATATATATATATGAAAAACAAAATCTTTTTGTCAATATTTTATAAAGCATTTTAATTACCTACTAGATAGGTTGATATATTAAAAGGGAAATAAAAAATATGACTTTGTATGAAAATGTTGTTAATGTATATTGAAATTAACAGTTCTACTAAATTATTATAAATTATGAAATTTTAAAATAAACAGATCTGTGTACTGAATTTTCCACCTAAATCCAAGACGTGTGGCAGAGTAGCGGAGTTTAACGCAGCCTTTTGTTTTCCCATAACATAATATCCTATACGGTGAACGGAGTATCTTAACGCTAGGTTCCTAAAGCCTACGGTTCCCTCTACCTACCCCGCGGATACAGGATCCCGCACATAGCAGGGCTAAAATAATTAAATAATATCCTGTATCCTCGAGTGGATATCGAATATACAGACACCCACGTGTCTGTCAGATAACGCACTATAATTACATACTGTAGAAAGCTGAAAGTCGGCATACCGGGATCCAGGACCCTACCATCGCAAGTGTAGGAATTCCAAGTGGAATTTCGCAAAAAAAAAAAACTAAAATTTACGTTTTATAGTCCATATATAAATTACGGGCTATAGCTCGTCTAAATATATAATGATAGGTAACTTTGGGCCAAACTCATATCTGCCGTCATAAAAATTCATTTTCGGATATCAGTAACATATTGTAGAGCTAGACAGATATTGTGCAAGATGGTTCCTACGTGTGATTTGGAGGCACGACGTGACCATCATTTTCTATATATCTCATGAATTCAAATTTTTTGGTGTAATACATTTTCATATTTTCATGTTTGATTCTGCATAATAGTTCTATATAGTATTTTTGTAAATTATTTGTAAATAATTTTTTTTACTTCAAGTATTGTTTTTTATGTTTCTTCTTGAGAACCTCGTTTGAATTTTGATTTAAAAAGCATTTTTTTTATTAATTTTCTATAGCAGAGGAAGCTAAGTATTGGATCCACCAAAGTAGATGACGGAGTGTCGTTGAGACACTAAGACAGACAGACAGACATTCTTTGGTTAAAAGTGGATCGTTATTTTTTTTATTAAAAAACATGAGCAAAGACATAACATAGATTTAACATTTGTATAATTTAAAATTTAGATCAGCTTATTTTTTGTAAATATTTTCGCCATTCAAAATTCATTTTGACATTATTTACAATTTTTTGTTGAAATAAAAACAAATTCATTTATTTTAAAATCGAAAATTGATATACATTTTGTGTACAAAAATAACTGAAAATATTTAATTTTAGCTTTTCTGTTCATCTCGCATACAGCAGGCTAGGTGGACAGCACCTAGTGTTAAGACACTCCGCTCTATTCCACCTGACTTCCAGACACTACCTTTCGAGTGGCGGAGCTCAACGCCGCTATTTTGTCTTGTTACCAGAGGCGAGAAATAATAATATAATCTATTATACATATAATATAATATATTTTGTCATATTTCTAATGGCCCATGATTAATTCACTTAAGCCTTAAGTTTACAGAAATGGAGTTCAAGACAGTTTACAACAAGATGGCTTAGCATGATATGCTATGACAAGTTTGGGGCAATTAAATTAATGGCGTAATACAATCATTGAAAATTCGCTGTTCATATATTGCATAAGCTTTGCGCTTATACATATAAAAAGAAATCGGTTCTCCGCCGGGATTCATTTGTTTTGCTAGAAGGAAATGAATGTCTAGAATTTAGAAGGAAAGTCGGAACGGAGTGTCTTGACACTTGGCCTCTACCTGTCTTACTAGGCGAATACTTAGGCTAATACTTTTTTAATTATTACTTTTACATTATTTTTATTATTATTTCTTTTTGTTAGATAGTTTTTAATTTGATAATATTTTTCTTTTGACATTAAATTTACTTTAAATTCAATTTCTATCCTTCGCCCTGATTTATGTCAGAGTTCCCAATTTTAATTATGCTAATATAATCAAAAACTAGTATAAATAAATTATTAGCAGAAATCTCACTATAATTTGTTTTTTATATTTTAATTCGACGCCAGCTTACCTTTATAAAAAGTACAATTTCGTCACTTTTATACATTAGTATATAATTTATATTAAGCTTATTTCAAACCATGACGAGTATTATTTCATCTATTCAAATTCGAGAGCTGTATACAAAAATATACTAGTATAGATAGATATATATACAAGTGAATAGTAATGACACTGGACATTGAACACGACCATTTACCTGTTCGCTCATTAATTAATGCTCATTAAGCCCGTCCGTTTGGTTTATTAGGAACATTTAATTATGATGTATATATTAAATACGATATTTTTTATGTATTTTGTATCATTTATAGTATATTTATTTTGGGATCAATGGTGAGAATGGTAAATGAAATGGTATATAGTCAAGATTATAACGACAATATATATATATATATATATATATATATATATATATATATATATATATATATATATATATATATATATATATATATATATATATATATATATATATATATATATATATATATATATATATATATATATATATATATATATATATATATATATATATTGTCAATATACGTATATATATACACATCAATATATGTATATATATACACATATATACACACAAAATACAAAAAAAAAAAACATTTGATATAGTATGTTCACTGGTCTACTACTATTAATAAATCATTGTGTATTGGAAATTATTCCAAATTATAGACCAAATCTTAGTTTAAAGACATTATTGATATATATTAATAATTTCAAATCAATTGGCTTACTTGAAGAGTTTATTTGGTTAAACGGAATAATCTCAGGAAATTAATAATTATTAAATCACATTATATCACGTTTTAATGTAACCCACTTAACCTGAATCTACCCTAGAATATATAAATAGTTATGATATATATATATATATATATATATATATATATATATATATATATATATATATATATATATATATATATATATATATATATATATATATATATATATATATATATATATATATATATATATATATATATATATATATATATCATAGCTATTTACATGTGAAGCAATGCAAGCGAAGCCGCAGGTGAAACCTAGTAAGTCCATAATCAATACCAACTTTTGTCCACCCGTTCCCAACATGTCGATGCATTTATCAGGATTACCTTCGACATCGTATTATCGGACAAGCTATGATAAAACTATCACACCCTAGGGTATAATTTGTATGAAAAGTTTAGAGACTAGATAATTCCTCTATCATTAATGATAGGAATTGTGGTCAATTTAGTTATTCTTTTATTTTTTATTGCATTGGCCGTTAGTTGAAACTAAGATTTTATTTGTTCTATACCTTGACGCTGTGTCAGAGGGAACTTAGTGCTACCACAGTCCGTTACCCATTTACCACTTTTCGAGATAATACGTGTTTAGTTGATATGAGTCTTGCCTCCAGAGCGAGGAAAATGAAAATAAATAATTCTCCCCGAGCGGGAATCGAACCCACTAACCGTCGCGTTTACAGTCAAAAGCTTTTTCCATATTGTCGCCAGACGCCTTCATGTTATAGCTAAAACAATCCAGGATGAGGGAATTCCTTCTCGAGTTTCTTTCAAACTATGCTACTAAGTAGGCATTATATCAGTTATACTAACGAATTTAATCAAATGGAAAGTGAAGAATGGAGATATATTTCACTATATTTTTCTTTTTAAATTACTTTCACGCTTTATTTTATACAGAGAGCCTAGTGTTAAGGCACACCGTTCTCCACTTTCCATCTGATCTCAAGACATTTCATGCTGAGTGGTGGTACTCAAGTATTTCTTACCAAAACGGGGCATTAGAATTTTCTTAATTGATTCTTTCTAATAGGAATCGAACCCACAACCCTCGTTAACGTTGTAAATAATAGATAAGATTTATTTATATTGCACTTGGTGACATCTGAACGCAAAGTTCAAAGTTCCGGACTAATTTCTTGAAATATTTTGGCATCATCTAAAATAGCTAGGCTATTGTTAGACGAAAGAAAGCTTGGTGATTGATGTACGCTATGTTATTTTTGTGCTTTAAAATTGCATGAACATATAGAAATATATATTATTAAAATAAGAATTTTCTTTTTCCGTTTTATTTAATAAATAGCTACAATATGGGAAGGAAAGCTGTCGCTTTTTGTAATACAATATGTCAAGTTCGGGAGCTCTATTAAGAAAAGGTTGACATATGATCATGAGGATAAGTGGAGATTGGACACTTGCTAAATTTACAGGTTAACAGTTTCCCACTTTATCCCGAAAATAGCAGGTCAGGTACTCGTTCTAGGATTTCTGTCACATTTTCAAAACATTTGTGAACGCAGTGGCGAAACTCGACGCCGCGCTTTTTTTGTAACCAGAGCGAGAGTATGAAAATATTTCATCCCCCCGAGCAGGAAACGAATCGAATCGAATCAGGAAAAAATTATATGTTGAAGTACGAACATAAAAAAATATAGTTACAAAAGGTGGACTCTCTCGAAGAGATTTCTTCCAGCCAACCTGTGTAAGTGGGTGAACGCAGTAAGTAGCGAGATGAAGCATAAAATGCAATATAAAGAAAAAAAATTACATAATTACATAAAAATTCCAATACATAAAGATATATATATATATATATATATATATATATATATATATATATATATATATATATATATATATATATATATATATATATATATATATATATATATATTATATATATATATATATATATATATATATATATATATATATATATATATATATATATATATATATATATATATATATATATATATATATGTATATATATATATATATATATATATATATATATATATATATATATATATATATATATATATATATATATATATATATATATATATATATATATATATATATATATATATTTATGCTCTAACTAATGCTTTGCTTAATGCTCTAATATATATTGAATAATATAAACATAAAGTATATTTAATTAACATATAGATTAGAAAATCTTGATCAGGAAAAATATTTAATTTAGTATAAAATAATCTGTATCTAGAAAATGTATGCTAATTTTAAATTTTACAATGTTGCATTTGGCTCTCCATTGAATACGTTGACTATTAATAGTAAGTAATGTAGGGAAATTTATTGAGCATATAAATATCCTTGTAACTGGGACAGTGCTATTATGGAACAAATAGTTTTGAGTTTACCTGATTTGTTAAAAAATATATTACATCGCCATCGTGGCACAGTGTGGCAGTGTCTGATTGTGAACCTGGTAGTCGTGGGTTCAATCCCCACTCTTGGTTGCTGTGGCAAAATATAAAAAGGAATTAAATTTTATTCACAAAGAAATTGACAATATAATAAGTTCTTTTGTTACCGCGATGTTTGTTCATATTAGGTAAGACAGTTTAACGGATTTATCGCGTATATTATATTTTTTGAAAACCCGACATTTCGAACACTTTACAGTAGTCCGTGGTCACGGGTAGACGGGTATACGGTAGACCCGTCAACCCGTCTACCCATTTCCAAAAAATGATAATATAATATCTCTATAATATAATATCTATAATATCTGTATATCTATAATATATATATATATATATATATATATATATATATATATATATATATATATATATATATATATATATATATATATATATATATATATATATATATATATATATATAATATATATCTATAATATACCTATAATATCTGTTTATTTAATATCAATTGACAGAAATCAATTGCAAAACAATCACATTAATAATAATAAACCTTAATATCTGGTATAATGAGCTCTGGTATCCATTGTGAGGTTTAACTTGTATTATGGATACCAGTGCCCTTACAATTTTCACAGAGTACATAGTTATGTCTGGTTGATTAAAATGATGCAGAATCTGGTTGCTTAAAATAAAACGCAGCATTGACACGCGATGTCTCGATCGTGGTGTAAAAGTTCTCTCTATATATCCTACTACATACGGTATAAAAAGTACAATGTAAAATTATGAAACTAAATGTAATAATAAAAATGAAATATCTTATAAATTATTATATAAAATTTAGCAAAACCTTTTAAACAAATCAGTCAAGTGCGGGTCAGACCGACAAGAAGTCATACAACTATATAAATTATAAAGTATGAAAATTATATTTATAAAAATTATATTTAAAACTATATTTAAACTATCAAAATTATATTTCTATAGAAAATCCTATAGAATTATTTTGAGGAACTAAGCTAACAAACACTCATTATGGTAAATTATAAGTTGATTTCAACTGAAATACGCTTGTTAGCTTGTTATATGTAAATTGCCTTACAATGTCGATCGTCGACGTCTTTGATAGCGAAATTAAATCACGATTCCATCTGTTTCTAGGTTTATTGTTAGATAATTTAAACATTTGAATATTGCTATTTTATTATAGAGATATATAGAAAGAGGTCCTCGTGGGCTTGGGATAAAGCTTAATACTAATAGTAGATAGAAAAAAAAAATAGATGGAATAAAAAAAATCTTCAATGCGTCAAACAACTGCAAAAGAGAGAACTTAGTGTAAACACACTCCGTTGCAAGCTTTCTGCCTAGCTATGAAGACATAGCATGTGGAATGGCTGGAATCAACGCCGCCTTTTTTCTTGTTCCCAAAGCTAGGATAAAAAAAAATCAGTACGACCACTGATGCTACCAAACAAGCTTTTGGGGAATGAAGGGGAATTAAGAGAGAATTTCCAGAAATACCAACTAAACTAAAAGGAAGAAGCAAAAAAAAGCAGAAGTTTCTTGTTTCACACTATAATAAAATTGCTAGCTAAAGCTTGTAATTTATATGTAAGTCAATGAAATAATGAACCCGCAATAAAATCGTACGAGAATGTCACAGCCACTTAATCACAGAATGCAGTTGGATCTCTCCCAAATCGTTAGCTTCTAATTCTAGTTGTATCACACGAGATTGTCTCCACAGCATCTTTTGCTGTTTAAAATCTTAAAATTTTTTGAACGTTTTTCTTATAAGATTTGTAGCTTTTGTTAGAGTTAATAGCAATTAGTATTACAGGTTCACGGTTTGTTTGTCATTTTGTTAGGCAATATAAATAAAAAGATCTCTCTTGTTGTGAATTCATTTATTTTTAATAATAAGGCAGTGGAAATTTCTTTAGTGATTTTTCCTTGTGATTTGAATGTCAAAGAGATGAAACGAAAAAGCGACAGCAAAAAGAGACAGGCACATCAATTTCACAAATATTAGAGTAGGCATAGACAACTTGATTTCAAGATTTTTTTTAAGTGGTGGAACTCAACACCGCGCTCTTTTAACTTGATAGTTTTTCCATTATTTATGTTATATTGAATATTGGTATAAGTAAAATATTTGCGTCTCTTGTAAAAATAAGATTTTTTTCAAAATCGTGGTCAACCGACTGTAGGCGCGATAATTTTGGGCTGGACTGCCACTTGGGCTAATATATAGTAGTTTTTTTCGCAATTTTAATTAGGATTGAAATCAAGCAACGAGCGTATTGACAATATGGTTCTCTCTGCTTACCCTGCTTTGCGGGATACAGCGTGAAACGGGGAAAAAACTGACCACTCAATAAAAACTCTGATTTCTACTCCAAAAATCATATGAAAATTAAACCAAGCAAAAGCTCGGGAAAATCATAAATAATTCGTACAGCATTTCGTTCTTGACCTTTATTTACCCTACCTAGCTTCCTCAAAAAGTATATCCATAATGAATAATGTATTAGTATTATTTTATTTATAAATATTTTTATTTAGGACAATATTAAATATGTAATTGTTTATTACGACAACAACAATAAAACATGGCTTAAATTGTTTGTTTAAGCGCGGTGCTTATGGGTTCGATTCTCAGTCGATATAATGAACTATTTTCATTTCGCCGCTCTGGTAAAAACTATTCGGCGTTCCTCAGCTTACCATACAAATTCTTGTTATACGAAGTAATATGTAGAGCTGAAAAAATTAATAAAAATCTACTTTCTTTATTTCTATAAAGCAATTGAAAATTAATAGTAAAAGACGGTTCCTACTACGTACCATTCGCCGGCAGTCCCTTTGTGAAATTACAACATTTTCAGATCCTTTTACGTGGAACCCGGTTTTGTGAATAGTCTTCTAGCGTAAGTTTCAGTGACTTTCGACTGTATAATTCAGCACTGTCATTGAAATTAAGCGAGTTAGGACATTCCGAGCGCTATGCATTGGATTTCTAAACTAGTGAAGCTTAATTTGTAAGTTAAGTAAGGAAAACCATCGCTCTTTCTTCTTCCTTAGTTATGTTACTTTATAAAAAGCGTATATTTTATAAGCGGGAAGCTAGTGTTAAGACACTCCGCTCTCCATTCTCCACCCAATTTTTTAAATATATAAACATTTCATAAGAATGTAGAGCAGAACTCAACGTTGCGTTTTGTCTTACCATAGTGAAGAAATAAAAAATAAAATCTACAACTGGGAATTGAACCCGTAGCCCTCTCGTTTTCAATTAGACGCTATGCCACTGAGCCACGAGGGTCTCTTTGTAGAGTTGGTTTACAATTAAGTTACACGCCTGTACATATGCAACCTAATCTAATCGTAGAGCTTGTTGAACCTCGTAGTGTAGACGTACGTTAATAGAAGGTGTCTTATGGTACGAGGTGATGGGTTCGATTTTATTCAAAGCAATATTTAAATTAAGTTATTTTATGTTTTTCACTTAAAGACACGGTTTCTAGAGGAAAATTTATATATAAGCGGGATAATTTATTAATATAAGCGCACCCCATATTATATTAATGCAATCTAAGCGGAAAAAGTCGCGAGCGGACCACTAGTATCATAGTATTTTATTGATTTTTAAAGTGTTAATCCACACTAAGGATAGAAAAATTACTTAAAGAAATCATTAAAAAAAAATTTCAAAGCAGCAAGATTTGAACCCGTGCCCAATATATAATAATTTATTTATATAAATATATATTTTTCCTTCTTCATGAACCAAACCTATAAACTCGCTAAACCGTAAAACAAGATTTAAACTAAAAGAGTCCTAGGTTCGAATCAATAGCTGATATAGTAGTGCAAGCGACCAGCGACTAAGTTAACTCGATTGGAAAGTCCACCCGTGCATGATTCAGTCAGATCTAAATTTCGACCGACGGATTTTATCACGTACTTTTTGTACTGTACTGTACACGTATTCTCTTTGAACATATGTCGTGTTAAAAAACAGTTTTATCACGCCGATCCCTTTAAGTTGCTTTTTTTAAAGGTTGAAACATCTATTCAGTCTATATATATATATATATATATATATATATATATATATATATATATATATATATATATATATATATATATATATATATATATATATATATATATATATATATATATATATATATATATATATATATATATATATATATATATATATATATATATATATATATATATATATATATATATATATATATTATCTCAGAGGGTGTCTAGCCAATTATCTGTCCGATATTTGGTTTCCGGCATACGGGTACGCGACCCCGGGACCTCGAGCCACCACTTTCATAACCCGATCCAATCCATGTAAGTGGTGTCCCGCCCCTATATTCCAAGTCTTCTGCCTCTTATTCCCTTTCCTTTCTTGGTTTCTCCCAGTAATGGGTTTGGAGGTCAGATGGCAATCGCTCCACTAAAAACCACTTCGCCACTCATATGGACCGATTGGTCTTAGTCGGAAGGCAGACCCTGGCAAAAGCCGGGACTAATGCCAGGAAGAAGAAGAAGATATATATATATACATATATATATATATATATATATATATATATATATATATATATATATATATATATATATATATATATATATATATATATATATATATAACTAAATAAGTTGATATAATTAAAATTATTATTATGATTAATATTTGTTAAAAGATTTATAGACAAGCAATTGATTAAAGCCAGATTTTGTAGAAACTCATAGTGGGGGTACTATTATAAATAAGAGTGAATATTGTTACACGCGGCATTCTGACTCTAGCAATCGTAAACAGTAGACGTCTTTATTGTAATAAATAAAGGTCTATACGAAATATTTGCGAGTTTTACTTGTCATGGAAAATTGTGACATTAATGACGTCAGCAATGCTGACGTCATTATTTTTAAAAGCAACTCTGGACATGGATCTTCGTCATATATATATATATATATATATATATATATATATATATATATATATATATATATATATATATATATATATATATATATATATATATATAAGAAAAAAAACAATGTCATTGTCAAAACAAATATATTTGGCTGAATTTGACAGCCTACAACAACAAAGCATATATATATTTGCTTTACGCTTTACCTAGCGATAGAGCATACCTCTTTCGCCTCTTTTCCACTATCTATAGAGTTCTATATCCATACATCGATACTGTTACTGTTTGTGAACACAAAGGTCAACCGAGGTCTCCCCTTCCTCTCTTACAAGTAGTAAGTCCTTAGTCCTTACTTCCTACTAAGCTTATAGCACAATATAGTAATAAAACATAATATGAATTATCTACAAAATATACACTATCCTTCAGGAACTCCAATTACCAGGAACATCCAATCTAGTGGGAGCCGAAGCAATTATCTTTGCCAATTAATATCTATGTAATTTTATTTTAGGAAAAATCAATATATCTTTTGGCTCTTTTAGTATGAAGCATTGTAGCCATAGGATTATTTGTAAGTTCATAAAACTGAGTGCACAGTATCCTAAAGTCAAGTAGAAAGCAGAATTCGGAGAGTTTTACCTTTAGGTACTCTATTTTAAAAAACTGTAAAGAGAGAACGTAAAGTTTAAACAACGGTTGCAGAAAAAATTATTTCACTTCTACATTTAGCTCTACTTAACTAAATCTTTAATTCTAATAAAAAGTTATATATATATATATATATATATATATATATATATATATTATATATATATATATATATATATATATATATATATATATATATATATATATATATATATATATATATATATATATATATATATATATATATATATATATATATATATATATATATATATATATATATATATATATATATATATATATATATATATATATATATATATATATATATACGCACGACATGAGAGCCAATGGACTAACCACTGAGGATGCTCAAGACCGTGCAAAGTGGAGTAGACTAAGTAGGAAAGCAGACCCTGGCAATAGGCCGGGATAATGCAAAGTGGAAGAAGATATATATATATATATATATATATATATATATATATATATATATATATATATATATATATATATATATATATATATATATATATATATATATATATATATATATATATATATATATATATGTGTGTGTGTGTGTATATATAAGCCAAAAGCGTATTGTTCTGATACTAGGTGTCTTTTCAGGGTTTTATCACTTTTTAAAATGTAATTCTACAATAAGAAACATATTTGAAAAAAACCATAGGCATATTTGAATTTGAACCTGTGCCTCTTATAAACCGTCCAAGACCTACGCCAGGTTCACACTAGTTTTTCTAAAATTATATTTTTCTGTTTACACTTTTGTATATATTACGTAATAAAATAATTGCGCTAATATTATCAAGTTAACTCATAATTTATATATTAGATAGTCGCTTTTGCTTTCCTTTCTTAATAAGAGGCAAGAGGATTGTTAGACTTAACCCTTGCCTCATTTATTTACATTATTGTGACAATTACGACAAAGGTACACAAAAGGGCTTATTCAATTTGTTTGTTCAACGAAATGTTTATTCAGTTATGAAAAAAAAAATTCTTGTTTTTTCTTATATATATAATAGCTGAGGCTGTTGTGACGCAGTGGTGCAACGCCTGAATTTAAACGCGACGGTTGTGATATCGTTTCCTACTTGAGAGAATAAATTGGATTTCCTCTTTAAAATTCAGTGACAAATTAACGGAGTGTCTTGACACTAGGTCCGCTCTGCCTTGCTATATGCGAGATATAATGTGAAGTAATTTCTATTATAACAATGAACACTTAAAATTATTATAAGAAAATTTGCTGACGGCTCGCAGCTTTGTTTTTTCTCGATTTGTTGGCAAAGATAGTTAGTTAGTTAGTTAGTTAGTAAGTTAGATAGTTTTTCTAACATTCCATGATATGTATGACTATGCTTAAGTATAATATAAAATATGCATGTATACATCTTTCTATCGATTCATTTTGTGAATTCTTGAAAACGCCTAAACTTTGAAACTGTGACCACAGACAAACAATACTATTCAAAATATATAAAAAATCACCCACTAATTTATAAAAAATAAATATTAAAAATAGATGAATAATATATATACTACTTTTAATTTCTATTCAAATCTTAAAACCGTACCAACAAGTAGTTTCTAGCGAAACAGAGCGATCTTGTTAAAATGCGATAACCACAAAATTGTACATTTTCTGTCAAAAACACGCTGTATTTTTTCACCGTATCCAATCAACATGGTGCAAAGAAAATATATACACATTTTTCATTTTCCCCATTTCTCATGCAAGCGTTGTATGTATGTATGTACGTATGTCTGTTACAGACTAGTTATTACAGACTTTTTCTTATATATACTTTTTCTGATTTTACTGCAGCTTGTCGATTCTGGTTTTTAAAGCTGTGCTTTTTAATGTTTCTATGTAACAACATAGAATTAAGGGGCAATTTGGAATTTCATCAATGATTTTTTTTCTAGATAAAATTAAAACATATATTTATTGTTTATTATTATTATTATTATTAATACTTCTCTAGTAACATTAAAGAACTGAAAGTTTGTTTGGTGGCACAGTCTTATCTCGGGAACTATTGAAAAATACTCTACATCACGTTTTGTCTTGTTAAGCGTTAAGAGCGAGGAAACGAAAATATTTAATTGCTACAAGTTGGAATCGAACCCACGACCGTCACGTGTCTCGTTGCCGCTGCGTCACGATGACTATATATAATTTTACTACACCCAAAATAAATAATTTATTTGCTTATAGGTACGAAAAAAACTACTTACTTTAAAAATAAAATTACAATATATCTATAATTTCATTTATAGTCATTTATCATTTATTTATCTATATAATTATGAAAGAAGAACTGCAATTTATTTATCTTTTCAGCTACTATTTAATACTGGCCATTTGCGAGCTTATTTAATTAATAAATATGTGAATATTTTTTTTTTAAATTTTTTTTTAAATAATTTTCACAATATCAGATTAAGTTGATAAGGTCTCACTTTCATTTGTAAAAAAAAAACAAGTTAAAAAATATTCCGCTTCGAATTCATTCGAATCCTATGTCTATACTATCTCCACAGCTACATACATACATACACCAGGATGAAATCTTTTTTTTAAATTCAAGCTTTATTCTTCATTTAACAAGACAGGCAGAGTGTACGTAGAGTTAAGACTCTCTGTTCTTTTATTTGAGCTAGCGAGAATCGAGCCGAAAATCTACACAACGATAGACTCAAAATTAATTATTATTTATAATTAATATATAATTTATAAAAATATGTGATCTCTACATAGATTTAACCTATACAGTTGTTTGTTTAGGACGTGCGTCATACAGACGTGTAAAAACATCGTCCACTTGGATTTATGAGATTTTTCGTTGTTAGATTAGGACAGGGATCATCAAAGAAAGGTCCGCATGATATGATTGTCATCATACAATTTTTGGTATTTTTTTAAGGATAAAATTTTTATGAACGTTAATATTCAAGGTGTCAACGTATAAGGATTTATCTAAAATTAGTTATTTTTTTAATTTTCACATATCTCTCGTATATAATATGGTAGAATCTAGTGATTAGACACTCCGTTCTACACAATCCTCTATTCTATATATTCAATTCCATCCAGTACTCTATTTTGTTCAAATTGCCGCGCTTTTTCTTATAAGAATCGAGTAGTAAAAAAATAATTTAAGTACAATCATTGTTCTGAGTTAGAATCGAACCCACATCGCCTTTACTGTCTAGCGTCCCACTTCACTACAATAGCCTAAATAATCTAATAAAAACTACTGCACCTAATATATGTAAATAATACTTTAGAGAAACTGTATACTTGAAAATCTCTGAGATCATCCATTTTTCAGTTTCAGCTGAAATCACAATTTGTCACTCGAAGCACTTTTAGATGCCACTCGTTGAATTTATATAGATTCTTAAGCGTATGCAATTTGCAGCCGACGCCGTGTAATTTAGTCTTAGATATATTTATACACTGAATAAAGAACATAGTATCACGCCAAATCGCAGATATCGCAGAATAGACCGAGAGAGTCTAGTATTGGGACCTTCTGTTCGCCACTTTACGCCCAATTTTCGAGGCATTGCGAGATGGGCGGTGGAACTCAACGCTGCGTTTTGTCTTGTTAATAGAATAAGTAAGAGGATGAGAGGAGATAGCGTTTGCGTGTAAAAGCGACGGTGTATAGGTTCGATTCCCATAAGGTGGACGGATTCCCAAGGGAAGACGCAGCGTTGAGTTCTGCCACTGAACACGTAATGCCTTAAAAGACGGTAAGGGCGGAACGGAAGATATTAACACTAGGTTTCTTCTATCTACGGATCCCTCTGCTTACCCTGCAATGTGCGGGATACAGCGTGAAAAAACAATCCCGAGTGGGAACGAACCCACACAGCGTCGCGTTTACAGTCAGATGGTGTATCGCTGCGCCACGGCGGCCTCATAGGTACATTAGTTGGAGATTATATATCAAAGAGGCTAATGCCAATTCAATTACCAAGAAATCGTATTTTAAGCGTGAAGGTCTTAAAGACGTTTATTATTAGTGGATGTTATTTTTTTATATAGAATTCTGAAAATATATATGGAAAGTAAGGTTTTTTTAACTTACTCTGTATCCCATTTATGGCAGGGTAGGCAGAGAAACACTAGTGTCAAAACACTCCGTTTTGCAATTTTTCCTATGAATTCCAGATATTGTGTGTCGATCAACGGAACTCAACGGTGCACTGTATTTTACAAAAGCGGAAATAATTAAATAAAGTATGTTTACATGTAAAGATTGAGACATCAGTCGCGCTATTTATATTCAGGTTAAGATAAAAGTAAAATAAAAAATACAATATATACGAAAAACAAAAATTATATAATTTTATATCAATATTTATTTAGATTATATTCACGCTATACCGCATTATATACCGATTATATACCGCATATAGCAGGGTGGAGCTGTCTGCCCAACTTTGAGACATTGCGTATTGAGTGGCGGAACTCAACGCCGAGCTTTGTCTTGTCATTCTCACCGAGTTGGAATTGAACCTGCAACGGTCGTTTACAGTCAAACGCTGTGCCGCTGCGCCACGACACAACGGCCTACGAGCTCATATTAAGTCGTAAAAGCCATAAATATTACAATATACAAGGAATAAACCAAGATGTCAATCACACGTGACGGTCTCCTCGCGAATACATTATATAGGCACAGACTGTACTAAAATATTTTTACGGGCGCGTCCTGACATTATAAATGTACGAATGTTTCATGCTATCCTTTTTGGTAGCCAAAACCAATATAATATGTCTTTCTTTATTTTTGTATTTACGTTTGTTATTGTCCTAAATGGCGGCTTTCTCTTCCTCAAGTAACAGACGTTCGTTCCTTTAGCAGACGTTCATTTCCAAGTTCGAAAGTAAGGTTTCTCTCATGATTGCCGTATGCTCTAGGAAGCGTTCCACATATCCTGCGTGGCTTGGCTTGCTAGAGGCAAGATTGGGTGTTGAGATTTGTCATCTGTCAGCTTTAGTGACTCTACCCTTGCTTATCAGTTTATATATATATATATATATATATATATATATATATATATATATATATATATATATATATATATATATATATATATATATATATATATATATATATATTTTTTTTTTTTTTTTTTTTGTTTTTCTTAGCAGAACTGAAAAGTGAAAATTATAGAATCTAACAAATTGAACCCATAACCTTCGAGTTTCAGTCAGATGATCTCTCACTGCTATACGGTGGAATCATATAGCTTTTGTATTCCCACATATATCAGAGTAGACCGAGGGGACCTAGAGTTAAGACACTCCGTTCCCTACTTGGCGTGGCGGTACTCAACGCCGCGCTTTATCTTTTCACTAGAGCCTTTTACTTGTTATTTAATATTTCTTTATATATGTTATCTTTTGAGGCTATCTTCATAAAGTGAGTAGTAGAAGTATCTAAACATAAAAAAATCACGCAACACCGAGAACGTTTCAGCACTCACCAGCGTTACGCTGGATAAAATAAAAGCTTCGGGCAAAATCTCTATTAAAAACAACTTAAAAAGCTGACTTCAGCTGAACTAACAGAAAAGTTTTCTTTTATATATACAGTATGCATGAAATATGAAAAATTATCAAGACGATGATGTTATCACAAAGTTTTGAATCTCTAATGTGAATTCATAAATAGATATTGCAAGTCATTAACAATATTTCCCTATGACGAGTGATATATATATATATTTATATATATATATATATATATATATAATATATATATATATATATATATATATATATGTATATATATATATATATATATATATATATATATATATATATATACATATATATATATATATATATATATATATATATATATATATATATATATATATATATATATATATATATATATATATATATATATATATATATATATATATATATATATATATATATATATATATATATATATATATTATCCTTCTGTATATATTACTGCGTAGTTAAGTTACATTGGTGTTTTCACGCCATGGTCGTAGGTTTGTTGGTCATTCGGGACTATGTTGATATTTCATATACCACTTTCTTAACTTTCGGTATAATATTCGTATTTTTTTCAAAAATTGGGGAGATAGGGGAATACAAAGGTTCCCTCTGGTTACCCCATTATAATGTTAAAATTTTTAAAAAAACGACACGGTTTATGTTTTCGGCATCGATAAAGACTAGCGAGCTGGATAGCTTAGCCCGACACATTTGCTTTATTGATCAGGAATCGAAAATATTATAAAATAGACTTCAAGTGAGAATCGAACCCCTAACCTTCAATCTCGCCCAAATAACATGACAATGGCGACAAAAATTAATATATATAATTTATCGTACACAATGTGCTAACATTATTATCTCGCTAATTTACAATTTTCCACAATTTGCGAAGGAAATAAATCATTCAACGTTTCCAACGTTCGGGAAGTTTCTAACTTTGGTCGCCCTCCGTTTGGTCGTAAAGTATTTTAAAAGTTACCTTCACTTTAGAGTATTTTTGTTTTGAAATACATTGATATATATATATATATATATATATATATATATATATATATATATATATATATATATATATATATATATATATATATATATATATATATATATATATATATATATATATATATATATATATATATATATATATATATATATATATATATATTATATATATATATATATATATATATATCAATGTATATGCTGAGATATATTTATGTTCGAAATTCGTTAAAATACCGCTTAGATACTAGAGTTTTAGTATGTAGCCGTAGCGAGAACATAGTGTTGAGACTTTCCGTTCTCCATTTTTGGTCCAGTTTTCGCTTTATCTTTTCACGAGAGCGAGGAACAGTAAATAATTATGAATTCACCCGGGTACCTAACCCAAGACCGTCCCCTTTACAGTAAAACGCTTTGCCACTGCACCATCACTCCCACAAAATTATTATATTTTATACAATCTTCATTTCCTTGGTCTGGTACATTCAAAAATAATAGAACTTTTTTTACTTTAATTTTTTTAACGTCAAGTAAATTACCACCGGTTCACCAAAGTTCTCAAAATAAATAATAATAATTTGAAATCTCGAAACTCGGTGGGAGCTTTTAATAATTTTTTTTTTTAAGAAATTGTGTCTGAATAGTGTGAAGCTGTAATAAAGAACTTTTAGATATCACGAAACGAACTTCATATCTGCAAGCTTTTCTATCTAACTTACATTTTCACTTTACCTAGTTTTTTATTTGAGCTTTTGCAAACTACTTTGTGACGTTAAAGCTCGTTCTAGCAGTCAGTACGGTTCAAAGTAATTGTAGTACGGAAGTATATTGTAGTGGGAACCAAAGGAAGATCTCTTGATACACACTGTTCGAGACAATAAATTATTCTTTTTATATTATTTAATTAGCACAACTCTTTTTTATTACAATTTCTTTAAGAATAGAAGGTTCGTGAAATTTCTCTAAGAGGATGTTTAGAATAAAAGTTTACACAGTATACGTTTTTTATGTATCTGTGTTAACGCTAGGGCTTTAAAACACGGTCCAAGAACTATGTAGAACTGTGTAGATTTCATCAATGAGATTTTTCTATAGAATTTCAATTAAAATTTTCTTTAGAACGCCGCACATTGCCTTATTATCAGCATCATTCCCCCGTGTGGGAATCGAACCCACAACCGTAGCGTTTACAGTCAGCCGCTGTGCCTCTGCACCACGACGGTCCTCATTATTATTATCAACTTTATTATACAAAAAATGCAATTATATTATAAAAAATAAAGAAAAATACCATATAAAACCTACTTTATTATAAGGAATATCTTTTACGTCTGTATGTCAGTAGAAACGTAATAGAAACGTCGTGTTCTTCGAAGTACTGACTATAACAAATTGCATCTATCATCGCCACCCTCCACTCCACTCCACTCCACGTGAAATGTTCAAGAAAACAATGTTTCTACTATTATAAGGATTACAGACGAGCTTAGCTGGACTTGGATGCTGTTATACTGTTACTGGCAGGTTTACTTTTTTTATACTGCTTCACGCTATATCCCGCATGTAACAGGATGTAGAGGGAAACTAGTTTTTGCCACTCAATGGCGTTGCACACTATATTGGCGGAGCTCAACGCCGCGCTTTGTATTTTTATTTAAATGAAGACATAATCAATAGTTACGATATCTAACAAATTGATAGCCTACTCATCACATGATGGCATCATGGCGCATCATTGCGATAATTTGTTTGAATTAAATGAGAGTTACCCTGAATACCAATAGAATTTGATAGCCATGGAAATTACATGAAACTAATACTATTTTTTTAAAGGTACTAATTAAAAAGTTATTTTAGTTTCTATTACATCAATTACGTAATTTGTATCGCGTGCCACCATTCCTTTGGCTTTTAGAAAGGGCTCAATGATTAATGACCGAAAATATTGTAAAAGATTTTTTATTCGGGGCCGCAACACCTTTTTACAATACTAATATAAATACACGCACGTCCATTCGTTTTATTTACGGACCTCTAAATATATTGTATATATACAAGAGAATTGGGTATAGCTGGTTAGTGATAAGTGTGAAAATGATCGTCTTTTGATTTATACTGTATTTGACATTATGGAAATGTTATTATTATTTATTAGTTGAAGAGTGGTATCATAAGTAGGAGAAGACAACGGTTGACCTTCGAGATCACAGTGTCGAAGATGCTGGAGGAAGATCACGTAAAAGCAGCAGGATATCCTATAAGTATGGGCATGTATGAGGCTAATGCCAGCGTAACAGGTACGTAGGGACCGCAGCGTCTGGCTCTCCGTTCTCTCTGTTTACCCAGCTTGGCATAAAGCTTGAAGCTATTTATATATGTATGCTTCATTATTTAAAACCCTATACGTGGAAATAATTAAGAAAACTGACATGAGAGTTTCGTTCAACGAACATTAATGTAAATAAAACTAAAAAAAAAACTGAAAATATACATGTGCAATGTAATATATTATATATTATGAAACAGATCTAAGTGGTATGGAATAGCGCTTTATAGTGAGCTCGATTAAATCATTTTAATTATCCCGCTTTAGCTTACTAGAGGCGGTGTTGGATACTGCTCAACCGAGTGTCTTGACACTGGGTGTTCTCTGCTTTTTATTTCTCTCTCTCTGTTATATTGTATATGGGAGATACATCCTGAAACCGAATTTCCTTTTTTTTCTAAAGAATTTATAACAAGAGCTCAAAGCTCAAGCTTTCATTTATAACAAGAGCTCAAATATGATTTAGCTTTAAAGATTAAGCCCCGTATTATACTAAAATATTCAAGTGAATATAATTCTACTGGCGTTGTTGTATAAAATTTACATGTTCTTTAGTTATTTTGAGAAAAACCTGGCATAAACTCAGTCAATAGGTGAATTTCCATAACCCAACGCTATTAAATGAATATTTAGGCATATTGCTTCATTATATTCAAATATGTCGGATGAAACCCGCTTGTTAGAATATTGAATTATTCACGAAAAAAAATACTGTAATCGTGCTCGAAAATTGTATATAGTATAAAATAAATCGCGACAAGAGCGTAGTGACTCAAGATAACTGCACCCGATAGATGGATGTGGTTGATACTTCTTAGCAAGTGTTTTTTTGTAATTTAAAAATCTAGAAAGAAAGATGTAGCGTTAAATTCCGCCCTAACACACAATATATCTAAATTGGGCGGATACAATACATACCTGGCGAATAGGTTCCCTTAGGTTAACCTGCTATATGCGGGATACAGCGTGAAGCGAAAAAAATGGTGCAAAATTTTTGTTTAATTACAAAAAAAAACTAATTAAAGCTTATATTTTATTCAACTTAAAAAAAAAGTTTTCCTTTCTATTGCTCTATAGTCAGATTTTAGTTTTGTAAGCTTCGTATTGTTCTTTATCCATCTCAATGGCGACCTCTTCGTGCGAACTTCTTGTGAATTCTTTTATTTTTTATGAACTTCTTGAAACTCTGTAGGACACTTTTATATTACTTATTATATATATATATATATATATATATATATATATATATATATATATATATATATATATATATATATATATATATATATATATATATATATATATATATATAGATATATATATATATATATATATATATATATATATATATACATTGCATATATAGGAAATATATGTTATATAAGCATACAATAATATAATTTAACTTACACACCTCGTTCGCCTCGTCCACTGTCATTAACCTCTTCATTCATACTTTCCAAGGGGTCTTTTTGATTTTTACATAACCTACTTCCAGTATCATCGATACTATAACCTCGAAGGTCAACCGAGGTCATCCTCCAACCTCCTATCTCCTTATCATTGACTTTTTTATTTATATGTACATATGTATATTCTAACCATAGAACCCTTTAGATATATATATTATTAACACAATTTTATGTATAGAATGGCTAAAGGCCGATTTGTCTGGGACGACTAGTCGGTAATAAAATGTTGTTGTATAGCTCTAACGCTTCGGTCACAAAAGGTAAAGCGCTCTGCCGATTTTACGACGCCTTGCCAAGTGTATTGAGAATGTAGAAAAATCCTATAGAAAAGATATTATGACCGCAAGCTAAATCTAAATTTAATAGTTTTGGTGGAGGATAAAGATTAACTTATTTATTATATTATTATTATATTTATATTAGGTCTATATGGCGCATTAATAATAAACTATTTCTGTACTCCTAATATATATATATATATATATATATATATATATATATATATATATATATATATATATATATATATATATATATATATATATATATATATATTATATATATATATATATATATATATATATATATATAATTGGTCTGATTTCTTGGAATTCAGATTTCTGTAGAAGATTTAGGAAGCTGTGGAGTAATATATAGGCTATTTTTTACACCAGAATTCTCACGAGAACAGTATTTACGCGCCGTTAACCGTGTTTACTGAGAGCGACTACCTTCCGCCCAAATAAAATATTGATTATAAATAATGATTTTAAATATATACATATGTTTTAATGCACTCTAAGAGTAGAAAAACTACGTAAAGAAAACATATAAAAATTTGAACGCAGAGGGATTTGAACCCGCGCGTCATGGAAACCGTCCAAGCACTCCCACCACTAAGCCATGCGTTCTTCCTCAACTTTCCTCTATTCTAAAGTAATTATCAAAGTTATTCGACAGGCAAAAGTATTAGTAGTACAGAATTTCTCTAAATGACACTAGACTATATATGAAGCATATATATTCTGTGAATTTAAAAATGTAGTTCATATGAAAAAACAAAGCATTATCCATCTGCCTATAGCAAAAATGTATTTGTGTCGCAACAGCTTCCTGTACTTTGATGTCTTTAGTAAATAGGACTTGGCATGGCCGGTGACGATTTAACGAAAATCTTGCGTAAAAATTACGAAAATCTTATAATCTTTTAACCGATTTCAAAGAAGGTTTCTCAATTTGTATGTTGTATGTTAGAGAGGAGATCTTTCAAGTATGTTCCCATGGAAACCAGAATCTGATGATGTCATCTTAGGGAACTTTCGAAGTTCGTAGTAGTAGTGCGATTGAATTTTTATCATTAAGTATTTAATCTTATTTGTTAATGTATATATATATATATATATATATATATATATATATATATATATATATATATATATATATATATATATATATATATATATATATATATATATATATATATATATATATATATATATATATATATATATTTATATATATACATATAGGTAGGTACAGGTTGAAAGTTGGTTATTGTTTTTTTTACTATTAATATTTTTAGTTGTGATGACAGCTTCAAAATTAAAAAAAAAATATGTCATACAGTTATTAATAAAATTAATACGTAATAATCAAAGGTTTTATTTGTTTCCAGTTGATTTCATATTGAGTATTTTCATTTTTCTTTTTTTTTGTACATAGTTATAATATTAGTTAAAAAGTGTAAATTAAGTCAACTAAAGCTTATTTAATAAGCCATAGTTATACCAATGTGCTTGATGTGGCACCGTAAATTTTTATGCATTTAATTTTTTTTAATTTTTTCTTGTATATACTACTATTGTGCATTCAAAAAAAAATAAAATTAATAAACACTGTAAATTCACCCCTAACACTGAGCCACAAGGGTCATCTAATTTATCACCACAATTACTCAACATAAAATAGTAAATTACATTTCGGGCCAAACTTCAGCATTTTTCAGTAGAAAACAGCCGAGTTTTTATGAACAATAACACAACAATGCCACCGGAATTAGGATCCTCATTTTTTGAGATTGACCACCTGTGAACCATTAGGGGCCCGCTCGTTATATCCTCACCCTTTTTACACTTCATGTACTTCGTTTTAATCTTCAATGAAACTCTTATTAAATTGCTTTTTTCCCTACATATATATATATATATATATATATATATATATATATATATATATATATATATATATATATATATATATATATATATATATATATATATATATATATATATATATATATATATATATATATATATATTTGATAGTAGTAGAGATTCCATTTTTGTTCGGGGAAGTGTTCGTGCTGGCTGGCTCTTCAATGTCCATAAAAGGAGAATAATCAAAAATAATCATCAAGGCAGCGAGAATTGTTAATAAACTTCGGTCTTCACTTTCGGCTTGAATTCGACACATTTTGTGTTGACTGACAAAAAAAAAACACCGTACTTTGTACGTACTACTAACTACTCAAGAAGCAAATTAAGATAAATTCTTTCCCCTAAATGGTAATCAAACCCATAACCATAAATGCTTCAGCTATAGCCTATAGACTCAAATTATATTAATAAAACTAATTATAGTAAGTAACATTAAAAAAAAATCAAGCAACATCATTTACTTTAACCATTTAGATAAAACCAAAGTTTTTGTATTAAATTTCGGAAGCTTTCCCCCACACATCCATTAGCAGGAATTACACTAAAACGATAATAATTACATTGAAAATTACAAAGTAATTTCATGTAATATATGATATTGTTTTTAAAAACATATTTTTTTATCGCTTGTTGGTGACATTTTAACGGGACAGGTCTAAATTTATCCTTATATTTATCATTTTTAGCTACGCTATGAATCTGGTGTACCAGCGAACAATTGGCTTCATAAAGCCAATAAGACTTGGCGTCTCCAAAGGATATATATATATATATATATATATATATATATATATATATATATAAATTATATATATATATGCAATATAAAACTTCGTGTGTGTATCAGCCTAATCTACGAGTGTTGACAATGAGAATGAGTCTCATACTGAAGAATATTCTTTTATTACAATTTTTCGCTTTAGGCTGTATAGTGTAGACTGAGGGAACTTAGCGGTA
>JAXRJS010000088.1:335000-382500 GCA_037127375.1 Dione juno | reverse complement strand
AATCGAACCCAGAATCATCGTAGTAACTATAAGGTGCTGTGAAGCTGCGCAACAACGGTCTCGTATGAGTATCTAGTACTAAGGTCTCTAGAACTAGTAATATAAAAATTTAAAGAGTACTTTATTAAGACGAAGAAAGAACGTATATTCCCAGGATTTTCCGTGCCCCTCACTCGGAGCTGTGTCTAAAACCTGCCATACGCCTGCCAAACGTGTACGCTTACCTTACCTAAAACTTAAAACGACGAAAATTTTTAATAACCAATGCTATGTCCGGAAAAAGTCTAAGAAATAAGCTGTTCAATATATTCGCATACACAGAATAACTCATAGAGCTTCATATAAAAATTTTAATCTCAAGATGCCAACCGTACATATTGGAATCCGTCGAACTTTATATCAATTAAGCTATCGAACGGCGTCGAAACTCTAATACACTTGCTGGTACCAGCTTTAAAAGATTTAGATAAAGCTTTGCAAGACAAAGATTAAGTCCTGGTAACTTTAAATTTTAGCATAATTACTTTATTAAACATATTTACTTACTATCTTGCAGCTATTATATATAGAAACATTATCTATTTTAAAATTTTCCAAGAGTTACCATAGTTATAGACTTAAAATTTACTGATAGAATAGATACTGATAGAACGCCCACCAAGGCATGATCGCTTAGCTCATTATTATAACTACACAAACTTCCAGCTCCTTCTCTAAAGGAGCAAAGACTAAATTAAGTAAACGTTTGATTATAAAAAAAATACTATAAATCTTATTCAAACGAAAATTTTCTCTATATGTTATAGCTTTTACGATGCTCTCGAACTCGTTTTATTATTTGACGTCAGAACTAAAATAGCTGGTATGGATGGGCCATAAAAATATTTATGGGTGTTCCATGGTTCAAATTAAGCTGGCACAAGTAGAATTGAAGATGAGCTTTTACGTGCAGTGCTTAGTTACAAAAAATATATTTTCTCATGATTGTATTAAAAATATTTGTAGGCAAACGTACTTAATGTAACAGTTTTTTTTTATATTATTATTTCACTTTATTTTTCTTACAATAGTTAAAAGTCTCGGAATAAATCTTTGCATATAGAACAACATATTCTATACTTACAATACTTACAATAGTTAATACTTACAATAGTTAAAAGTCTCGGAATAACAACATATTCTATACCATATTATGTACGAATGATAAAATATACTGTATATTATGTTGGCCTCAGAAAGTAATAAGCAGTCTCAAGAAACAGTATTTAAAAGTTCACGAGGTAGTTCGAATGGCTCAACATATACCAGGATCCAAGTTTTAAAATTCTTGCACAAAATGGAAGAATTACGTAATGTCTGTCACCTTTATGTATTGATGTCAGCTTTACGCTACATCCCGCCTATAACAGGATCAGACGGAGAGGGAACCTAGAGAGGACAGAGTGAACCTAGAGAGGACAAAGGGAACCGAGAGAGCACATTATTCATCGCCTTCAATTCAATTTTAGAGACTTATCTTGCTCTCAACTCGCAATGTCTCTAAAGGCGGAAAGCGGGGTGAGAAATTTCTTAACGCTAGGTTAAGCTTGGGTGAAGCTATATAAAATAATACAACATATTCTTAAAGTATATTTAAGACAAGTCTTTAACATATAATATATTTTTTTAATATTCTTTAATCTTTCGCTTTTATAATCTAGCAAGAAGGTAATCTGTCATGGCCAAAGAAAGCTCAAGCGCAGCGTGTTAAATATGCCCCAGACACGGGATATATTGCAACCAACTTATAAATTATAGTTTTAAAATGGATTTTATATTTACATTTTCAAACAAACTATATGGAACTATATAGTTTGTTTGAATTCTTATATAAAATGAAACAAGTATCAAAATTAGTTCTCATAAAAAAAGGAAAAAATGCTTTTGAAATATCAATATTTAATGCTGATTAAAAATTCTATCATATTTCTATAAAGCCTACTTATAGGCTTCCTTTGTCTCATCTCGAAGAATCTTATATTTGTATCTATTACTCTAAAACAGTACAATTCCACCACAACTGAGCCAAAACAAGATTTTCAATTGCCCTTACTTGAAATTTCCAAAAGCTATTTCAAAAAAGTTAATTTACCTTCACTCAGCCAATATACTTCTCAACTTTCAGATTCTGAAGTTGACAGTTTGGTAAGACATTAATGCGTTTAAATATATACCGGGATCTTAACTTTAAAGTTCTTAAGCCAAATGGAAGAATTTCGTTATAGCCGTCTGTCTATCACCTCTATGTATATATATATATATATATATATATATATATATATATATATATATATATATATATATATATATATATATGATATATATATATATATATATATATATATATATATATATATATATATATATATATATATATATATATATATATATATATATATATATATATATATATATATATATTATATATATAATATATATATATATATATATCTATATATATATATATATATATATATATATATATATATCTTTGTTTTATGCGCAATAAAGCGTGATTATGTAAAAAAAGGTAGGTACGTTTAAATTAACTTAGAACCTTAAACAGTTATTCAGATATTTAACAACTGAGCTACAAAGGCATCTCTTTGAAAGTACTTGTATATTAAAAATATAAAATAATTTATACCTTGGCTTACAGTGTCCAATTCATATTGTAGGGGATTGAGAGTTTTAATAAAAAATAAAAATCTTAGCTTCTCGGGGTGTTGCGGAAATACGTTACGCTGGCGAGCTTTCTTGAGAGAAAGCTCGTTTTTGTAGTTTCACTATTTAAATTGAGTGCCTTGTTCTATTCTTATACGGGCGATTTACATTTTATTTATAGTTTCGTATTGTATTTATTATTATAGCTTTTAAAATGTTATGATTTCATTTTAAATATATTATGTATACGAGATCTTTGATAGATTAAACAAATTTGATAAATTTTATTTACGTTCTCTATCACATCACATCTATTTATGAATAACACAGGATTTTTTTTTCTTAGGGGAAAAAGTCAAAATAATAAGTTAGAATATGTTAAATAAAACTAACATTTTTTTTATTTAAATGTCGTTCTTAATATATAATAATGTAAATAAAAAGTGACGGAAAGATTTCTTTTTAATTTTAAATTTTTACTTTCGCTTGAATTAATGATATCAACATCGACATATTCACCTTACTAAACTGTTAAAATGAAAATAATACATAGCACTAATTAGATCCTCGATCCCCAAAAAAACATTACACATATCCATTACTTATCCAAGACTTTAAGCTTTAAAGAAGATACCTTTCAAGTGCCAGTAGTTTCTACCGTTTAAAGTAGTGAAGCGTTAAATAAACGAACACTGTGGCTCAGTACGTATAAACTTTTGCACAACTTAAAATACCTGCTTGGATTACCATCGGCTGACAAAATTCGCCATTTTTTATTCAACATTGAACTCGCGATCTACGAAAAGAAAAGCTATGAAAGCTTATGAATAAATAAAACTTTTATCCTAGCTGTCTTTAAAAAGAGGACTCTTTGTAACGTCTTCTGTATAGAGTTAAATAAGTAATTTTTTTAGGTATAGAGTGGGATTTTTATTTTTTAATATTATTAGTGTTGCTCTTTCCCTTGTCTTAGTTATTTAACAACTATCAATCTGTCAATTATATATATATATATATATATATATATATATATATATATATATATATATATATATATATATATATATATATATATATATATATATATATATATATATATATATATATATATATATATATATATAATTTATAATATGTATTATATGTATTATACAATAATAAAAAGGTAAAAGGTAATACATCCAAACAAGTGCTTGTTACAATATCTAAGGATATATACAGGGCTGTATTAACACTTTGAGATGGTAATCACAGAATTTGTTATGTCACAATGTAAGTGATCCAGATAAGGAGAATAATTTATGAGGAAATAGGGGGTGAAATATTCATATACCTCTTGTTCAATATTTCCTTTTGTTGTAACAACTCGTCAGATATAAAAGATATAGAGAAACTAAATATAGTACTAAATATATATCTATATAGTATATAGTATAAATATATACTATAATATATAACTAAATATAGTAATATACCTTAGCTATTAGAGTTTACAAATAAATTTAATGAACAGCTCGTTTAAGTAATAATTTTACACAAGGGATGAAAAACGTCAGGTCATTTGAGTATTTTAACAAGATCAGTGATGGAAGAAAGAAATACGGGTATATGTATCGTATAACATAATGGAGTATAATGGAGGTCGTCGTGGCGCAGCGGCACAGCGTCTGACTGTAAGTGTGACTGTTGTAGGTTCAATTCCCAGTTGGGGAATTATCATTTACTTACTTTGCTAGTAAGTCAAAATTGATGTTGATATTCACTTAACACGCAATATCTCTAATTTTGAATATATTTAATATAGGATACAGTGTGAAGCTAAAAAAAAAGAAAGAAAAATTAGACATGCACCTGGATTTAACTTTTTAGACTGAATCTAGAAAAAAAAAATCAGTTTCACATTTTCTATCTAATTGACATTTCTTTGTGAAAGATCCGAACTGATACTTATTGGGACAAAATAATTAATAAGCTATAGTATTGTGATGTGATATCAATGAAAGCATTAATTTTCGCGCCCTTTATTAAGAAAGAGTTTTGACAAATTTCCCCCTAACGAGAATGAAATCTGTAATCTGTGGTTTTAAAGTGTTAATCCACACTAAAAATACTTAAAGAAAATATGTAAAAATTTGAACGCAGCGGGATTCGAACCCGCGCCTCATGGAAACCGTCCAAGCGCTCTGACCACTAAGCCATGCGTTCTTCCTCACGTTGCGTCGAAATTCCTATATGCTTTATACGACTTATTACGTCGCGTTGTTAGCGTCTCTGTAGGGAGATTTTTACAAGCCGCTACTAAAAGACTATTGCAAAGTACAATCATTTAGCAAGCAAAATTTTATATATTTTCTTTAAGTAGATAATATAAGAAACATCACCATGGAGCCAAATGAAATTTTCAATTTTTTTTTCTGTCACAAATTTAAGTGTATTCTAGTATATAATAGTAAACGTACTCGTAATTACAATTCTATGCCACCTCAAAATTTTCACGAGCAAAGCCGCCTGCAAAAGTTAACTTAGCATAGTAATGTATATACTAAAATTAAAAATATAAACTTTTATTTATGACTACAATATTCTTAAACAAAACAAGATAAAAATACGTTTCGAACGTTTGAAGCTAACTTGAATAATGTTATTTTCCGGTCTCCCTCTCTACTCGTTTCCTTTTACTGGGGACTGTCTGTTTTATTATAATACTGTTATTCTTATTTTGTACGTCACCGGAATATTTATAGTTCTATATATATATATATATATATATATATATATATATATATATATATATATATATATATATATATATATGTATATATATATATATATATATATATATATATATACATATATATATATATATATATATATATATATATATATATATATATATATATATATATATATATATATATATATACATATATATATAAACCTTTATGATGTGTCGAGCACATATGTGGCAGGGTAGGCTGAAGGAACCTAGTGCTAAGACACTCCGTTCTCCGCTTTCTGCGTTTCGACGATTGCTTGTTGAGCTTTTACCTTGTTACCAGAGTGAACTAAATAATTCATTCTCCCCGAGTGGGAATCGAACCCACAAACCATCGCGTTTACAGGCAGACGCTATCGTCTCTCCGCCGTGATGGTCCTATAAATAAATAAAATATGTACTTTAAATTTTTTGTATTCTATTGGGTTCTGCCACGCATTATCTCGGGATTACGCGGAGAACAGTGAGTTTTGACACTAGGTCTACTCTAATATATGCGAAACGAAGCGTGAAGCCAAAAAAAATAATATAACTCATCCGTAACTTATAAAATCGTATACATCCTACTATCCTATTTAGGCAATAACAAAATATATATAATAGGAAAAAAAAGAGAAAAAAATTCAAATAAACGCACTTAATATATAATAAATTTATAGCATAATTTTTATGAAGCTTTCATATGTACAACGAACCGGAAACAGTATTTTTTAATGAACTCTACTGTGAATGCTTATATAATATTTATAACACTTTTCATTTAAACCCATTCACTGGCACGTTGAAAAACTGCATTTAGATTATTTCCAAAGTGGTTTTTAGTCATGAATAATCTAAAAAATTCATCGTTCTAATTCTATGGAAGTGCTATTTTATTTTGTCATTCATTTTTAATACATTGTACGTGGTATGCTTGAACGTGGTGAATCTACGCTTACGTTTTTTTTTCACGCTGTATATATATATATATATATATATTATATATATATATATATATATATATATATATATATATATATATATATATATATATATATATACCGAGTACATGGCTTGTGGGAGCCCGGACTCGAGCACCATCCATATAGGGCCTGAGCCAGCCGTTAAGTCGGAGAAGTTCAGGTACCTTGGAGCCGTTATGCATGAGTCTGGAGGCATCGACCAAGACATCCATGCCCGTATAAACGCTGCCTGGGCCAAATGGCGGGAGGTCACTGGTGTGGTCTGCGATAGCAGAATACCGCCCAAGCTCAAGGGACTGATATACAAGAGCATTATCCGACCTGTTCTTATATACGGCAGCGAATGTTGGCCAACATTATCTCGGCACACTCAGGAGCTTCACGTCACGGAGATGAAGATGCTGAGATGGATGTGTGGCGTGACGCGGTCCGACCGCATACGCAACACATTCATTCGAGGTAGTCTTGGGGTCCGTGACGTAGTGGATAAGCTCCAAGAGCGTCGCCTGAGATGGTATGGCCATGTTATGCGCCGATCTGAGAACTATGTCGGAAGGAAGTGCCTTGACACTTGCTCTGTCCCTGGAGTTAGACCACCCGGACGCCCAAGGAAGCGATGGCTGGATGTCGTGACACAAGACATGAGAGCCAATAAATTATCCACTGAGGATGTTAAAGACCGTGCAAAGTGGAGTAGGCTCAGTCGGAAGGCAGACCCTGGCAAAAGCCGGGACTAATGCCAAGAAGAAGAAGAAGATATGTATATATATATATATATATATATATATATATATATATATATATATATATATATATATATATATATATATATATATATATATATATATATATATATATATATATATATATATATATATATATATATATATATAGATGTTATAATAAATATTCCTATACACGAAATATTCGTATGGTGTCAACCAAATACGCACTATTGCGGTCCCACGTCGGGCGCTAACCTATGAACATGTCAAACCGCAGTGCTGTGAAATAATTGAATCATAAATCTATAGTTTGCCTGCAAAATAAATAATTAAATACGAATAAAGGTACTTTATTCAATGCTTGGTTTTTAAATGCAATATTTGATTAATGTTGGTTAAAATTTTATAATAATAATATTTTACTCTATATCTCATATATCACATATATAAAATCACATTACATGGCCAAAAATCATTTAAAAAAAAAAAAATTGATTACATAAAAAAGCGGGTTCAAACTTCCTACTTTTTTTGTGGTCCAAAGAACTGCAGTCCCTATATTTGATATTAATTGTAGACAAATTTTGACAGACAGACAAAGAGTACCTACAAGTATCCCGTTTTTATTATTGCTATACATATATATATATATATATATATATATATATATATATATATATATATATATATATATATATATATATATATATATATATGAATATTAAACAGTAAAATTTCACCAAGCCTTACCAAATCACGGATGACCACATATTAAATCATATAATACGAGTTGATTGTAGCGTAAATTGCTCGGTCCAAGTTTTATATAAAATTATCAATGCAACGGAGATTTTCACGTCACGTAATAAATATATTTTATACATACTAGTAATTACTTTAATGAATATAAAATACATCAATATATGACTAATACAATATAATGTAATGAAAAAAAATTGTAAAAAAAATCCTATTGACAAATTTGCATTTAATATTATAGGGATCTCTCAAGTTGCATATACGGTGGGGCTCGCTCCATCATCAACAGACTGTCCTCCTCTACTGCTGGACATAAGTTTCTTCAATGGCACACCACTGAGCTCGATCGGCTCTTTACATCCAACCACTGCCAGCCACTTTGCATATGTCATCAGACCATCTATCTGGAGAACGGCCTATACTACACTTGACGAGGTGCTGTCTCCACTCCAGAACTCGTTCTGAACCAGCGGTTATTGCGATCAGATCACTACCACTTCAGCTTATTACCTTTGAGCTATGTCGATAACTCTGGTACTCTGTCGGATTACCAGGTTTCGGCTCTGATCTTTCAGAGATTTTCCAAGTATAGACTTTAAACTGGTGAACCAGCCGTATAGTCAGAATCCACATCTTGCCTTTGTATATCATGTCACTGCTAAGACCTTAAAGATCTTCTTCATTAAGTTTTGCGGAATCGATGACGAAAATACTTGACGAGGTTGACTATACGCATAGAATTGATATAAAATTATATAATTAGCTTAAATATGTATATTCTATTATGTTCCTTTAATATATCAGGATCAAAGCTTCTATGTTTTCAAGTTTCAGTCTTAATGTTCCAGAACTGGTTTCAGACTCACGAGTCCATGAATGCTATATGCTTATTGCAATTTATGTTATAACGAGTTTTAGCTAGCAACTTTGTTTGGAAGGACGAAGTAATTAACGTGAAGTGTTAAGCTTCAACACTCAAAATATAATTTTACGAGCTCTGGTGGAAAGTAGAGTATTGTGATATTCCTCATTCTCATCAAGAAGCCTGTATATTCGTAGATAAATTTAAACTTAACAATGGCTGTGCGTCTGTTTTTACTTAGTTAGCAATCGAAAAGTTTTAGATATCTATGGTCTATCGAATCATTTTCCAAAGTTCAAAATATACCGGTTATTCTATTATAAACACAAGGCAGCGTATGCCAACGAAAGCAACTGCTATATGAGTTTACGAGTAGGTTTCAAAAACAATTTATGAATAGCTAACAGCTCCAAACTTTGCTCTTTGTAATTATATTACTGCTGTCCACTCACGTTATATGGGCAAATTGGAACAAGTTGAAACGTGAGTGTACTTTTAACCGTAAAAATCCGAATTAGATACGAGTAGTTAAACACAGTTACGGTAAAGGTTCTATGATATTGTTTTGCTGTTGAAAATACTGATTGTAGTTTTACATTTTACAAAAATATTTTAAAATATGCTTATGAGCTACTAAGGTAGAAGTAAACTAAGTACACGCTGCATTCTGCCTACAGCAGAGTATGTAAAGAGAATATAGTGTCAAGAACTCCGTCCTCCACTTTACGCCTTCATACGTTCCATCACAGCTTGTCTATCAGAGAGGAAAATAAAAATAACTGCTCTGAATAAATTTTCGCCCGCTTCGCCACTATGGCCTCGCGAATAATATTTAATATGTACATTTTTCTTTACTTATTTTCCTTACTCCTGTTAAGCCAATTATTTTTCATCTAGTATTTTGTAATTAAAAGAACAATCTTTTGATTCATATTTTAATCACACAAATTGTAACTGTTAATGGCACAAGTTTAAATAGATGTATATAGAAGTTTTCATTACTTTTGTGAACGTATTGCCTAATTGGCTAGAGACACTTGGATAGAAGCCAAGCCAAGGATTTTTAATTTAGGTGGAATATTATATTGTGAAATGCGCCGAAGATCCCATACTTTGACTGTAAGCATGATGTCTGTGTACTTATTCATGATTCAGAATGATTTGTTTTAAACTCGAAGCGAAATCATACATTGAGTCCTATCCATGATAAAATATAGTACAAGCAATGTATATATTAATGCTTAGGAAAGAAAACGAAACTGCCCATCAATATCCAGCATTGATAGCATCGACTTTTTGGTACATAAGCTTTTGTGACGGACATCTGTTTCTAAATGAAGTTCTTTGAAATATGTATATATATATATATATATATATATATATATATATTATATATATATATATATATATAATATATATATATATATATAGATATATATATATATATATATATATAATATACACATATATATATACTTGAACCTTAAACTTAGGAGTTCTTTAAGTCGCTTTTATGCTATAATTGTTGAAGCATTGTGTGTCAAGTGGCGGAACTCAACGCCGCGCTTTTTCTTGGTTCTAGAGTGAGGAAAAGATAATAATTCATACGACCGAGTCAAACCTATGGAAATACCAAAGCGTGGCAGTATTAAATACACCATAGCCATTTAATACACTATATCTCGAATGTTGGCATTAAACGGAGAAAGGAATATCTTGACACTAGATTCTCTGTTTTTCCTGCTTTGCTTGACAGCAGATACAGAGTGAAGCTTAATATAAACAAAAAAACTGTCTTCAAAATAACTAATAACAGCAATTACACACGCAATGATAACAGAATCCATTCATCATTATGTCAAAACAAAAGTTGAAAAAATGATAGCAATAAATAAAATAGTTAACGTATCGTTTATTAAGACATTAAAATCTACAGAAGCCAAGTATCGAAAGGCTGCCAAAGAAATTATTTATCTGTTAAATCTATTGGTACTTACAATGTATGTATGTGATAACGCTGAAAGTTAGCTTGATTTACTTGATCAAATTAAAATTGTTAAATTAATATAATTGCTCTACTTGATCAAATTAAAATAAATTAAATTCTTTTGGTTTGCTTTTTCCATTGAGGAAAGCTTTAAGCTATATTACGACACTTGCTCTATAACTGCTCTACGGAGCGAAGCTTAATGCAGTGAAGGCGATAGGGAACTGCAAACGGTGTATTGATGGTGATATCTAAATATTTACATACCCAATCCAGTTACCTCCACGCCGAGATCTCGCATGGCTCTTTAAAAATTAGATGTTGACCAAGCCTCGTTTTCTCTCGCCACGTGGCGTTAGGACGTGACGTTTTCTTAGTAAAATCAATTTCATTTGATAGGTATTTCCTTTGTAAATTATAAACAAATTAATTCATGTAATTTATTTATTTTTATTTTAAAAACTCAAATTTGCTTTTGATCGATAAGATTGTAATATTTAGTAATCTCTATTAGAAATTCCTGGTTTCCAAAAAAAGTTTTTTCTTAATAACTTTATAATGTTCGTAACTACGTTTCGTATTACAAGACCAAGGAAGCTTTTTAGGAATAGAGATATTTCTTTTACTGTAATTCGAATCCAGAACGAATGGTATGTTTTTTTATAGCTTCACACTGCATTCCAAATATAGAAGTATTAGCAACCTAGTGTTAAGACAGTCTATTCCCTACTTCCCGGCTAGTTTTCAAAACATTTGGTGTAAAGTGGCGTGGTTACTAGAACGAGTAATGTGAAAATATTTCATCCTCCCCGAGTGAGATTCGAACCCTCAACCGTCGTGCTCACAGTCAGACTCTGTACCATTGCGCCACGACAGTCTCAATGTTATATATTACATTCTTCACAATTTCAAATCACTTTAAAGTACTCGCAGGTGTATTTTACGACAGTAGAGTACATTACTCCTTTTGTCCTATTAATAGTCGTATCCTTATAAAGGGGACTGAATGCCGTCTTATTATGAAAGGAACGATTGTCTTGATAGGGTGTATTAGCTACGCTTTTTGGCTAATTGGACGCTATTGTACCGCAGTTAGTAAATGTCTGGTTGATTTTGATGATTGTGGATTCAGATCCTATTTAAGGGGGTATTCGTTTGTTACTTCTTCTTTTGTTGGGCTGATTTGGAGCTTGCTTGCTTATAGCAAAGCTGCCTAAATGTTGAGCATATTGAATAGATTTTACGATATCGTTTAAATTCTTGTATTTTATTGAAGCTTTTTTGGGATTCGCGTTGGATTTTTTTTTCTTTTATATTTACAACACTAGCTCTTTTTCGTCTCTATTTTTCAAGAGTTTGCTTATACATGTTTGTGCTTCGCAAATCCATAAAATAAATCAATAGTGTTAGATTTTCTTTTCTTTTCCGTCAATTTTATGATTGCTAGACCGTTATCATCGACAATACCTTGTAACATATCCCTTGTTAGTGGCTTGTACATGTCCTCGTCTCTATAGAAAATACACGTTTTGATGTTGTGTTCTATAATATCAGTTGCGAAATTTTCATTTGCCCGGCTAATGAACCTGCCGATTGTGTTCTTTCGAGTCAGAGTTGGGTTTTTGAGTAGATCAAAATCCATACTCCATACTCCATAATCTTGATTATTATCTTTTAAATATGACAGTATTAGATGCCAAAATATTTTATATATATAAAATAAATAATAAAAAAACGATTCACGCTACGTTGATTGAACCTATTGCTTAAACACCACACGTTCCCTATTTTCTGCCTATTTTTTCATTAATACAAACAAATTTAATATTAAATATAAAAAATATTTTTATTCAGAAATATAAATATAAATATAAAAAATATCGTTTCTATAAAATTAGACATCATAAAAATTAATTGAGCCGAGAATAGAGACCGAGAATATTTCTATAGTGACTGAACAATGGATCGGCCGGTATTGTTCATGTATAAAAAAAAAATATAAAAAAATTTTAACCAATCAATGCTACTCCTAATATTTTTCCAAGCTTTTTACCCAATTTCTCAAAATCTAACACCACAAATTACCACAGCTAATCGTGATTTACGATTATCAATCAGTCATTCTCAGGCCTCATTAGTAGCGACCTACAATCATAGTGTCATTATGAACAATTGTACAAAATCTACAAAATTTTTTCCAATAGTAAATAAAGAAAATTCGTATAAGATATAAATCAGTGTACACACGAAGTGTAATTTCGTCGCCAACAACCGATTGAAACTTGTGCAAAACAACGTTATCTGATTTAATGTTGTGGAACTAAAAAATTACTCGGCCATTTCTAGTTAGACGCTCTTTGTAAACGCGATGATCATAAATATATATATATAGATATATATACACAGAAGTTGCCGACGACTTTTGTTTTAATAAAAAAAAACAATCTCGTTGACGTTTTTCGTTTGTTTGTTTATCTTTGTTCTTTGGTGTTTTAGTTTGTGTTACACTGTAGATAGATATTTTACTGAAACCCCATAGCTATATTTTGTATCAGCTTTACACTTTTTCCCACTAATACTAGAGTATAGTGAAACTTAGTGTCAAGATATTCCGTTTTTCCGCCTATTGTTAAATTTGAAATACATAATATCTCAAGAATTAGATAAAAAGCGCAGAACTAAGTGTCTTAACACCAAGCCGTCTCTTATTATATGCGGGATACAGGGTAAAGCTAAAAAAAATAGAAAAACGTATCCTACTTTGTGTAATTTTTTTATGTTCTAACAAGATATTACGTTACAAAATATAATATCTCATGGCTTTATTTTCACTCGGATCACAGTCGGTTGGAAAATATCATTTTAAATAGAAATGTCTTTTCAGTCACTCTATTGAGGGAGAAAAAACAACTTGACATGTTGAAATATTCATGTGCTAAGGCAATATTTAATTCAATAATACCCCGCTATGCTATTGATGAGGTAGGTCTGGATGGGCGAGAGAACTTAGTGTTAAGACACTCCGTTCTTCACTTTCGTCCTGATTTAGACACGTTAGGCGTTGAATAGCGTAATTTAACGCCGTGTTTTATTTTTATCAGAGCGGAAAAATAGAAATCACTAAAAATGTATATATATATATATATATATATATATATATATATAGTATATATATATATATAGTTAGTCTCTAAGCAGTTGGAATGCGGAGAAGAAAATAAATAATCACTAAATATTTTCTGTCCTTCTATTAAATATAAGAAAGAAAATAACCTCAAAATGTAAATATTTTACCTTGGCTTGGTATTTGACGGTTAAACCTACCGTTTATTACTAAAACTTACCATTCTTATGTCCATAATACCCGGTACCGGACGACGACCCGCTGCCAGTGGACCCCTGTTGGGGCCTACCCTCGTCTTCCTCCAAAGGTATAGACGGATCCATTTTTAAAAATAGCACTAGCACATCACTACACAGCACTTCACTATTGAACTGTAACAAATAGAGAGATTGTTGAATTCAACATTTTTAATATATATTTTGAAGGAAAATAGGAAACCAGCTTGACACGATGGTTGAGGGTTTGATTCCCACGTAGATGAATGAATTATTTACTTTTCTAAGCTCTGGTGAGAGCGAGGCGAAGCGAGACGTTGACACGTAATGTCTTAAATATGGACGAAAAATAAGTAATATTCTTTATTGTACTAAAAAAAAAAAACATAAGCGTAACAACATAAAAAAAAGAAAAGTAGTACATAAATATGGACGAAAAATAGATAGATTATTATTAATAGAAATTATTTCTGCTGACCCTACTTATGCAGGATAAGCTTTAAAGTTAAAAAAAATTAAGGGCAGTCTTGTAAAGTATATTTCTTTTAAAAAAACTTTATTATAAACACTAAAAGCTCAAACAAATCACTGACGTAAGTTCCCTCTATACATTATAATAATATCGCCAGTGACCGTGAAAGCTTATATTATTAAAGGCTCCTACAACAATTTATTTTCATTACTTTACTAAAATTACTTTCTATTATAGCACTTTTAATGGACTTTTGGCCAATATTTCTTGTATAAATAAACATGATATGTATGCGCACCTCCTTTGTAACTATGCTTATAAATAAATTGATAAAAATTCTCCTTCTTCCTTTTATAATTCTTCAAAAGTGGAGACAGCTAGAGAAAAGCTTCTCCATAAGTGATAAAATTCAATTACTCATATACTCGAGGATACTATTTCATTAATTGTCGGAGTGTCTTAACAAAAGGTTCTCTCTGCATACACTGCTATATGCGGGAAAGTGCGTGCAGCTAGTTATTTTATTTGTATAGCAATCTATGTAATACATTAAACCAAATAAACTGATAATATCTGGATTCCTTAGTAAATTATGAACTGTATTTGAGCACGTAAATTAAAATAATACTGTATTTATTGGTTCCGCAATGACGTCATCGTTTTTCAACGTCATTAACGTCGCCTATTAGTTAATGTTTGTTAGAAAATAATAAAAATGAAGAATTTCAACTATATTATATTAAAGCACCGTTGGTATTAACTATTCAATGGAATATTTTATTTTGACGATTAGTTTTGATCAATTGAAATAAAATTACAATAAAAAAAATTGTAAAACATACCTAAAACAAAAAAAAAAAACACTTTTCACTAAAAATAAAAATAAAATTTTCAACTACATACATAAATACAACACTTTCTATATACCACAAACAAGGAGCATTGCGTCTAAATAAAAAAAAAATACAATATTGATACGTTTAAATTTTCAATCCAATATAAGCCGGTGTTTCCGACACCGCGTGTAATAAACTGAGCGCTATGTTAGCGCGCCACTATTTTTACAGATGTTCCTAAATAGTATAGGAGGTGACTGGGTATTGGACTTTGTGTGTTTATTTATTTGTCCTGATTTCGCTTGGCAGTATATTGAATATATACATGCATACATATGTACATAGATAACTTCACGCTTAATCCCTAGCGGGGTAGTCGAAAACGCTGCGGTCCCTGAATACCTCTTTTGCCTCGTACACTGTCAATAATCTCTTCATACATGACCTCCGGGGAGTCCTCATGCTTTTTACGTGACCTATATATTTGACAGTGTGTTTTGGAAGGTCAACCAAGGTCTCCATAGTCGGTAGATGGCGGAGAAACCACTCATCAATAATTAAATTCTTTCTTCTTCTCCACAATAACGCGAAAATGTGAAAAGAAATTATTTAAATACGACAATCCGACCCTTACACTTTTTTTATTTTGGCAAACTTCCCATGACAATTTTGACATGTCAAACAAAAAAAAAACTCTTTATTACAATTCCAAAGTATTAATAATCAAATGAAATTTACAGTTCGAAATATTCTACGCATTTCATTTTGTTTGCGGCGAATTTATAGCACCATTATTTAATATAACATACAAATAATAGGAAATTTGAAAAGAACTTTCAAATAAATTTATTTTATTTAAATACTTGACTTTGTCAGAATTAAGGTTTAATATATTTCATTGTAATTTGCTGTGAATAGACGAATATATCACATAACTTTGTTATTTTTTTTGTTTAAATAGCTTCACGCTTTTTCCTGCCCTTTAAGTGACGGAGATCAACGCCGCGTGGGGAAATTCTTTCATTCAAGCAAATCTTTCATGCAATACTTAAAAAACGTCATTTCTTTAATAAACAAAAAAAAATCAATTATTTTCTTGATTATTTCGATTTATTTAGTGAAAATGTGTTGTTTACGCCAGAACTATCCATATATAATAAATAACTAAGTAATTTTACAGACGAAGTGGAGTCAGTAGCTAGTGCTAGTATGTATAACCAAATTAACTTCCAGCTAGTGTCTAATTCGGAGATTATTGGCGTGGGACGACAAGCTAATATGAAAATACATTATATACAACTGTTTACAATTAAGAAATTGCCATGTTGTTATTTCACATCGCATACAAACGTACGCTTGCTAGACGAACACTCTGTATAGCTTTGTATTTACTTAATCATTTCCACAGTAACTGTTAATATAGAATATATATAAATTTATCGAAAATTCTTCATTTAAAAGCAATTCAATTATATTTTTTGTTTATTTATAAGACAGTCTATTTTAATGATATGAAATTATCTATCTCTGCCATAGTATAGCATTTTACGTATGCTCGATGCATCGCCAGTGTTGAAAGTTAAAATTAGATTTTATCATAACAAAATATTTAGATATTATATAGGCCGTTGTGGAGCGATTGTGGGTTCGATTCCTACTCGTGGTACCTACACTGGTATTAAGTGAAAACACGACGTTGAGTTCCGCCACTCAACGCTAAATATCCGGGAGGGCGGAAAGTAAGGAACGGTGCGTCTTGTCTGTTTACGTGCTTTGTGCAGGAAAAATATTTATTTATTTATTTATTTCTTTTATATTATATAATATATAATAATACAGAATCCATTTTGATTGGACAAATAGCAGGTTTGTATAGCGCCATCTAATCTATCTAATAGCAATTTTACCTAATAAGAGAGGGAATCTCGTGTTAAGACACCCCGCTCTACACTTTCCGCCCAATTTTCGAGAAACTTGACGCTTTGTTGTTTTATAAGAATGAGAAAACCTAAATAAATTTTCTCCTAAGTATGGGGAAAAGGGCTTTATTAATTGTTTTTTTTTTGTATGAAAGCTTACTTATAAAAAAACGACCTAAAAATCCTTATCATTCCACCACACTTATCACTTACATTATCTAAAACTAAACAGCTACTACATCTATATCTAAGACTAATATAGTACACTTTTATTACACGCATAGAGTTCGAAAACATCATAAAATGGTAGTATTTCAAAGCTAACATTTAACAGTTAAGACCTTGTCAAAATTCAACATAAAACCAGTGCCGGTTGAAATAACAAACGCCACTGTTATAATGGTATATGAAATATTCACGCATTATATACGGGCGTTTGTTTTTGTAAAGTTAAAGTTTAAAGATGGGAAGATGGATGATGGTAAAATAAACAATGGGAAATAGAAAGAAATAGGGAATTTACTTCACAGTTTAGGCAGAAATAATGGAGATATTCAAGAACTTTTTCATTGAGCGGAACACAACGCTGTGTTTTGTGATGCTAGAGGAAATGACAGTGTCAGGAATCGAACCCACAGCAATCGAGGTTAGAGTAACACCTTGTCCCTGCACAAGGAAGGCCCCGAAATCAGTAAAAAATATATTAATATTGAAAAATTTGAGAAACGTAGTGTTTATACTTAGAGTTAACGCTAAAATAAAGAGAAATTGGTCACTTGTTTTTTTTTTTAAATGGATCAATATAACAAAAGCTCGTTGATGCTAGAAAGATATATGAAATATTTAGTTGTTATATATGCGTTTATGTTCTTGTTTAGTACAAGTTTAAATATAATAAGGAAAATTTTAATAAAAAAGTTAAAAATTCGCAGCAAAAGCTAATTGGCTGGTTGAAGGACACTACTATATATTGCTATCAATAGTCGCGTCACCGTAATAAAGTCTCTGTGTACAAAAAGCACAGAAAGCACAAAAAGTACAAAAGCAAATTAACAACATTTAACAATTGTTAATGAATGAAAGCTCGTTTAATAATTTTATGCAAATATCTTATACGATTTTTAAATCAGCTGCCGTGGCGCCTGACAGTGAATGCGACGGTTCTAAGTTCAATTTCCATGCGGGGAAAACGATGTTATTGCATTTTATTCGCTCTAGTAACAAAGCTTAGTAGTTAAGCCACTTAACCCGCAATATTAAAAAAAAATATTATTATAATCATATAAAAGAAACAACGAAACATCTGAGGATTCAGGTATCCAAATTGGATATTTATCCAGAAGAGTCCTAGAAGTAGTATACTGAGAATCGAACCCGCAACTGTCGAGTCATATTTCGACTGCATCACGACGGCCTAAATTTACCAAATATTTATCTCTCTTGTAACTTAATTTATTCAGTATAAATGAATAAATATATAGCTTCACATATAGGTATATACAGAGGTATATATATACAAACCTAGTGTTAAGACACTCCGTTCCACGCACCGCTCAACTTTTAAGATGAAATGAAATAATTTTATCTCCCCTCATTGGAATCGAACCCGTGGCGCGTGACTATGCCGCTGCGCCACGACGGAGTTATTCTTTATCAAGACCATAATGCACTCTTAATATGCGTACTGTCTGCATCAGAATGATGTATTACACAAAACATCGCTCATACATCGCTCGTTTATTTAATATTCTGCTCTTTCAAAGATTTACTTACTTTCATGGCATAATTTGAAGACTTATACTATCTAATATTTAGTTACGGCCGTCGTGGCGCAGTTGTACAGCTTGGACTGTAAACGCTACGGCTTGGGGTTTGATTCTGACTCGGGAAGAATGAATCATTTTCATCTTCCTTGTCATGGTAATGAGAGATAATATATATATATATATATATATATATATATATATATATATATATATATATATATATATATATATATATATATATATATATATATATATATATATATATATATATATATATATATATATATATATATGCACAATGTTCCTTTTTCCTTTTATATGATTACATATAAATTTGATTAAAAATATTCTTAAAAATATTGTATAGTCATTTTCATGCTATAACGCGGACAACTCCCAAAGGTATCGCATACATTTTGAAAGCAAACAAGTCTAACAAAAAGCCATGTTTTCCGAGGAAGTTTTAATTTGGCGGCGGAATAATGAGGTAGATATTCGGGGTTTTATAACGATCTCTCCAGCCCTTAGAAAAACAAAAATCAATGGCCGTCGTGGCGCAGTGGAATAGTTTCTGACTGGAAACGTAATGATGGTGGGTTTGTCTCCCTATTTTGTCAAAATAAAGAGCAGCGTTTAGCTCAACAGGGCATACCTCGAATTTAGGTGGCAAGTTGAATCAGGATTGTGCCCTGCTATATGCGGGATACAATGTGAAGCTACAGAAATTATAATATGTTCAACGTGACCCGTAGAGAAGAAACTAGACCTCTAGAAGTCGTTCAACCAGAAGTTCTTTTATATGAAGATGAAGATGACACATGAGCCCAAATCTTGATACGCTTAAATTTATACAGCTTTTTCTCAGAACTCACATATAAATTTTACTAAGATCGCCATTTGGTATATCACTACACGCGTTAAATCCATGTCATTTTGTTCAACAGTTACCGGAAGTTATGCTTCATTTTAGCTAAATTTGAGAGTGTGCCAGATAACACGATGTTAAGAAATCATTCATTTTTACGAGACCATTATAATAATAGATTTATATGTTTTTTAGAAATATTGGCAACAATGCATTGCGAAATCCCTCGAAAGGCGGTAAGTGTGGGGCGGAGTGTCTTAACACTAGGTTTTCTTGTGCCTATGGTTCCCTATACCTACTCTACAACGTGTGTGTGTATATATATATATATATATATATATATATATATATATATATATATATATATATATATATATATATATATATATATATATATATATATATATACATATATATATATATATATATATATATATATATATATATATACATATATATATATATATATATATATATATATATATATATATATATATATATATATATATATATATATATATATATATATATATATATATATATATATATATATATATATATATATATATATCATTCACCGGAACCGCACTACGATATCCTTAAAAAACTTGCCTTTAAATCGTTTTAGAAATATTTAACATAGTACACCGCAATTTTACAATAAAATTCCACTGGAATAGCAATAAATTTAAATATTTTTTCTATTAAATATAATTTTCATACTTCGCGTACTCGCGTAATACTGGAACATGTGGATTGAAATAAGCCAAAATAAACTTACATAAAGCGATGTAGAGCTTTGAATACGGTAATTTACTTAGAAACATGAAATAACAGTAAATTCTAATAGAAACGAAGATATCTTAGTAGTGTGCAAGTCTATAGCAGTACACGCAACGGTCGTGGGTTTTGTTTCCCAGCGGGGAAAAAAAATTCATTAATTAATTAATATCATTTGCGATTGCTAGCAAGTGGTAAGATAATGGCGCGGCGTTGAGTTTCGCCAATTGTCAAAATTAGTATAATATAATTGTCAAAATAAGTAAATATAGAGGGCTCTGTCATCAGTACTAATGACTCACTTTCCCTCTGTCAGCCGGACTGAGTGGACGTGGATGTAGCTTATATCGGCAGTCTACAACACGGTTGATACAAATGTCCTATATTATTTTATTAGCAGGATTAATCGCGCTTAAAACAGCAACATGCAAAGGTAACCTAGTTTGAGACTCTATTCAACACTTTCCGCTCAATTATCGAAGTATTGCGTGCTGAGTGGCGGATTTCGACGCCGCGACTTGTCTTTTTACCAAATGGAAGAAATGAAAGCAATTAATTCCTCCGAGTGGAAATCGAACCCACAGCACAATTCCTATCAGACACCGATCCTCTAAATCCGTGCTTTTTTAATTATCGTTACTCGCACATAAAAATATATAGTGTTAAAATGCTTCAAGCTATAATCGAACTACGTATCAACAATATTATACAACTTTTAAACTCCAAGCGAGGTAGCTTCTACTGTGTAATTTAATGAAAACATGTGAGGTAAACTATGCAGTACGCTATTTTGCTCAAATTATAGGGAGGTGAAATTTTGGCAAAACAACATGGGTTCCGTACAATATTCAATATTCACGTAAGTTCTGTATAACATTGTTGTTCTGTATAACATTGTTGTTTTACAAAGTAACCCTAAATATTAAAATATTTATTTTAACGGGAACGGAGTGTCTTAACACTAGGTTCCTACAGTTCCTCCTGCCTACCCTGCCATGTGCGGGGTACACAGTGTGAAGCTATTTTTTTTTTTTTTTTGTTTACTCATACTTAAAATGAGGAAACGGAGAAAATCTCCACTTTCCTACGAAATAAGAACACCTTACCTTCATAATCTACTTAGATAATATTTGATTTAATAAGGCAAACACAAATAGAACAAGACGCTATCTTCACAGACGTTTGTGAATCGTAAAAACTGACTAATGATGGCAGATGTGTCGCTCATATAGTATGATATGAGACAAGTATATGTGATGCAAGAAATTCCGTTTTAGCTTCGGTTATAATATTTAGATGAAAATAATAAAGTAAGTCTAATAAATTATATATAGGTATTGGGAATTTTGATTGTTTTGTTTGTTGTGTTCAATGCTCTTAACTCAGAAACTACTGGTTCGAATGGTTTTTTTGTTGTATTAGATAGTCCGTTTATCGAGAAAGGCTATAGGCTATTACATCAAGTTAATCATTTCTATAAAACACACTATAGCCAAAATACTAATCTAAGAAGTCTTGGGACAGTGTGTACTTGGTAGGTTCGAATCTTGTTCAAGAGAAAGATTCGACGATATTTAAATAATCATACACTACAATCCCTTCATTCATCAGATCAGGGATACTTATATAATAAATTAATCAGAGAGTAGAGAGTAGAGAGCAGAGTGTTTTAATGACACTAAGGGCCAGTTTAACCGGTTACAGATAAAGTATCAGATAGTAAGCTGGTATTTAATGCTAATTTATGCCAGATAAAGTACCAGCTGTGCAATGGTGATAATTTAAACAGGTCTTTATTTTCTAGATATTTCTATCTAAGACCTGTGAAACCAAAATTTGTTGTTTCTCTGCCAGGCAAGGAACACATTTCCTATCTGTAACTTTATCAGCAAGTGGATGATACCAGCCCTTAGACCTAGAACTCATCTGCTATATACAACAAATATGTGTAAGTTTAAAAGGGATTAAAGCTCAAATACCTAAAAATGTATATGTAATTTAAAAAAAATCAAAGCTAGTTATAGTTTTAAATGTTTTCAGTATTAAATAATAATGTGCTGAAATATTTAAAGAGCACTCAATAATTCCTATATGCCACAACACGCACGCATTTTGATTTATTGCTCCTATGATAGACTAAACAAAGTTGCTGCCAAGAGCGCTGTGGAAAGCAAAAGTTTTGTTACAGTGCAGTTACCAATATTCTGTATTGTACGGTGATATATATATATATATATATATATATATATATATATATATATATATATATATATATATATATATATATATATATATATATATATATATATATATATATATATATATATATATATATATATATATATATATATATATATATATATATTATATATATATATTATATATATATATATATATATATATATATATATATATATATCTATATATATATATATATATATATATATATATATATATATATATATATATATATATATATATATATATATATATATATATATATATATATATATATATATATATATATATATATATATTAAGCCTTTAAGCTATAACATAACTCCGATATAAAAAGTAATGCTTTTAATTGAAATACTCGCTGGACCAAATTTGTTTGAAATTTTGACTTTGATTTGAAATAAGACTTTTATATATAACTAACAGCAGGGTGAGCAGAGAGAACCTATTGTGAACACTCTCCGTTCTACGCTTTCCGGCTGAATTTGCGTTCGTTGCATGTAGAGAAAGCTAACATGTTTTCCCTTCAAGTGTGGATCAAACCTGAACTGTTAAGCTTACATTAGTTTTATTTAGTGTTCAGACGCTATACCAGTAGCTACAATATACAATTGAAGCTAATAACAACTTAACGAAAATATTTTCTTTAAAATATTACAATTTTACGATAGAATTTTCTATTGGTGCCGTCGTGGTGGTCAGACTGTTAGCACTACGGTTAAGGTTTCTAGGTTCTGAGAATGAATTATTTATTTTCACTGTTTTTCGCTAATTTCGGGTACAAGACAAAGCAAATAAAGCGGAAAACGGGGTACAAAATGTTCTAACACTATATTACTACCCACCTACCCTGTAATAAGCGGGGTAAAGCGTGAAGCTAAACAAGAACGTACCATGACAAGAATCATAAATTCTCACAAAGAAAATTAGGAGCAGAAACTGGTTAAATCTATAAATAACATGAGCCAACATAAACCACTAATTACTCTGCACCAAATGTAGTGATATATCACTACGCCTAGTACATAAAGATAAAACGAGGAGTGTATAATTTAGCATTAATTTGTGCAACGCTTGGAGTCATAGCGTATACAGTGATGGATACCGAGACAAGCGTATCACTATTGGCCAGTCTCCAAAATATATTTTACGTAATACCTAGGCGGAGTGTACAGCGGTTGATATCGGTATTTGTGCCATTGCTTGTGAGACTAGCGTTCTGTTTGCGGCGTTCTCTCCGTGGACTACATGATTTTATTCCCAGTTAGCCAGAGGGTCTCTTTCTATCCTGCAATGTCCAGGACTCAGCGTGAAGCCCTAAAAAAGTTATTTTCTAATATAGTGAGTGGGTACACAAAAACATATAGGGGCCACCGTAGTGGAGTGGCCCAGTATCTTACTGTAAATGCAATGGTATTGGGTTCGATTCCTACTCGCCAGGAATGACATACATTCTCGCTTTAGTAAGAAAACAAAACACAGTGTTGAGTTCCGTCAATCAACACGTTTTAAAAGACAGAAAGCATGATACAGAGGGTTTTAACACTAGGTTCCTTCTACCTATGGTTCCCTCTGCCTACTCTGCTGTCTGCTATCTGCTATGTATGTACAGCGTGAACAGCTAGAATAAAGATAATTTAATATTTGTAGATATAAAAGCATCAGATAATGCATAATTCATATAAACACTTTATTCTTAAAGTAATAGGAGCTTTAGAACATCTAAAATATTATAACTACTAAATAAATTCTAAATATTCTCTTCGTTAATAAGAGACAGGGTTAAGCTACTGCTTGCTCTAAATAAAGATTTTACCTCACTTTAGAAAGTATGAAGTTAACCCGAGAAAATCATACATTTTATATGTACATATTTTAGAATTACATAAATTAAAGCATATATGTTGAATATTTCTGTTGTATCTATTATGTTTATATATATATATATATATATATATATATATATATATATATATATATATATATATATATATATATATATATATATATATATATATATATATATATATATATATAATATCTTATGACATAGTTTGCAGCTCCAGCTTAATCTGTCATGTCATTCGCTTCGAATGCAATTAAATAAAATAATTCATTTAAGCCTTATTAGTTAAAATTGATTTTAATCTATTATTTAATTAACGATACAAATATCTTGTGTGAACATAACCGTATTAACTCATTCAATGGATCGAGCTTCAGTAATGATGTCAGTTAAAATGAACGTATCTTGTACTTTTTCCTGTACAAATAATATGAATGTCAAATTGTTAGACATTTTTTCACGATGGATTTATTTTTATCTTTTATCTTTTTCTTTTTATAGATCCAAGCAAACACTATCGAGCTATATCGAGCACACGAGCTATAGCCCGCAAATTAATTTCCGTGGACTATAATACATAGAATCGTAAAACGTAAAATTAATGGTTTCTACGCTGTGTCAGTATGTACATTGAACCGTTTACAAGAGTTGTGGGTTCAAATTTTAAATTTACATATGCTTTTCTATTAAATAATTTTCTTTCCTTAGTATGGAATAAAATTTTAAAAAGTAATAAAAATAAATAAAAAAATTGTTAATTAAGTTTGTCCAGCAGTTAAGAGGGGATTACAAACATACGTACAAAATAATAAATATACATTGAACTCGTATACATATACATATTTAAACATATGAAACAAGTTACTTACGTTCAAAATAGTTTCAAATAAATTATAAATGTTATTTGTATTTTATTAATAATAATTTGGTACTGAAATTAAGAAATCTTTTAAAACCGAATTAATTATAACAATATTAGATTCTAACTTTTAATATTGATAACCTAGACCTAGAAACCTTCGAGACATAAAATGTGAAATTCCTTCGAGCGGGACTCGAACTCACAATCGTCGTGCTTACAGTCAGTCGCTATTACACTGCACCACGTAAGACACGTCCAAAATAATAATAGTTAATAATAAATTATGTCAGCTCAAATTATCATACATATCATTTTCCTGTCCCACAAAAACTGAGATCAAATCGTTTGACTTCGAAATTTGTCACAGTGATTGATCTATTTAGATACACACTGTTAAATTTAAGCGATGCCATCTAGATTATCGTTGGATAAATAGTTGAAATATTTTGGTGGAGACATATAGTTCAGCCTACGCTTAGGCAGGCCCCCACGAGGTGGACCGACGATTTAGTGAAGGTCACCGGAAGTCGATGGATGAGGGCAGCCCAGAAGTGGTCGTAATGGCGCTTAATGAGGAAGGCCTTTGTCCAGCTGTGGACGTCTCCCAGCTGATGTGATGATGATGATAAATATGATGATATAGTTCTGTGAAATATCTCTGGAAGCGTGAATATATAATTCTTTTCTAAAAGCATTAAGAGTTCGCCTAAATTATTGATTTCTGTTTCACGCCATGTCATGCTTATAAGAAATACAAGAGAGAATTTAGTGTCGAGGCTCTCTGTTTGCTTTTATCTTTTTTTTAATTTCTTTTCTTCTTACTAGAGGATGAATGGATTCATATGAATTGAAAGTAACACTGGTGGTATATTTGCGTATTTAGCTCAAACATATTACAGCTATTATTTATAGCTAACAATTATAACATTATTTATAATAATTTACGTTATTTAAGAATCCTTAGTGTACACTGACTCATTGGAGAATATTTGGATGTATTCCAAATTGAACCTTGCTTGAACCGTGGAAATTAGAACTAGGGATGGAAAAACGAATTCGAATTATATATAAAATTCATATAAAAGATATTTAGTAGTGTCCTCTGCGTCAGCTCATCAGAGCGGGGCAAGGCGTGGGAATCGAACCTAGGACTGTCGCAATTACAGTCAAACCGTTACCGTCCCATTGTAATACGTGGCCTAGTAATTATTAACTTATTGTTGGTTTTTCTTCACATTGTTCGCTTTTAAGCCTCTTAGATGAATCTAACATCTCAAATGTTGAAATACTATTGAAATTTCTACTATTTTGAAGATTTTGTGGCAACAAATAAAAAAATTTATACGATAATATTTTATTTTGTCAAGTCAAATGAAACACATAGCTATCTAGTGTTTCTAGAAAAATTCCTTATAAAATGTTTTTTTTTTTAAGAAATTAAATATACCACAGCCATCCCTAATATAGAACAAAATTATTGAATCTCCGCCTTCTAGTTCACATTTGCTTTAGTATAGAAATTAATGTCATCACGCCCTAATGCCATGTTATTAATTAAATGTATGTTTGTTTTGTTGTTGTCTTACACTATATATGAAATAAAACCTATAGATTAACATATAAGTATATAACATAGATGTGATGGTACACAATGTCATAGTGATATGGATAGGTAATGATTTTTCACTTCACGCTGTATCCCGCATAGCAGGGTAGCCGGTGAGAAGACTTCACGCTGTATCCCGCATAGCAGGGTATCCTGGATAGCTAGGGGAGAGAAGCCAATATATATATATATATATATATATATATATATATATATATATATATATATATATATATATATATATATATATACCTTCTTCTCTTCTTCTTGGCATTAGTCCCGGCTTTTGCCAGGGTCTGCCTTCCGACTGAGCCTACTCCACTTTGCACGGTTTTTAACATCCTCAGTGGATAATTTATTGACTCTCATCTCTTGTGTCACAACATCCAGCCATCGCTTCCTTGGGCGTCCGGTTGGTCTAACTCCAGGGACAGACATGTCAAGTCACTTCCTTCCGACATAGTTCTCAGATCGGCGCATAACATGGCCATACCATCTCAGGCGACGCTCTTGGAGCTTATCCACTACGTCACGGACCCCAAGACTACCTCGAATGAATGTGTTGCGTATGCGGTCGGACCGCGTCACGCCACACATCCATCTCAGTATTTTCATCTCCGTGACGTGAAGCTCCTGAGTGTGCCGAGATAATGTTGGCCAATATTCGCTGCCGTATATAAGAACAGGTCGGATAATGCTCTTGTATATCAGTCCCTTGAGCTTGGGCGGTATTCTGCTATCGCAGACCACACCAGTGACCTCCCGCTATTTGGCCCAGGCAGCGTTTATACGGGCATGGATGTCGTGGTCGATGCCTCCAGACTCATGCATAACGGCTCCAAGGTACCTGAACTTCTCCGACTTAACGGCTGGCTCAGGCCCGATATGGATGGTGCTTGAGTCCGGGTTCCCGCAAGCCATATATATATATATATATATATATATATATATATATATATATATATATATATATATATATATATATATATATATATATATATATATATATATATATATATATATATATATATATATATATATATATATATATATATATATATATAAAAGCTTATTGTGCTCATATATATTAATATTTTTCATACTGACTAATCAAAAGTTTTTTGATATATTGCACTGTTTTCGCAATATTCTGATATAACATATGCTTTATTAGGTTATTTAGATACTATTTGTATATAAAGGCAATAATACAACTATTTTTCAAGCATATTTTTTTTAAATACAAATTTATCGATAGTTATGGTTTCAATTCACTTTAGATGGAACAGAGCAGTAAGTGAAGATGGGAGTTTTTATCACTAACGTTTCTATCTACATATATCCTATTTAAAAATGAAAGCATATATTATATATAATTTATAGAAAAATATACCTACTTATTTATATAAAATAGTAGACAGAGGCAGCCTAGTGTTAAGACACTCCGTTCTCCACTTTGCACCCAATTTTCCAAAAATACATGCATATTGAGTGGTGGAACTCAACGCCGAGGTTTGTTTTCTTACTAAAGCGAGGAAATAAAATATTTCTTTTCCCCAAGCGAGAATCGAACCCAGAACTGTCCAGCTTACAGTGACACGTTGTGCCACTGCATAATTTACTACAAAAAAATTAAAATAATAATTTTAGATGTGAAATAATTGTCTACGTTGTCACTAGAAGAAATACTTGCTGGAAACGTTTTGTGTTATATTTATTTTAAGCGAAATGTCAACACATTAGAAAAAAACAAGAGCCGTTAAGTGAAACAAATGAGCTTTCAATATAAATAAAAACAACTAAAAACGTGTGTGACAAAAGCTCAATTATTATGTTATTATAAGAAAAAGTGCTTTTCACATTTAATAAGACATTGATCAAATGTTAATCTTTAAATGGACTAATTGCGTGTACATATTTGAAAATACATGTTTGGAAGCTCGACTTTGTAACAACTTTGCAGTCCGTGGTCACTAGACTGGAGGTTGACCGATTGACTCATTTCTTAATTTTATGGGTTTTTGGCGTGCCAGTGGAGCACAATTTTCTTCACCAATGTCACGCAGATTAAGAAGGCGTCGTGCCTTCTTAGATTGGTTGGATACCACCTAAAAAGAAAATGGCGACACAAAATGTTTACATATCATTATAGTACACAAAGTGTAGTACAATCTATTTATATATTAGGTAAATTTATTATTTAATTCGGCTTTATGTAAATATTATAAAGAGGAAAAATTTGTCTGTATGTTTGTAAAAGATAAGCTTTTAAAGTACTTAACAGCTTTTAATAAATGTTCACGTTCATTGGTACGTTATCAGAGAGTAACATAAGCTAGATACCATCAAATTACGATCAATGCTTTTGCATTTCATGAAATGCTGTGCACCACCATTTATGAAAAATGTATGAAAAACGGTATCGACTGACTGACACTGCCACCGACACTGTCAGTCTACTCATAAAGACGTTATTAAAAATTAAAAAAAAACTCTGTATATACATAGAATATTTTAACGTAAAAATTATGCAGGAATATGTCAAAACATTAAAAGAATATGAAAAATTGTGTCTGTCTGTTTGTAAACGTAATTGCTACTTAGGCAGCATCTATAGTACAACCAAACTAAAGCAGTCTAGCTGAATTATAGGAAAGGATATGGAAGCCCTTAATGTAGAACCACATTAGTTCAGCAAAACTATGAAAAAAAAACGCGAAAACCATTCAGGAATCGGTATATAAAAAAGATCACAAAGTCCACGCTAACAAAATTGATGTCATCTACTAGGTCTATAATGAAACTATTTCGTTACTGCTTGACTGATAAACAATGAACAGCCGAAATTCAGTTTGGAAGAGTCCTTGAAGGGAGTTTAGGGGGATCTCCCTAAGGGGGGATTCACTAAGGGGGGATTTCCCTAAATTCCAAAACGAACGGCATAAATTTCGTAGTCTATAGACATAAAATTGCGAGGTACAGCCCATTTATAATATGAGATACTTAAAATATAAACAGCACGTGTTATTATGATAATTAATTAATGCTGTACAATTCGTATATTGGAAATGCTATAGACCATGTTTAGTTAGTTGTAACAATAATATCAGAATTTGTTTATTAAAGGAAAATATATGTTACTAGTCCAAATATCTAAATACGATAGAATGTATGTATGTATGTATGTATGTATGTATGTATATGTACGGTACATGTACATGGATAACAGAATAAATATGAGAAGAAGATGAAGATTTATTATGAGAATGGCCTCGAGGCTCAGTGAGAACGACGACAATGATTATTATAGGTTCGATAGAATTAATTACTTTCAATCTCCCCCTTCTGCTAAGAAAAACTAATTTTAATTATTTTAGGCTTATTTAATATTTTTTTCTAAATTAAATAGGATTAAACTAGATTAGCTTTGACTATACTGCACTAGTAAAATAAATATATATTGTTTTATTCCCATATATATTCTTACATTACATGAGAACCTAGAGTTATATCACTCTGGTATCTATTTATTTAGAAACGCTAAGTGACACTATCATGGTATTTTTACAAACATATTGATATGAATATTAGACTTCTCTCTATAAAGCTTTCATTCTCTCTATAATACAAGACAAATGCGGCGTTGAGTTCCTCCAGCTATATATATATATATATATATATATATATATATAGATATAATATATATATATAATATATATATATATATATATATATATATATATATATATATATATATATATATATATATATATATATATATATATATATATATAAAGACAGATGAACATCGTATAACCATTATGTCCACTTCACTAAACAAACTTACTGAAATTTCACGCCGAATAGCAAATCAAATAATTGAAAATCAACCTTATTACAATCAGTGGAGGCTTATTTTCAAATAAATGTTGCGAAATTTGATCTATAACACGTGAGCCTATATTTAACTGGGAAACGAAATTCGACGAAAGCACTTTGGAATACATTTTTTTTTATTTTAAAATATCGTCGCGATATTGTTGTTAAATTTCGATTGTTAAGAATTTGAATAAGCATTAGAGGGAAAATGTATACATATAGTATAAGCTTCTTGGCTTGAGCTTCACGCTTCAAGCATAGAGCTTTAACCCGCATTAACCCGCATATGGCGAGGTCATCTGAGAGAATCTAGTGACATCTCGTTTGCTTTTCCGCGGAACTCAACGCCGAATTGTATCTAATCAAAACAAAGAAATGTAAATAACTTACTCCAATTAATTATAATCGATTTCACAACACATGCTGTCCGAATAGACCACGATGGCCTCTGGATATATTGAAGTATGTACACGAAAACAACATTACGAATACGAACTAAATTAAGAACTCTTATAAACTCCATACCAAGTTCTATGCTTCATAATATTTATTTTTATCTAAACTAAACTATACCAACTAACTAAAAACTATTATTTACGACTGACCCACACTATTATTATAGCTACATATATTCCACACCTAGAAGGGTAGGCAGAGAGAATTTAACATAAAAATACTCCGTTCTCCGCTTTCCGTTCATATTCAAGATATTGTGTATTTAGTATACACACAAATATGTATATACAATACAATATACAACAAAGTCAGTCAGCCAGTCAAACTCAAATGTAGAAAGTTACATCAACATAATAACATAAGCAACTTAATAACATTCGCTTATCTAAATACCCACTTTTGAGCGTTTTCACCGGATATGTGCTCTCCATACGTGTGTATGCATCTCGTAATATCTGCGCTATCTGATTGAGAAGTAGAGCAGCATCTTGCTGTGTTGAAGCTTCCTTTAATTATACATATGTAAATTTCTCTTTTAAGATTTACGTTTTGTTTTTTTTTTTATTTTTGTGTTGTTAAACATATTATTTCGTTATTTTTGGTCATAAAAATGTAAATACGCTGAATTTATTATGTATGAAGCTAGATTAAAAAATTTTAATCAATTTATAAAATCTCAACTTAAGCCACACAAATTATAATATATATATATATATATATATATATATATATATATATATATATATATATATATATATATATATATATATATATATATATATATATATATATATATATATATATATATATACATATACATATATATACATATAACTAGAGTGGAGTAAAACGTGGTAGAATCTCTAATTTTCAAAGTTAGAACGATAATGATTAGAAGAGGAAAAAGAAAATTTTACTTTTGAACACTTTTCGATGGAAAATATCTGCAGATAATTCCATCTCTAAAGCTGTTTAAGCTCAAATTGAAAGCTTAAGCAAATTAAACACTTTAAAACCACCTCGTACGCGAGTTTTAGCCAAAGAGGTTGAATATTCAAATTGGTGAAAGCTTCTTTTGAAATTCATATAATGTATAAGCCGTGGTTGTTATTAAAACGAGCTTTTGATTAGAGTCTTGTATATGTAATATTTTAGTAAATGTGGTTTTTGGAATTATATTTTTTTCATTTACAGTATAAAACTTAAATTTCCGGATTATTGAATGTATAAATAAGAAATTTGAAAGATGGTGGGTTAAAATCTTCCATTTAATATACAAAAACGCGCTATTTTTATTTTTTTTTTGTTTTTTTTTCATCTTCGTGAAATATAAGACTCCGCCTTTACTTGCTCCCGTTGAAATTCGGGAAATTCTCTCTTAGTGATCCACATCACTCATGCCAAATTCCAAGGATCTATGCTCAGTAGTTTCGGCTATGCGTTGTTTGTCAGTCAGTCAGTCATTCAGTAACGGAAGAGTTTTATATATATTGATTGATAATAACACTAACAGTATATCTAATGTCACGCGTCGACTTATACACACAGTCGATAGCCAGGACGTCTGACGGTCTTTACATTTTTCTGTGTCTTTTACTTCTCGATAAAATTCTTGCAAACACTTTACCACGTAAGCTAATCAAACTGATAGCCCTATAGCTTGCAAAGTCTATCTGTGAACCTTTGCCTTTATACAAAGGCACGATGACTGCACCTTGCAAATCATTAGGGACCTCCCCCGATTTCCAGTATAAAATCCAGAACAAGTCCAAGATGCGAGGCCCACCATATTCGATCATCTCAATAGTAACTCTATCTGCTCTCGCTGATTTACCAAATTTTACACTTCTTACAGCACTCTTAACTTCTTTTATACCGATTTCGCCATCAACAACATCAAGACTGAGCGTATCGCTGCAAAACATGTGATTGATCTGTTGCTATATCACCGTCCTTCGAAGCACCCCTTTCATTCTGCAGGTCAATAATTCCCCCCCGGGAATCGCTAACTTCTCGCCAGACAAGCTTCATGTTTCCCGGAAGTTGTTTATTATTTTTTCGTCTCTTTTTATATCGGACATTTCACGCTTCATCTTTATCAGTACTTTCGTTTCGTGTTTTTGCAGCTTATACTCTTTCGTTTTATTCTCTTCTATACTTTTATCCTTACTCGAGGCTTTATAATCCTGCCACGTTTTCAACATTTTAAATTTCTATTTCACAACTGGCTAGCCATTCTATATATTCCTTGCTTTTCCAGACTAAGGATAGAAAAACACTTGAAGTAAACATAAAAATTTGAACGCAGCGGGATTTGAACCCACGCCTCATGGAAATTGCTCAAGCACTCTTACCACCACTCTAAGCCAAGCGTACTTAATTATTTTCATATCTTTTCCTGGTAGACAAAAGCACCGTTACGTTATGGTCAGTTAGCTATAATTGTGCAAAAAGTGGGTAAAGGATGTGTCGTAGCATGTTCTCTCTAATATATATATATATATATATATATATATATATATATATATATATATATATATATATATATAATATATATATATATATATATATATATATATATATACATATATATATATGTATTAATATATATAGATATATATATATATATATATATATACCTCATAATAGCAAATTGTTATTTCAACACACGAAGAAACAACGCGTTTCAGCTTAGCGCCATTCGTTGTCGTAGAACTTGAAAAGTTTCCAACGACTCTATTTATAGAAGTTCTTTAGAGAACCAGACGCAAATTAGAATATAATTTCTCTAACTAATTTTCAATTATTGTTTCAGAGCTTTCGGAATAATAATATACGAGTACATCTGTATGAAATGAACCTAACTACCATATTTTATTTCTAGAAGAATTTTTTAGTGATTAATTCGTCTTCACAAACCTCTTGTATGTTGCATAAAAACCAAACCAAATGAATAAGTTTTTGATATAAAAAAATTTTTTTTTAAAAAACCTTAATTTTGACACTTTTAAATATGATTAAAAGTTAGTACTTTTTTATATGATAAGAAGGCAAACGAGCAGAAGGGCCACCTGATGTTAAAAGTGGACACCCTCGCCCATAGACATCTACAAGCTGAGAGTATGTGGATGCGTTGTCAGCCTTAATGGTGGAGAAGATGGCTGTACATACGCGACGGTTGAAAATCCCTAAATTGTATTGATCAGGGAAAACCTCAGGAGGTAGATCATTCCACAGGTTGCATGTACGCGGAAAAGAAGATCTAGACGCACGCACGTTGGATGCAAAAAATGTATCCAAATGGTGGTGGTGGTATCTGTTCCATAGGCGGGAGGTGCGATGGTAAAAAGAAGACGGTGGCACCAAATCAAATAATTCCTGTGAACATTACTTTTTCGTTTAGTGTCAAAACTTTCAAACTCAAATTACCAATATTATTTAAGCTTTGCGCTATATATTGTCCATAACAATGTTTGTAGTAGCACATAAGTTATTACAAATCGAACCTACAACCGTCGCGCTTACAATCTATATATATATATATATATATATATATATATATATATATATATATATATATATATATATATATATATATATATATATATATATATATATATATATATATATATATATATATATGCATATGGTACAACAAGCTTTATTGCGTAAATGTTTCGTCTCGTCGTTGAACAATTTAGCAAAGTTAATTAGTAATAAAGCTCACGTTACTAAACGCCGCCTTGTAAATGATCTAGTGAGTATACAATTCTCTTTGCTAAGCTTTTATAATGTTGTATAAATTAATGTACTATAGAACTTCTAAAATTAACTTGAGACGATAACGTGTTTATTCTTTTTTATTTTACTTTCACGTGTCTCATAAATTACACCAATGGGGGAAAAAGAATTACTATATTTAAGTGTAGGCTGAAAGAATCTAGTCTGTAAAATGTTTAGACATTGCATATTGAGCAGAGGAACTTAACGCCGCTTTTTGTGTCATACCCAAAGTCAGATACCACGCAAGCAATAAGACAAACTTTAATATCTATTAGAATTAAATTAAAAAACAATTAAATAAACATTAATTCTGCTACAAAATGTTTGCTAATTCTGATACAAAACATTAAGTCGAACATATTCTAAATGCGAAATTTCACCCGCGTGGAATAGTTACTCGGGGAAAAAATTCTCCGATTTTGAAACATTCTCCATTGGTGCTCCTCTCCTATTGTTCTTAGCGTAATGATATATAGTCTATAGCCTTCCTCGATAAATGGGCTATCGAACACTGAATAGAATTTTTCAAATCGGACCAGCGGTTCCTGAGATTAGCGCATTCAAGTAAGCAAACAAACAAACAAAGAAACTTTTAGCATTATAATATTAGTATAAAATCTGCTAGATATATCTAAATGAACCAAAACAACGTGAGCTTGAGAGACGAATTAATAGCGAAATCTAAAAAAAATCAATTCTATTGAACAATTATTGAAATAGTTTACGTACTCGATAGCGAGTATCGAGGTAACACACGTTGGGGGCACACTCCATCCTATCAGGTGACTTCAATCGAATTTCAATCAGAATTAATGCTCTAGAGAGCTTTGCAAGACTTAGGAGGCAATTCCAACTTGTATTGTTAACTTTGTGTTAGAATTTTAAAGTGTAACTTTGGAAAATGTACATAACGATTTATATTTCAAAAGCAAGCTTTTATAGGAAATGAGGAGATTAAAAAGATGATTTATTTACATTTAAGTTGTGATATAATTTTATCAGTGATTTGAATTTGCTTCGGTATCTGTATTTGTAAAGTGTTTTATTTTCTAGCAAAATATTAAAATATAATATTAACATAATGTGATATAAACAAAGCCAGTGTAGTTTACTTATGTATATTATAAAATATATAGCATCCCATACACACACACACACACATTTGTTAGCTTCACACTGTATACCACACATAGTAGGGTAGGCAGAAAGAATCGTAGGCTCAAGTAACCTAGTGTTAAGACACTCCGTTCCCCGCTTCCCACCTTTCAAGGCATTGCGAAGCGAAGAAAATGAAATTGTCTGCCCCGAGTGGGGATCGAACCCATAAACCATCATCTTTACAGGCAGACGCATTGCTGTTAATGATTATAGCATAGTGTCAATATTCAATTTCATGTCTAATTATCCAAAATTCTGATAAAGATATTTTTGTATTTATGGTATGTTCCATCAATTCGCTCATTACTTATTTCATCCATACATTGACTAGTATAAACAGACAAACACAATGTCGTTCGCATTGCGCTTTTATTAGTAGAGCCACTAGCTGGAGTGGACGTACTAGTAGGTAGTTCACTGAGACTGGACTGGAATTGTTAAATATTTTCTTTAAATAAAGTACCGACGTTACAATTAGTACTTAATTATTTATGTATATATATATATATACATATATATATATATATATATATATATATATATATATATATATAATATATATATATATATATATATATATATATATATATATATATATATATATATATATATATATATATATATATATATATATATATATATATATATATATATATATATATATATATATATATATATATATATATATATATATATATATATGTGTGTACATTCCGTAATTAGTATTATATATGAAAAAAAATACAAAAATAACCGAAAATAGTACAAAGCTATTATTTTTTATTTCACTTTAAAAGTCATAAAATAGCCGTCGCTATATTTATGATCGTTACAGGTTTCTACGGTGAATTACTACAAGGGTAAAATAAACTTTTACTGCGTTGAGTGAAGTAATTACGAAAACAGCTTACGACTGCGATTTAAATATCAAAATGATGATTAAAAGAATTAGGTCTTTTTGAATAAAAAATGGTCTAAATAATAAATATACAGCATATATAGTGTGATAACAATAAAAGCTTTTATGAAGAACTGTGTGTCTGTACTGGGTAAAAATATGTTTTATAGATCAGAAAAATTTCTCTTTCATAGAAATTTGTGTTAAATCAAAAAAAATTATGATTGATCATGAGAATCTTCATCACAACAGTCTCGACTCTGAAAGCTCTGCTTTGCGATGGCTATCTTCTTTCTTTCTTATATCTAGGCTATCTTTTTTCTTTGTTCAATCTTCAGCTTAGCTTAGTGCTGCTGTAAACCAAATACCGGTTAGCTGATCACTTTAACGACTAGGTAAACAGCCAGTTATTATTTCTATTCACCTAAGACATCCAAAACAGATTTAAAAAAAAACTAAACACGAGCATATTAATCCCTAAATCTTTCTATTTGCCCTATATAGTGCCCGAATATGAAATAATTTAAAAAAATTACTTCCTCAATATATCAATGGCAGTAAATTATATCAAATAATAGTCTAACAACAGCTTCTTTTCATAAAATTAACTGTGAACGGTTACGGCTTAAGTGATCATAGCTATTTGCAGACTCACTAAATCTAATTACGCCCTAATAAAGCGAAATTTCGATAGAAACTAATTTGGCCCTCTATTATACTTTTATTGCCTTCTCCTTGTAATTAAGGTGGAGGAATAAAGATTTTTCTATAAAAATAGCTGTAGCCCGCAACTTAATTTGCGTGGACTATAAAATGTAAATTGAGGACCGTCGTGACGCAAATGCACAGCCTCCACCTGTAAACGCGACGGTTTGTGGATTCGATTCCCACTCGGAGAGAATAGAATATTTTCATTTTTTTCGCTCTGGCAACAAGATAAAGCGCGGCGTTGAGTTCCGCCACTCAACGTGCAACGACTCGAGCGGCGGACAGCAGCTACGACTCCCTCTGCCTACCTGCTATGTGCGAGATACCAAAAAAGAGTCAATGCCCATATTTTCCCGTTCCTGTGGAATTTCGGGAAATTCTGTCTTAGTAATCACCTTCGCTCCTCAAGGACTCTACATGGAGGTTTTCATATTTCTATATATTATATATTATAAGTAGATAGATAACAAACAGGTATATCATAAATTAATATAAAAAATTAACTAACTCTATATCAGTTCAAAATGTATTTTTAAGCCTAAGTTACGTAAGAGAGAAACAAAAAATACATGCTATTAATAATAAGCAGACCGGACCACATTGATTCTTTAAGGTTTCCGTATTTCCTTCTAAGGTAAAACACCGTACAAAGACATATATAAATAAAGATAGTCAATTTTTTATACCTTCGTCTCCATGGAGCTGGAACTCTAATATGCGTAATAAAAAAGGAATTCGTGATATCACTAAGGACGTGACAACTTGAGCTAGAGCTTAGACTGTAGGTTATCTAAAAGGCGTAATAAAATATAGGATTGTGGAATGTAATAGATGTTTACGTGAAAGCATTAGTTTTCGTACAGAGGAAAGGTATGTCGTCTTCAAATAGAAAGATGCCATTTCTTTTTCTATACCATTTTTGCTGAACTAGTAAATATACTTCTCCATCTCCTTCATATCAGAGTGTTTTAAGATGAGGTCACTATAGGAAGTAGCAGGCAGAGAGAAGCTAGTCTCTTAAGACTTATTTTATAAGAACGGAGAGTCTTAACTCTCCGTTCTCTATACCTCCCAAATCATCACGATGATTCACTTAATCTATGTTAACATATAGAAGTTAGCTAAAAATAAGTAGGACAGTTAGTTTGTTTGAAAACGCTAGTCTCAGGAGGCTCTTCTGATTTTTTATCCTAAATGACATTTATGGATATATATATATATAAATATATATATATATATATATATATATATATATATATATATATATATATATATATATATATATATTATATAATATATATATATATATATATATATATATTATATTAATATATATATAATATATATATATATATATATATTATTATTATAATATATAATATATATATATATATATATTAATATATATATATATATATATACTACTCAGTAAAATTCATATAATAAGGAATATATTAAACATATATATTCTTTCAACTATTAGCTTTGGCTTTGGCATACTTATCTGTTTTATATAGCAGCTAGCGAGTAAGTAACATTCAGTATATATTAAGAGACTCTATTAACACTTTAATACTCCCTTGTCCTTATAAGGCTTTGGACTTATGGCTTCATTGTTCTGCGTTTGTTACAGCAATAATGAATGGCAGAGACGGGTTCTAGGTTAAGTATTCAAGATACTCTTCATTCACTATGTAGATTATATAAAATAATTTGTTTTTTAATAGCACTCATATGGTGAATTATGGAATGTATTTGATATTTATAGCAAACTTATGTAAAAACAAATTAGTAGAAAATTTCTATGAGACGAGAGACTTCAACGGAGCAAGCTAAGTATTACTAGAGCTTCATATCAAGTGGAGTTAGAATTGAGTATTGCAAAATAAGTGACATTATTTTTTTAGTACTACTGCATAGTGATCGAATTTATGGAATAGGAGACATAAAAAAGCGGAATTTATACAGCAAGCTATATGTAAAAAAAGTATTTTTTTATTATTCTTTCTATTATAATATATTCTATAGATATATATATAGATAATTATATATATATTATATATGTTATATATATCCTTATTATATATATATCTATATATAATATTATATATGATATATATATATATATATAGATATATATATATATATATATATATATATATATTATATATATATATATATATAAGTATTATCTATATATGTTATATAATTTATAATTTTATAATAATGACTTTATATACACTCGTTCCGTAGATATACAATTACAACTGTCCAGAGAGAGACTTTCCGCATCTGATGCGTTTTCAGAATGAATACCGAGTGCTGTGAATATATACGAATAAATATACGAACTATTCAAGTCAAATAACAATACTTAATTCCTTTAAGTATTAATCCACACTAAGGATGGAAAAAATACTTAAAGACCTCATATAAAAATTTGAACGAAGCAGGATTTGAATCCGCGCCTTGTGGAAACCGACCAAGCACTATGACCACTAAGCCATGCGTTCTTCCTTACTCTACGTCGCATAGAATACTTACAAAATTTAGTTTAAGTCAAATAACATATAACATATGCTTCACCAACTATAAATTTTGTTTAAGTCAAATAACATGTAACATATTGTAATTATGAGTAAATGATGCCAACAATAGTTTTAAATAACTAACAGTAAAAGCCAATGGCCACACTTAGTATAGACGGAACAAACATCTATATATTAAACATAAGCGTCCGTCTGTACAATTTATGTTTACAACAGTACATACTGAATAGTGTTAATCGGACACCTACCACTGTTCCATAACGTCTGGTTCTAGTTCATTAGACATTTGAGACATGTTTAGACATGTTTAGACATTCTAGTGGTACCATTGTCTATATAGATACTAATACATGTTTTGTTCCTTAACCAATTTTCGCCAAATTTACGATACTCTGAACTCAACGTCCAGCTTTAACTAGTTGCTACTAAGAAACGAAAGCAATTCAACCCCAGAGTGGGAATCGAACCGACAACAGTCACATTTATAGTCAGACGCTATGCCGTTGCGCTATAACGACCTAATGAACTTATATGTACTAGTAAAAGTAGGACTGTATGTAGTATGACGGAACGGGCTATATGATTAAATGGGCATAAGTAGTATATATATATATATATATATATATTATATATATATATATAATATTATTATATATATATATATTATATATATATATATATATATATATATATATATATATATATATATATATATTACGTTTTTCTTCAAGCTAGCAAAAGATAAATGACCAAGATGAAGAAAAAGTTAACATAAGTAAATGCCCACGTGTCCGTAGTAATTAGATTAAAAAAACTGTGATCAATCTAAGCCATTGTCAATAGTTGTCAATGATGAATGAAGAAACAGTTCTTGTACTATTTTTTTTAATAACTACAATTAAGCTTAGACGAAATTCAAACTAATTGGCCGAAGACGACGTCGATGATAAAGTAATGTCTCTAGTGAAGACATGTAAAAATCAAATTGGATTGTAAAATTGAAAACAGGGGAAAAAAAAAGAAAAAATATTTTGGATTAGTGCCACGCATTGTGAAGATTTGTCTAACGATGAAAAGAATCAATTAGTAATTACGAAGTCTCCATTCCGTGGCGGATACGCTGGTACTAGTGCCTCGTTAGTCTAACGAATGCTTTAGATCATGAAACAGAACAAATCAGAAATGTTATTGTAATTTTCTGTAGCTACATTTCAGATGTGCCAGAATTAGAAGTACGATTTTATGTGACAATATTGAGCAGACTTGTCCTCTTAAATTAAGATGGTTTATAAAGAATGCTAGCGAGTCGCACGCGGCTTCGCCCGCTTTGACTAGTACTATTTATTTCATACTAAATTGAATGGCATTCATCATTATAGATTGTAGCCCATATGTTATTCTGATGTACAAGCTATGTTACTGCAAAGTTTCATCGAAATCAGTTCAGTAGATTTTGCGTGAAACTGGAATAAACATACAGTAGGAAGTAGGATATTGATGCTATTTTGTGGCAAAGATTAATTAATAAGACACATAATTCTTGTCATATTTAAATCTATAGACAAATAATTTACAGCTTCATGATAGAGAGATTAGTATTATCATAAAGCTCTACTTCTCAAGGTGTGGAATATGAAAAAATGCTTTAGCTTTTTTTAACATAAATAAGTTTTACAACACTATAGTAAGGTCAAATTTTTCGCTTCTTATTTTTACTCTTTTTATAAAGACAGTGTCTTGGGTAGTGATATCATCCTGTCTTACGAGATTAATATATATATATATAATATAGATATAATATATATATATATATATATAATAATATATATATATATATATATATATATATATATATATATATATATATATATATATATATATATATATATATATTAAATTAAATTAATTAGCTTCACGCCTGTATCCCGCACATGGCAGAGTAGACGGAGGGAACCGTAGGATCCGCAGGAACCGTTACCCGCTTTCCGCTTTTCGAGGCATTGCGTGTTGAGTGGCGGAAACAACGCCGCGCTTTGTTATCTACCAAAGCGAAGAAAATGAAAATCATTCTTTCTCCCCGTGTGGGAATCAAACCCGCAAACCGTCGTTTACAAGTAGAAGCTATGCCTCTGCGCCACGACTGACCATCAATACATATGTATATATAAACTTCTTAAGCGTGATCGAACGGCAATCATAAATTCGGCGCTAAAATGATAAAATCACAATGAAATATATCCAAAACTAACATCACGGGCAATCGTAGTGAACGCTTTGTTTGCCGGAATCAGTTAGCTGGTGATTGATTACGCCCATTTCCTATTTTGACGACGACGGAATGAGATTAGACGACGGTAGGTCGCTATAGCTTGTTGGAACAATCTTTTGTGCGAGGTCGTAGCTTGGAATTCTAATTTTTGTTGACTTTGGTGAGATTTTTCAAGGGTTTTATTATAGTATCCTGCATAAAGTGAGGTAGACCAAGAGAACTTAGTTTCAAGACACTCCATTATCCTCTTTGTAGTGGAAAAATGGCGTTTTGAATGGCAGAAGTCAAAGCTGCACTTTGTTTTACCAAGGAAGCAAAGAAAGGTAGAGCATTTCCCTTCGTTGAGAATTGAACCCAAACGCCCAACTATCTAGTTAGATGTTGTTCCACTCACCATTGCATAACATGAGTCAAATAATACTAAATATATATATATATATATATATATATATATATATATATATATATATATATATATATATATATATATATATATATATAAAAGAAATTAAAGCAGTCATTCTTCTGCCAATTTTGTTTGATACCACCTTTAGTAAAAAATGTCTGTCTATATTTTTGTGTAAAATAATTTTGAAACGGGAGTGATATTAAAGTATTGTCCTTTTGGAAAACGATCCTTAAGGCCCAGTGGAAGTTAAAGCAAGCCCATAGGTGTAGTAGTGGGTGTTAGGTTCCCACTCAAAGAACTAGGAAATTTATTATTTGATGTTCTTAATTTACACTCACACACATTGTCTTAAATATAGATAAAAACACGAAAAAATAAGATTATACCCCCGGATGGGAATCAAACTTGCAACCCTTCTGTTACCTCAAAGATTACTACTATATATCCTTCCTGTAAAATGGCTGTAATACCCAGATTTCATGTTACCAGCAATCGCACACGAGTTATATCTGTAATTGAAACATGAGATTCCTTTGTGTTTCACAAATTTAAACAGCATTTCATTGTTCTGCTTACTATAATATGAATTACTATATATATATAAACGCCAGTAAACCTGTACTGTGCGCTGTAGACGCGACGGTTGCGGGTTCGATTCCCATTCGAGTAAGAGTATTCAATCTTTCAAGAAATTGTGTGTTGAGTGGCGGAACTCAACGCCGCGATTTATCTTCATACAAGAGCAAGAAAATAAATAAGGAAATAAAAAAATAATACATAGCCACGAGTAATATTGTCTAAGTAAAAAAGGAATATTTTATTCTAATATATAAATTTCTTAGCACAAAATAGAGATGAGTATGACGATCACACTCAAAATGTTTATGTAAATTGTGTATGGTTTAAAATAAAAGAAAATTGTATAGATGTATAAAATTATATCAAAATTAAGGTAGCAGCGTCAAAGAAGAAGATCGTTGTAGCAGGTACTAAACGTCCGTCCGTCCGTCTTTCTTTATATGTTTTAATAGCAGAGAAAAGTTATTTATACTGATATATTACTAGGCTAATCTATTATATACTATAACAATCATGACTGACTAACTTACCAAAGTGCGGCGTTTAATTTCGTTACTTTCCGTTACGTCCGTACTGATTGGATATTAGGTGGATAGAAGAGACTGGAGTGTCTTGACACTAGGGTCTCTACTTGCTAGAAGTTAAATAATATAAATCGAGCATGACGTCTGTAACTTAGAACGCGGTACTCCCGAGCCGTCGTACGATGATGGGACTAATGAAACTGAGATAAGAATATAAATTGTAAATAAAAATGAGGCTGTGTTTTATTTCTTTGTATAATATATATTTAGAAGAATTATTTTCATTTTCTTCGCTCTGGTAACAAGGCAAAAAGCGCGGTATTGAGTTCCGCCACTCAACACGCAATGCCCCGAAAGGCAAAAGCAAAGTGGGGAACGGAGTGTCCTAACACTAGGTTCCTACGGTTGCCGCTGCTTACTCTGCCATGTACACAGCGTGAACCAAATTTAATTATTTTTTTTATATAGAAATAAACGGGAAATGGTCTCGTCGGTATATATATATATACATATATATATATATATATATATATATATATATATATATATATATATATATATATATGATATATATATATATATATATAATATATATATATATATATATATATATATATATATATATATATATATATATATATATATATATATATATATATATATATATATATATATATATATATACTATATAGCTTCTCAAGGACAAATAATATTAATGCAGTGTTCACTATAGAAATGTATAATATATGTAATGTTTTATAAGTCCAAATTATACAAGGCGATAATCAATCTCTAGAGAACACTTGTAACCTCTATATGGGAGAAAAAAGGAGAGTATAGTGAATTGTCACTACGCTCACTCTCCTGCATCGATAGTCTGTAATTAAATATGTTCTATATTCATAATTAATCTACTATAGTACATATATAGTATAGTATAGTACTATAGTAGATAGATATTGAAATTTTTTTTTAGAAAAAAAGACAAGAACACGCGACGTTTTGTTGCGCCACTTAGCATGTGATGTCTTGTAATTGATCACAAATCTTTATTATAGTCACTAAATTAAGTAAGGAAGGGTATGGGGTGTTGTGGGTTCAATTCCCACTGGGGGAGAATGAATTACTTTCTTTTTTCTCTCTTTAGTAACATGAAAAAGCGCGCTCTCTTTACTACTCATCTCAACAGGCAAGGTCTCGGGAGGTGGAAAGCGGAGAACGGAGTATCTTAACACTAAGTTCACTCCGACTACCTGGGTACATTAAAAAAATAAATTTTAAATGGTTTAGTCGTACTATAGAAGCATTATTAAAGTTTGTTTCCCAACATTCTATAAGTATATTGATCAAACTTACATAACAAATTGTTTTCTTAGTAAAATTATATAAAATTTTCTTTTTCTTGTAAACGCGATGGTTTATGGGTTCTATTCCCACTCAGGGGAATAAATTATTTTCATTTACTACGCTCTGGCAACAAGGCAAGCCGCGGCGTTGAGTTCCGCCACTCAACACGCAATGCCTCTAATGGTGGAAAGTGTGGAACAGAGTGTCTTAACACTAGGTTTCTTCAACCTACGGTTCGTATGCCTACCCTGCTATGTGCGGGATACAGCGTAAAGCTATATAAATAAATGAAATTTTCTTGAAGATTGATAATAGCGTGTGCGTCATACTAACGTTGAATTCAAATATATTATGCACTTAGCTCAAGTATTTCAGGGCGATGTGTAAAATTTAAATTGATTTTTAAATTTATGAAATCTTCTGAATCTGGATATTTAAACAAACAGCTCTAACAAAATACAACGCGGTGTTAAGCTACGCCACAAAACACGCGCTGTCTTGACATCGTACAGCAAAAATAGTAAGCTAACTTTAATAAGTAAAAAATTGGTCTAATCGAAAATAATGTTTACATTTCTTATATATTAAGTGACCAAGCACTCCGTATATAGGATAGTGTATTGGTGATAATACATTTTTGTTTTGAAAAATGAAATAAGTCACCATTTTATCAATGTCTATGAAACTCATAAAGACGCTCTATTCGTCTTCATTTTAAATATTACGCTAGTTTTCATTGAAATTCTGATTTTGGCACATTTCTTCTTGAGAAAATCTATTTTATAATTTTAAGACTCTCCGTTACATTTTCGCCTTCTAGACCTTGTGCGTTGAGTGGCGGAGTTCAACGCCGTGCTTTGTATTATTAGTAAAGCGAGAAAAATGAAATTATTTTATTGTTATTGCTTTATAAATATTTAAATTTATAAATAAATTATTTTGTAATAATGTATGAAATGTGTATACTACTTTATTATAATATGTTGGCAAATAGAGATTTCTTCATTATTTAGTGGCGTTGTCGGTGATTACTCATGTTTAACCTTAAAAAAATGTTTTTTCTTCCAAATACAATAGTTAAATAAAATCTAAATAAAACGGAGACCATAGTGATGAGCATTATAATGGTGTAAGTTAAACTCTTAATAACCTAAAACAATGAAAAATCGGTCAAATGCGAGTCAGACTCGCGCATTGAGGGTTCCGTGCCTATTTCATAACTATAGGTCAGTACAACTTTTCTTCATAATATTATGTATTACAAATTTGGACTTCCAAATGTCATCATTTAAAGTAAAATTTCTTAAAAAAATGCGTCAACAACGAAGCAAACGCAAACGCTTCGCAAGCGCTTCAAGCTTTATTCCACATGAAACAGGGTGTAAATAAGCTAGTGTTAAGAGACACTCCATCTCCACTTTCGGCTTGAATTTGAGATATTAGCTAATTTGAGAAATTCAACGTCGGAGCAGACGTATAACTAAAACGAGAATTTGAAAATGCCAGACGCTGTGCCGATGCGCCACGATGACCATTAAACAAAATAATAAACATATATATATATATATATATATATATATATATATATATATATATATATATATATATATATATATATATATATATATATATATAACA
>JAXRJS010000088.1:87500-332500 GCA_037127375.1 Dione juno | reverse complement strand
CGGAGGTGAACTCAACGAGGCGTTTATCGTTTTACGTCTGGAAATTGAACCCACGACCGTCGCATATACGGTTATGTGCTGCGTCTCTTACTTTAAATTACTCATACTACAATTTACGTATACTTTTTTATTATTTGCTACCTGAATTAATTCACGTTGGCTCCAAAAACAAAGTTATACCTGTAACAAATAAAAAATCTCTATACACACAGTTGTTATAAAATTTTGTAATAATATAGTAAAAAAGCCATCATGTCCTAGTGGTAGAGCGTTAGGCTGTTAAGACTAAAGTGCGTTCAATTCCCATTCCAGGAGATGAATTCCCACTTTCACTTAAAGTGTTATTCTTCAGTGAAGATCTATTTTTTTTTAAATATAAAAAAAATCTGAACAACTTGAACTCATGCCTCTTGGATATCATCTAACATTAAGTTGGATATTTTAACGATGTCCAAGAGTAGCAGGTTCGAGATCTGCTTCGTACAATTTTTTGTCAATTTGCTAATATTTTATAATTAGTATCTTTAGCTTTTTCTAAGCTTCCCACAATATCCCGCTTAAAGGAAGTTAAATAAGTATAAAAAAAAATTACAGAGGGAACTCAACGTCGTGTTTTGTCTCATTACTAATACATTATTTGCTAACACAAAGCTAATACTTCATCCGGCGATTGGGAATTGAACCTACACCCATCACCCAACCACGACCGTCTGTGCTTTGTAAATATGAATACCTAGTTAACCTTTTACCTATCCAGTTAATTAATTAATAAACAACAAAAGCTATATTGAATGTACTGAAAATTGTGCTAAAATTGTTTCGTATTATTTCAGTACTGAGTTCGACAGATGGCGGGTAAATTACTATTATCTTAATTATAGTGATGCGAAATAGGCAAACTAAATATAAACACATATAGGTTTATATTATCGCTTTAAATTATATCAAATAAAAAAATAATTTTGGACTTATAACATAACAAGTCTACAACATAAAAAAGCCTATATTGCACACTTAAACAAAAAAAAGAAAAACATTTACACTGTACAAAGCATTTTTTAAAATTTAAATGTACAATGGCGACAGGCTTATCACTAAGCTTATATTCATAATTATATATATATAATATATATATATATATATATATATATATATATATATATATATATATATATATATATAATATATATATATATATATATATATATATATATATATATATATATATATATATATATATATATTTATATATATATATATTTATTTAGCGTATACTTATATTTTTAAGCTTCGCTTTTATTCCATGTTTAGGGCAATATAATCAAGAGACTACACTCTCCAGTCTTCGTTCTGATTCAAGACATGCTGCATACCGTCTTATTGAAAGAATTAAATGCTGTTAAATGCTGTCCTTCGGGAAACCTATGATTATTGTAAATCATTTGTAAATATTATTTCAATGGAGCAACTATTGAGTTTCTCACCAGCTCTCCTCAGCAGAACCTGCCTCCCAAGCTGATAGTGGCCTATAGGACTGACACTACTGACACTTTAATGTAAATCGGCGACTCAAAATGACTTGTAATTAACCTAATTGAATAAAGAATATTTGATTATGAGATTAAAAAAAATCATTTCCTGGATTGGAATGTGAACCCATAGCCAAAGCTTTTACAATAACTGCACCACATCGCCTCTATGAACAATTTCATACACAAAAAATTTTTTAATACAATTTAAAAATGTAACTTAAATAATTTGCTTATTTCTACATTTTACCCCTTAGCGAGCAAACGTGTCGAGTAAAGCTTTTAAAAGCATATTCTAAAACGTAAATTAATTACATTAATCTAATTACACGGGTACCTTTACATATACTGATTCCTGAACCTGAATCCTGAAACCCGCAAGTTACGGTATCCACTAACATGGGATTACTAGTGAGGTAGCAAATCGTAAATCTTACGATTAGCGTACGATTTTCCTGGATTTTGCTTTTTTAGTCAGTAATTTTGTTTCTATAATTTTATATCAGTGGGATAGTATCTGACTGAACTGTGCTGTATTGTACTGGTGGTTGTGGGTTCCATCCCCATTCGAGATAGTGAAATATTCTCCTTTCTCCGCCCTGGTTGAACAAAAGGCGGAGATATGTTACGCCTATCTATACACATTGTCTCGAACTTGGATGGAAAATGTATATATTTGTCACCATATTCTTCATCTTTCGCCTACTAGAGGCTCGATATATGCATACTAGTCCGGAATCACTATAATTATATAAATAAAGCGTAGGTTGTTTGTATTTTTTAAGATTTTATACTTCAGAAGGAAAAAAACGGAATCCTTATGGTCTCACTGTGTTGTCCGCTAGAGATATCAAGTTGAAATTAGTGTTAAATATTCAAGTCTCCCCTTGGAGCTCAGAAAAAATCTAACTTCTAAGTAAACTCAATCAAAATATTTTAGCTTTTATGCTTCGTTTATATGAATAACGCCGCATAATCAAAACTTTCACGGTTAACCCTAAAACGAGGTAAGTTTTGGAGATTAGAGGCTACATTTTACCGCAAAAAATAATTTTAGATCTGTAGAAAATAAGTGGAATATAAATCTACAATCAGTCAAATACCGTAAGTACCTGACATACACGTTGCTATGGCAACGCGTTTTTCACGCGTCAACGGGTCCTCTAGTACTTATAAAGTCGCTTAAAATAAAAAAAAAACTTTTAATAATTGTACCACACAAATACAAATGTATACGAACTACAAATAAATACAGTTTTCAAGTGAATTCAATAAATGTTTCAATGAATACTTTATTATTATGGTTTTGATAGGGAAATTATGTACTAATGGTCCTTCGAGCACTGGCACTAGTCCAGACGACTTTGCAAATTACAAGCTTATGTATAGGTATATGAAGAGAAATATGATCGAGAATCTAAATGTCAGCGTAAAAGTTACGTTTTCATATTTATTAGATAGGAAATCACGTTCACTTGATGCGTTAAGCGTCGGTTCGATTCCCACTTGAATAAATTTAATATAGAAAGGCGATTGAAGATAGCAAAATTTGGCTACATTTAAGTTTAAGTTCTAAAACAGACGTAAAGTGAAGTATGATATCATGTTACATACGAGGACACTTGTTATATACTTTGTCCTCGTAGCAAAGCAGGAAGGTCTGATGCTAAAAATCTACAATTTTATTACGTACAATATATTTAAAAGGTAGTTTTTAATCATGCTTTTCTATTACATATCCGGTAAAGCTGTAATATAGCGAGTATTACAAAAAAAAGTATTTTTGGTATTAATATTTTATGTTATAATGCTTTTAAAACGTTATTTTAACCGTTAAAATTTTTAACAAAGAAAAACTAACTATTCTAATAATATAAAGCTGTAGAGTATATTTGGTTGAACTCGTTAATATCAAGCGGTTGGTTCGTATTTTTTTTTGTTTTGTATTTGAGAAACCTTTTAAACACATTGTTTCGATGTTATAAGTTATTATAATTAATACACAATACCTTCTTATTTCTATTTGACCACACTGAAACCTCTGGTAAGCAGCAGAAGACTGTACTATTTAATATATCAATGCAAGCTTACATAAATTACGGTATAGTAGAGTACAGTACAGTACAGTAAAGTACAGTACTATCCAGTAGTTAAACAGAAATATGTTAAAAAGTTAAACTATTTTCATCAGAAAACATTTTAAATCGAAACAAGAACTACTCAATAAACTTATAAATCGAATGAGCCAACCATTACGAACAGGCGTATGGGATTGTAATCCACTCAAAGTATAGTTTACATATATTTATGTAAATGGGATTGACATACGTGGGAATCGAATTGGATACTATTGTATAATATCAATAGAGAATCAAGAGAGAGAGAGAGATGTATCTCTTGTTTGTACACCACAGACTTTTGGCGTCCATACCATTGTTGTTCTGGGTTCCTTATTTGTATTAGTAATTGGAGGTTTTCGGTCTTAAGCAGTTTTAGTGTGAATCGATTCTCTATGTTCCGATTGGCCGACAGTTGTCGTTGACAATATCTTCAGCTGTTGTCTTCGTTGTTGTTGACTCACAGGTCGCATACCTTCAACTTAGTGCCTTCGGCGTTTAATTACGCCATTTAACACGCAACAATTTTCTTTCTCCCTAGATGAGTGATGAGAGATTTTCCCTTGTTTTTCATTAACTACTTTAAAATAATACATTTTCTTCGATCTTTACACATTTCAAATGAAACTTTTGACTGCCTATATTTTATTTAGTATTACAATTTATTGAAAACCTTAATTTCAAACAGTTTATATTTCTTTTTATGTTTCTTGATTGGGCGTACTGCCCTGAATTCCTGTAAGATGACCTGACTGTGTGTTGCCCTTTAGTGTGGTATTTACGGATACAAAGATTTTAAAAAATAGTCCAAGGTGGTAAAAAGTTTCTACCTGTCTCTCTATTGAAAGCTTCAATTTCTTAAGACCAATGAAAATGGCATTTACCTTAATTTTTAAACAGTTGAGCAACCTTTAATTTTTAAATAATCATAAATAAAATTGTATCTAAAACTTAATAATCTGCTATTCAAGCATCAAAATAAGCTGTATACGTCTGTCAGTAGCTTAGCTCAAAATGGTGGAACGCTCGTGTAAGTGCCGTGCTATCTACGTAATAGGTCGTTTAGTGCAGCCGAGGTTATGTGAGAAGGAAATAACATCGCATATCAGTACTTCTAAGCTTCAGCCATTCGAAATGGAGTTAACTGACTTGGTTATAACGTATATTGTGTTTGGTTAGTTTGAGAGCTTCGTGCTTAAAGTTAAATTTGTGATTGGATTTCGTTTTCAGTTTCTAATAGGGTTAAGGATTTTTTTACGATATTTTTTACACAATTTTTTTTTTATTTATGGGGTAGAAAATAGTCTAGTTGTTAAATGTTAATATATATGAAATTTCATCGCCACGGCTATATAAAAAATGATAGATGAGCTGCTGAACATTTTTCTCACTATTTTCATAAATAAATGGATTATTTTTAATAATAACTTGATGCCATTGTTCCTAGTGGCGCAGTACAGCATTTGACTATATACACGATGGTACTGAGTTCGATCCCATTTTGGCGATGATATCTAAAATATTATCATTTCCCTTTCTTTTCTCTTTTTTATTTTTCTTGTTGGAAAAAAAAGTCGAGTTAAGTTACGGAAAGTGTATTGATAAGTATGGATTATTACAGCCAAGAATTGCCAAGTGGCTATCCTCGCCTACCCTGCAGCCGGATTTAAACCCGCACGTCTTGGACGATTTCCGTAAGTTAAGTGTTTTTCTATTGATAATATTAATATTTTTATTAGAAATATTCTGATAAGGCTAGTTAGCCAATTAACAGCAACGTGGTAGTTGCTCCAAATGTCAGGGTGAAATTTAATTAAGCGTCTGTCTAAGCAGTATATATACATATCTATAGTTTCAAACTACAGTCGCACAAGTAAACTCGACGATAGTTAGCGAGTCCGTTAACTACTTCGTTAAATTCAAAAGTGCATGCTGTCCATTTTAATGATTATTGTTTTATACGTAATTAAAACAATGCAAAGTTCCCTCTTTATGCCAATTTAAAGATAAAGTGGTGGAACTCAACGCCGCGTGTTGTCCTCTTAATAGAGCGAGGAAATAATAATAATTTATTTGTCCGACTGGGAATCGAACCTAAAACCGTCACATTTACAGTTTACACATCTTTGGTTTTTGCCTATTTTCTGTATTATATAGCCCACGTAGTGCCAGGTATACTCTAGTAACAAGATAAAACACCTCAACACTTAATATCTATAAAGGTGTAGAGTTGGGAACGTAGTGTCTTCTCACTATGTTCTCTCTGCCTACCCTGCTATAAGCAAGATACAATGTGAAGTTATAAAAAAATCTATACCTACATTCCCATAATGCAATATGAACTCACTACCATCATTTACAGTTAAACGTGTATAGTACGTGTACTATAAAAGCATACGACAATAAAACAACAAAGTTGTCCAAAAAAGACATCCAAAAACAGCATAGTTTCTGTATAGAAAAGCTTATTTTACACAATCTCTTGCATTTTTCAGTTTAGGTAGAAAGGATTTTATTTATTTACTTATTTGCTTTTCTAGGCAACGGATAGAGGATAGCTCTTTTCATAGAATTTTACTAACCATTTGAGGCTACCTGGAAACGATTGGTCGGACGCCTATAGTGACCTACTTGCATGCCAAATTGCGTTTCGATGCCTCTTCTCTAAATCAAATAAATATATAATATGTAGCGTCTGTCTGTATATGCGGTGGTTGTGCTTTCTAATGATTTTCATTTCCTCGCTCTGGTAATAAGGCAGAGCGTGACGTTGAGGTCCACCACCCAACACGCAAAGTTTCAAAAGAGTTAAAATGGGAAACGGGGAAAAATATATGAAGGTAAACTACTTTCTTCTTATTTATTATATTTACATATCAATTCGATTCATCGTACTTATATAATGGGCTCCCCTCCCCAAACCTACACTTGGGTCGCACATTCCGGGCACTTCCCCGCCTAGAACCTCCTCCTCCCACAAGCTCCTCTTTCTACAACGCACTGAGCCCGGCACTCGCACGGTGAATCCATGGAATGCTAAGTAGTTTCATCTCTAGCACTCTAATTTGGACCCATTGTATCCACTATAATAATCAAGTAGAAATGTAAAAAAAGGCTGTATTTTTATGTATTCACATGTTTATACTTACGTATATGAAAATTGGCAAACTGAGCCTGTCGAAAGCCTTGGAAACTACTCGTTGGATAAGAGTGTTTAAAGTTTTCAACTCTAAAATATAGATACTGCATAATACTTTGCTGAACAAATTTTGCTGTACTTGTATACGATACAAGATAGAAACGCTTTTAATATATGATACACCTCGTCGTATATATAAAACGAGGTGTATACCGGAACTTTATTTCACAATTTGACGATTATAAAATATAAAAGCCAAATGAGAAATCCGTTTCTTTATAAATTTCGCAAAATTTGCTGTCATTGCTACCCTAAACTTCTCCAGCTTTCTATCCTGTTTAGTTCGGCCATACATTGTCAGTCAGTCGGTAACGGAAAACCTTTTGACTGACTTCAAAAGAGTAGGAGTTTCTATATGCGATGTCTGGGTATGTAGGTTAGGCACCTAACCTACATATCCAAATGGTGGGTTTAAGTAACATGTCGATCACGACCATGTATGTCCACCTAGAATGATAGAAATCAGAAAATACGCAGAGATCAACACGCTGCCCAACCAGCTAAACCTAAAATCCTGAAATTTTGTTAGAAGATTGTACAGCCCAAGTGTGCACAAAGGAATGAATTTTAGAAAATCCTACCCAATAGGATTTAGTAGAAACGGAAACCTAAGCATTTTAAACTTGATAAGAATTAAGTGTTACCCCTAATTTTCTAGTAATTACATTTGTTTCCCTAATGGGAATAGAACCCACAAAGCACTTCCAGTCAGTCTACGTACCACTGCGTTACAACGGTTTCAAACGTTTTCATTTAACAAGAATATAAACTGACATCATTTGAAAATTCTAATTAAGTATTTTAAAAGCAAGTTTACATGAAATTCAAATTATATGCAGTTATGTAAATTACAGGTTTCACTCAAAATAGAACATTTTCATATAAATTACAACATTTCCCTTTTATTATATATACGTTTGCGTGATAATATCAATATAGAGCTTTATTGTTCTTAGTTAGCCTTAGTAATGTTGTTTTAGAATGTTTATTGGCAGCTTTAAGCTTCGTTTGAATAATAGGTATAATTAACTTTTTTTATAAATATGGTAAGGTTAAATGTGGTGGTAAGTTCCACCACTCATTACGTATATGTTTATTTCAGTTCCTAGCTCTGGTAGAGCAAGTATCAAATTGAGTTATGCCACTCTATACGCAATGTCTCACATTTGGGTGAAAAATAGAGAACGGAGTGTCTTAGACTAGGTTCTCTCTGCCTACTACAGAAAGCATGCTTATTTTAGACCAATGTAGTGCAGTGATATAGTATGATTATATACAATAAATTATTAATTTAAATTATGTTCATTTTCATGCTTCGTACAAAAGTCAACGTTGATTTCTGCTTAACACTCAATATATGGAATTTAGCCATTTGGCCCTGTCTACTTTGCAATGCAAAGAGAATCATAAAAATTAAGTTTATTTTTTATCTGCATATAGCTGGAAATACGGAGAGATCTTTATTCAGAACACTCTACCCTCCATTTTTCGCTCAAAATCGAAGCATAATGTATTCAGTCGCAGAACTCACCGCCGCGAAGTTATCCATTAAATATCTATTTCAAAATACGTAACATAACTGCGCCAATCACAAATAGAACTCTGACATTTCTTTTAACTAAATGTAAACTACAATTTCTTATCTATCTGTCAAATTGTCTATCCTTTAGTACAATTGTCGTTTGAAGCGCTGGAGCGTTAAGACGTGAAGATATTTCAAATAAGCTGTCACATGGCCTACTAGAGACATTGACTTGTAATTTAAATAATAGCAAGCTTTATTTGTTATTTATCTATACATATAATAAAAATGTGACTGATCGCTGTCTGTAAGTGGAAGATGTATTAGAAAAACTATTATTGAAGGCACTTATATTTTAATAGGATTGAAAACAATGATTTTTAAATGGTTGTCTGGTTGTGTGTATTTGTGCACGCTAATCTCAGGAACGGCTGACACTTCAAATTTACTTTCCAACGTAGACGAAGTTGCGGGCGTTGTAAATATATAGGAATTAAGCAGAAAGAACCTAAATTCCTGACATGGTGTTGAATTGCGGAACCTAACGCCGAGGCTTTTTCCTTTTAATATAACTTTTATTTCAAATATTTACAACTCCTACTGCACCACAACGTCTATATGTATAGTAACTTCCTCTTACTGGCGAAAAGTGTAATTTGTATAAAGGTAAGCCGGTGTCGAAAATTAGCTTTAGTTTACGAAGTTTATTTACTCAGACCGTCGTGGCGCAGAGGCATATCGTCTGCCTGTAAACGCGATGGTTTGTGAGTTCGATTTCCACTCGGCGAAAATAAATGATTTTCATTTTCTTCGCTCTGGTAACAAGGCAAAGCGCGACGTCGAGTTACGTCACTCAGCATGGAATGTACCTCTGTCTGCTCCCCTACCCTGCCATGTGCGGAATACATTGTGAAACTTAAAAACAAACTTACTCAGAAATATTTTATGGCTTTTTGTTACATAATATAAATTCATAATGGTTTTTTGCTGGTTAATTATTTAATGCTATTTTCTATTTATTAAGATTTACATAAGGTAGCCCTATGGAAATCGTGTTAAATGGACACATTGCTACTGCTATATATATGTAACAGTCAATAAATTAGTTTGTTTATAAGAAAAGTTTAATCAAGATTACATTTGTGTAATGTACGGTGATCGTAAACAGTCCAACTGGAGCACTTAGCAAAGTTAAATTGGCTAGATCCCAGGTTAAATACTTTTTTGGCGTCGAAACGCTAACGACTTTTATTGTTCTTGTAAATTATTGCTGTGGCTTATTGATACTATTTAGAATCGCACTCAGAAATGTGACTTTAAGTTTAAGTTACATTAGGTTTGTTGAGGCCTCCCAAGTCTTGCAGAGGCTAAGTTCGTATTAAGGCCATTTAATTATTGACGTCTTCAATGCTCAAGAATCTTTGGCCGCAACCTCCAAGACAGAGAATTGGTTTGAATTGGGAGTGACAGTCAGATCGGTTCATGAAGGATTGGTTTGTGGGGTTCCACAGGCGTCAGTATTAGGCCCGTTACTGTGGAACCTCGGATATGATTAGATTCTGCGTTGCCACCATAGTCATTTGTTATACGGATGACACTCTTGTCACAGCCCGAGGACGTTCGTACCGGGAGGCAGCACGCTTAGTCGAAACCGGTACCCGCCTTGTTGTCGACCGCATCTAAGCGCTATGTCTGCGGGTCTCCATGTACAAAACTGAGGCTCTCTTATTTTATTTTCCACGGAGGTGTCCCTCTCATAGAGCTGTTCTTATACTACGCATTCAGGGGCAGGAGGTGGAGTCTATGGGCCTATATTAAATATCTGGGTCTGAATTTAGATATTCGTTAACATCGTACTTCGCTTAGATTGCAGGATACTACAGAATGTTGGAAGGCCGGATTATCCACGCTGATGTCTGTGTTTCGACATCGATGGTACTCTACGGATGCACCTGTATTACCGAATTGGCCGAAGCTCTCATTAAGACCCAATTGCGGAAAGTGCAGCGGGTTATAGCGATGAGAGCAATTCGGGGATACCGTACGCTGGCTGGCCGAGAAGCCATCAACTTCTCTTGGCGGGCGATCCGCTCTGAGAGCTCCCATGGTGGATCGCTTGTCAAGAGAATAGCCGTAACTACGAGCGGAAGTGCTAGCTAGAGTTCACTCATTCCGTGCAAGCAAGCGGTTGCGTGGTGAGGAACTATCAAGAGAGGTTATCGCACGGATAAGGAGAAGTGCGGATAAAACTCTTATCCAGAGTGTGAGGGAGGACCTTAGGTCACCCGTGGCAGGTATAGTTATAGTGAAGGGGGTTCGCTCTCACCTAGAACGCTGACTAAAAAGAGAATTTGGAGACCGAGACATTCAGGCTCGTGCATGTTTTGACGGGACATGGTTGCTTCGGCTAATAGATACATATAATAATAAATGAATATTCTTTGTTATAATAAATTTAATAATTTATGTAGATAGAGTATGTTAAGTAGCGGAACCCTATGTTACACTTTGTCTGATCAGAATGGGGAAATGGAAGTTATTTCCTGCGAGTGGAGGTCAAACCCGCAATTAACGGTTTGGGTTCGAGTGTGTAATTATTATTACAATGAAGCCAGCAGGGCGAGGGTGATGACCGAACATGAGACGAAGCCCCTTAGTAATTATAATATATTACACTGTTTGACGTAAATTAAAAAGTCTTTAATAGATAATTATATACAAGGCAGTATAATTTATGCAAAGATGGAAAAACAAGAAATCTAGATACAAATAAATAAAGTATAGTAAGCTTTAATGATCACAAACACGCACAATCGTTGTGTTTTTTAGCCTTTATTTATTATAATTAAATAGTACCACTATACGTAACGCTAAGTTTTATCGTACCAAAGCGAGGAAATGATTTGCCCCTAATAGGTCACGAATCCACCACTGTCGCGCTTACAGTCAGATTGTGTCCCCTTTCGTTACATTAATCATGTATCAAAGTAACTTACAAGTATATTCAAAGTACATTTTCACATATAACTCAACATCCTCAATCTATATTATAGCATATAATGAGGCAACTGACGTCACACACTTCACTGATCGCACTAATTTGATGTGATTTATTAGAGTTGAAGATTGAACTGTGAATTATTTTGGCAATCGTATAACGGGAATATGCTTCACTTTAGATATATTTATACACATATATTATAACTACAACAGCTTCAAACTTCAACAGCCGCAGGGGGGAACCCTATTTCTAAAACGAGTGGCGGAACTAAACGCTGTACTTTGTCTTCTTGCCAGAGCAAGGAAATAAAATAATTCATTTCCCTGAATGAGAATCAAATCCACCACCGTCATTCAATATTTATTACTTGCCTGGTGCTGTGTCTGCAGCACCATGATGGCCTCTTATCATATAAATGTTATTCTGAGTTTGATCTTCAATCAAAGAATATTTATCTTTAATAATATTTTTGACAATAGTACTATATTAAATAGCAGTTAAATTTTAAATGAAATAACGTCCAAAAGCGTAATATAAGCTATAATGGGCTAAAACTAAATAATAGAGACCCGTATCACTCTACTCTCTGTCTGTACCAAAAATAAAGTGCGTTTACTTTGTTGAAAATATATAAATACTAAAAAGATATGTAAATACTACAGTATAGTCAAAAAGAACTTTTACCGCTCTACCATCCATTATAAACGAAACGCTAAAAAATATTACTTAGAGAGTAAACTCTTGTCACCTCTCAACTCTAATCCTGGAAGTTGTAACAAACTGGAAACTGGACAAAGTTTCAAAGTTCTAAATTGCCTGAAACCTGCGACGATAAAAAGAGATCCGCTAATAAAATTGCATTAACGAACGGTTCCACGTTGAACGCCAATATGGAAGGCACATCACGTCATGTTCGTAAACGGGGTAAGTTATGAGACTATTCATAATATGTTATCCTTGTAACATTTTGCTATCTAAAGATAATTATAACAAAAAAATATTTATCAGAAGTATATCAGTATGAAATATGTAGAGAATATATGTATAGAATAAAGCTTGGATCTAAACAAAAAGCACGAACAGTGTAGGTTTATATATATTAAAATACACAAGGATATATAAGATATTAAAAATACAAAGAAATATCAATTTGTAAATTATATTTTCTGGGCATAAGTGAAGAACGGAGTGTGTTGACACTAGGTTATATGTCTATCCTGCTATATGCGGGATACAGCGTGAAGCTTAAAAACTGTTTCCTTACTTGTACCATACACACAATATTCCTCGCACAACTTATATCCTGTGTCACATTGCAACGTTATAGATTCGAGTTATATGAAAGTTTAACACTTTTACAACTTATTATAAAGCTCTTTTTAATTCATTCTCAAGATAGAACTACGAGTTTCTTAATTAATTTTATAAATTAATACAAGTTTGGAAACACCTGTCTCAAATTGTTAAGACGTAAGACGTAAAACTTTGGGGAGATTTATACATTTAGCTTATAGATGGTATAGGCACATTTGAACTGGAAAGCTTAATCAAAGCTTATTCAAGCTTTACTTTGTATGGAAAAAGAATGAAAAAAATTTTTTTTTTCTTTTTTGTAATTTTTTTTTCTGTTATGATTGTATATTCTACGGCTTCATTGTCAGTTAATTTTGTTAGATAAGAAATGGAGAATATTTCAAAAAGCGTATAAATTTTTAAATTTTTAAATGCGGTGGGATTCAATCCCGTGTCTTAGAAATCGCTCATCGCATCGCTACTTTACTTTTGCAACTTAGTTTTGTTGTGTGTTGTCACTACAATAAATGTTTTCAAAATAATTTTAGAATATTTGTAAGTAAAAGTTATACCTAAACAATTATGAAATGATCATTTTTAAGAATAATGTTTGAGAAGCAAAAATATACAAAAATAAAATTGATGAATTTTACTCTAAAAATATATATTATTTAGATATAATCATCATTATCATAATTATCAGCCTATATCAGTTCACTGCTGGACGTAGGCCTCCCCCAGGGTACGCCATAAGGCACGGTCTTTCGTGTTTGCCATCCAGTCACTACCAGCCGCCTTTTTTATATCATCGGTCCATCTGGCCGGAGGACGTCCAACGCTACGCTTGCCGGGACGCGGTCTCCATTCGAGAACCCGGTCGGTCCATCTGGCCGGAGGACGTCCAACGCTACGCTTGCCGGGACGCGGTCTCCATTCGAGAACCCGTTCGGTCCATCATCCATCGGTTCTACGACAGATGTGACCAGCCCACTGCCACTTCAATTTGCTACATTTCCAGACTATATCTGTTACTTTGGTCTTCTGGCGGATAATCTCATTTCGGACTTTATCCATTAACGAGATCCCGAGCATAGACCGTTCCATAGCTCTCTGAGTGACATGCAGTCGGTGGGCTAGTTTTACTGTCTGTTCCACGTCTCTGCTTCGTAGATCATGACTGGTAGGACGCACTGATCGAACACCTTGGTCTTAGGGCATAGTGGCAAGGATGACTTGATTATTTATTTAGTTATTTTCTTATGCACGATATTAGAAATACCTATGTATATAGTTTAATTTTCATATACTTTTCCAAAACGAAGATCAGTAGAGTATGTGCACATTTTTAAGGTACAGGCTGTTAAGCTTTTGCCGCCTTTCTACAATTTATAGAGGTTGGAAAACTAGTTATTTAATGAAAAATATAAAAATTTATGACAAGTAAAAAGAAAAAGCAACAAATAAAAATTATCGCTAACTTTTATCCATTTGATATTAAAAACTCATCGCTATCAAAACTCTATCTACATCTCATATCAATTTACCGCCCAAAAAACCGCCCTAGACTCGTACATAGTCAGCCTACAGGTAAATACCGAAAATTGTGACCAAAATCGAACCTTGTATATATAAATTAATCACTTATTTCATACCACATGCTGTAAATACACCACTAACTACTGAACTAATTAGCACGTCTAACATTATGATACACGATGTCCATCTGTCACTAATCCACTTCATACCGTTGCGTGGTTGTATTCAATTACACTGGACGATGCATCCGCATAATTTAAATTTCCAATTTCAATTGCAGTATACTGTTGCAGGTAGCATATATATATATATATATATATATATATATATATATATATATATATATATATATATATATATATATATATATATATATATATATATATATATATATATATATATATATATATATATATATATATATATATATATATATATATATATATATATATATATACATATATATACATATATATATATATATATATATATATATATATATATATATATATATATATATATATATATATATATATATATATATATATATATATATATATATATATATACATTTGAGAAGGAAGTTTGGAAAGGAGTGTTTTAAGACTAGGTTCCCTCTATTTACCCTGCTGTGCGTGGTACAGCGTGAAGCTATATTTATCTTATATGATGATTAAGAACTGATATTTATATGCAATATCTTTATGTTTGTCACTGTGAAAGTTAATATATATTAAATATATAGGTATTACGCACATATTATGTGTGAGCAGACTCTTTCCTTATTTCTCACATCTCGTAAATTCAACAAAATATCCCTTCTTACTATTAGAATTTATAATCCAAAACTATTCCAATCGATTTCTATTTTTATTTATATATCGCATATTCTCTATTTTCATAAATTTTTAATTATCTTTACATTTATACATATAAATAAAATTGGAGTGTCTTTTTGTAATTTCAAAATAACTCAGTTTTATCGTATGTATATAAAGTTACTTACAAGTTACTAAACCATAAAAAAATATTTTAAATTTTTTGTTTGCCTCTCAGTCTTTCCATATATCTGGGCTAAACTCTGAAATAGCTGAACCATTTTTAACGAAACCTTCACTAAACGATTAAGAAGGCTGTGGAGAACATTTAGGTCACTTATTATCCCAGAAAACCCGCGGGATCGAGATTTATGAGCGATCTCGACCTGTCTAGAACTATTGCAAATTAATTTCTAGAATGTACTTCGAAGGCGGCACTAGTAGTATCATTTCGTATTCGGTGTTCCTTAAAACCTAAGCTTGGGTCGCAAGTCCTAGGCGGTGCTCTGAGCTCCTTTTCCTACAAAACGATGGGCCCGACACCCGCACGGTGAAGCCATGGAATGGTAAGTCGTTTCTTCTCTCCCAAATATTACCAAGTGAACAAAATATACATCCTTAAACTAATAACAAAAAATAAGTTGCAACAAGACGTTGACGTCACTAGATAAGAAATACATTCTTATTATACTTAAAGAAAGCATATATGAATTTGAGCGCAGCGGGATTTGAACCTGTGAGTCATGGAAAGCGTCCAAACGCTCTGACTACTAAGCTTCTTATTAATTGGCTAAGATTAAATTTTTATGATTTTCTAATTATTTTCCTTTCTTTCGTACATTAATAACGGATAAAAATATAGTAAAAACAAAACTAAAATTAAAATTTAAAATTAATTTGCATCTTCATTCTGCTGCTGGTCTGGTTTGGTATTGGTTATTCAGTTGCCAACGATGGACTACTCAACGATGGACTTATTCTAAGCCGGCAGAAACACATTAATTATATATAAGTATATTTTACTTTCTTAAAAAATATCAACAACAATTCTAACACACCTGTGTCTAACTTTCCATCAAACAATACTCTAGATACGAGTATTAGGGCAATAAGTCAAACGTAAGCGTTGTTATTACTTTCATAAAAAATGACGAAATAGCTTTATTTTTTTTCTTACTATGTAATTTGTGGTGTAGTCTTACTACAGAGTGAGTGAGGCTTCAAAACCTGCCTGTGCCAGATATGAAGTTCGGATATTATATAAGAATAAACTTTTAAAGCACAATGAATATAAATGATTTTGTAGAGTTATATAGTATATGTATATAAAAAATATTCTATATTATTTTAAAATTTCGTGGATCAGCGTCACAGCATCTGATGGTACCGATTACAATAAATTTTATAGTAATAACTGTAAATAACACTCAGGGGAATAAATAATTTAAGGTAACGCGTTTTTACTAAGGCCTTTATTATTACTGTCAACACCTTGCATTGTTTTTTAAGAGCAAGGATTTTAAACGTTCCCCAAACTGGCATCGAACCTACACCCATTGCGTTAGATATTGCCACAATACACTACGACGACTCGATGCATACATGTGTGCATATCAAATATTATCAAAGGCAGCAAACATATTCTACGTGAACGTTGAATTTCATACTCTACAATGTAAGGCATATTAGTAAGTCATGCATAAATTTTTAGCTACCATCTAAATTAAGCTGGCAAATGACTGAATCTGTAGTAGAGCTCGAGTTTGTTACATAAGAGTATGGGGTAATTGGACAAATTGAAGATAATTTACAATACTTCTAATTGAAAGATAGGAATATATATTATATTTTTACAGATATATGAATAGACTAGCTGCGTCCGCAACTTTGTCTATGTTGGAAAGTAAATTTGAAGTTTCAGCTACTTTAATAACACAGTTATTTTACAGTAGTATAATATATAATAATTTACTTTTTTATCTATTTGAACAGATTGAAATGTTGAGGACCGTCGTGGCGCAGAGGGACAGCGTTTGCCTGTAAACGCAAAGTTTGTGGGTTCGATTCCCACTCGGGGAGAGTAAATTGTTTTCATTTTCTTTGCTCTGGCAACATGGCAAAGTGCGGCATTGAGTTCCTCTACTCAACACGCATTGCCTCGAATGGCGGAATGTGGGGAATGGAGTGTCTTAACATAAGCCTCCTTCAACCTATGGTTCCCTCTGCCTACCCTGCTATGTGCAGGATATAGCTTTAGCTAAATAAATAAATAAACAGATCGAAATAAAACAAACCTAATATTAAATGAAGTTTACCATAATACAATGGTGAAAACGCGCTTGAATCAGTTAAGCTATTTCTGAGATTAGCATGCACAAGCACGCAGACAAACAGATAAACAAACAAAAGCAATCTAAAACCATTACTTTGTGGCATATTACTAATATATAATTGTCTTAAATGGATATCAAATACTTACCTTAACTACTTAGGTAATTAGATAATAATAATTATCGCGTTAACAGTCATACACCCCCACTATACGACAATAGCAGCGTCGAAATTGAATGTAGAGTCCAAAATTTTGTAATTATTTTATTTATCGACTTTTGCTCCACTGACAAATAATGAGAAATATCATACTTTTCATTCAAATTTAAAACAAGATACCTCTTAAAGCAAACAAAAGGACTTGAATAAGTTGCAATTGCATTATCATTGTCTCTAGTGCTTCCGTGTTTATTCACTCAATATGCTGAGAGCTTTTGTTGAAATTATGATTTTTAGCTCGCAACTGTAGAAAAAAATATTATAAGTTATATTATATTTTTTCTATTTTAGCTTCACGCTGTATTCCGCAAAAAAAGGATAAGCAGATAGAATCTATTGTCAAAACATTCTCGGGGCACGTTGCTTTGTAGTCATGCCTCTGTGAAGGAGAGATAGAGAAGCTACTTTAAGGAGCTGCTGTACACTCAGCAGTCTTGCAGTCTTCCCCCTGAATTATCTCCTAACCTCGGACTTGTTGCTCCAATAACCCGTGACGAAACTCGTAATTGTCTTCGACGCATGAAGAACGGAAAAGCGGTAGGACCTGACGACATCCCAATCGAGGCGTGGAAATCGTTGGGCTCTCTTGGCGTGCTTATACTTACTGACCTGTTTAACCGTATCTTGAATACTGGAAAAATGCCACATCAGTGGCGGCAGAGCTTTATTATCCCTATTTACAAAGGAAGGAGCAGTGTTCAAGATTGCGGTAGTTATAGGGGCATTAAGATTATGAGCCACACCATGAAGCTCTTCGAGCGCATGATCGGCCTCAGGCTCCACCAAGAATGTACTGTCTCTGAGTCTCAGTATGGGTTTCAACCAGGATCAGGCACTATGGACGCCATTTTTGCCCTCAGAACTTTGATGGAGGCTTACAGGGAAAAAAGGAGAGCTCTGCATGTGGCCTTTTTGGACTTGCAGAAGGCCTTTGACTGTGTGCCACGTCAGTATATCTGGTGGGCATTGCGATCCAAGGGGATCCCTGAAGCCTATTTTGAGGTTATCAGAGATATGTACAACGACTCCGCTTCAGTGGTTAGGACCGCTGTTGGCGACACCTAGCCCTTTCCGATTACAGTAGAGGTTCACCAGGGCTCAGCTCTTAGTCCGTTCTTATTCAATGTAGTGCTGGATACTGTCTCGGCTCACATCAAATGCCAGCCTCCGTGGCTGATGATGTATGCCGATGACATAGTACTCATCGACGAGATCGAGGAAGGGTGCGCTTGAGAACGGTGGTCTCAAACTGAATGTTTCGAAGACCGAGTACATGGCTTGCGGAAACCCGGACGAGCACCATCCATATCGGGCCTGAGCCAGCCGTTAAGTCGGATAAGTTCAGGTACCTTGGAGCCGTTATGCATGAGTCTGGAGGCATCGACCACGACATCCATGCCCGTATAAACGCTGCCTGGGCCAAATGGCGGGAGGTCACTGGTGTAGTCTGCGATAGCAGAATACCGCCCAAGCTCAAGGGACTGATATACAAGAGCATTATCCGACCGGTTCTTTTATACGGCAGCGAATGTTGGCCAACATAATCTCGGCACACTCAGGAGCTTCACGTCACGGAGATGAAGATGCTGAGATGGATGTGTGGCGTTACGCGGTCCGACCGCATACGCAACACATTCATTCGAGGTAGTCTTGGGGTCCGTGACGTAGTGGATAAGCTCCAAGAGCGTCGCCTGAGATGGTATGGCCATGTTATGCGCCGATCTGAGAACTATGTCGGAAGGAAGTACCTTGACATGTCTGTCCCTGGAGTTAGACCACCCGACGCCCAAGGAAGCGATGGCTGGATGTCGTGACACAAGACATGAGAGCCAATAGATTGTCCACTAAGGATGTTAAAGACCGTGCAAAGTGGAGTAGGCTTAGTCGAGGCAAGGCAGACCCTGGCAAAAGCCGGGACTAATGCCAAGAAGAAGAAGAAGATATATATATATATATATATATATATATATATATATATATATATATATATATATATATATATTGTATGGCGTAACGCGATCAGATCACATACTCTACATTCGTTCGAGGTAATCTTAGGGTCCGTGACGTAGCGGACAAGCTCCAAGAGAGTCTAAGGTGGTATAGCCATGTTATGCGCCGATCTAAGAACTGTGTCTCAAGAAACTACCTGGACTTAAACCATCCGGACGCCCGAGGAAGCTATGGTTGGATGTCGTGGCGCAGGACATGAGAGCCAATAGATTGTCCACTGAGGATATTAAAGACCGAGCAAAGTGGAGTAAGCCTAGTCGGAAGGCAGACCCTGGCAAATGAAGCCGGGAGTAATGCCAGGCACAAGAACTTATGTATATATATATAATATATATATATATATATATATATATATATATATATATATATATATATATATATATATATATATATATATATATATATATATATATGAAAAGAAAAATAGAATATCTCATGTTAAGACAAGTATCCAGCTATGGTTTGATAAATAGCGTAATTAATTTAACGTCGCACTCTATCTTGTAATTTTTTTATTTCATTTTCTGAACCTATTAAATAAGGCAGGATGGTTTCTGCCGCTCGACGGAAAAAGTATAAGGCGAAGTTCTAAAGTAAAGAAGATAACTTATATCTCAAGGTACAGAAGAAAGAAAAAGAAAAAAAATAGTAATTTATCTAGAGTTTCATTTAAGGCTTAGCCTACGTGGGCTATATGCTTATTGCATTTTGTCATTTCTTTTTTGGGGGGAGAGAGGTTGGAAAATTGAGGGTAACCATCTATCATCTTAATCACTCTATCTTTTATATATTAATGAAAACCGCATTAAAATCTGATATGTGATTTGAAAGATCTGTATATTTTTAAAGCAAATTTGATTTATAATGTGATAAAAAAATATAACCTTTTTTATTTAGAAAGCAGAAGCTAAAATCCTTTTTCCTATAAGATTTATTCCATCCACTAAACCAATGGGCTGTAACGCTATAAAGACACCGTCTTCGACGTTAAGTTACTTGAAACTTTGTTCTCGTATTTTGTCCCTTCCATTTTTAGTCCTAATGTAATTTTTATAGACTCTTTGAAATGCTAAGCTAGGTCCGTTTCAAATGGCTATGGAAAATAGTTGTAATATGAATGTTAAATCTACTTAGATTTCTGTTGTTTTTTTTATTTTTAAATTAAATATTGGGAAAATGTCATATGAGGCATATTCAACATTTTTATGTTGTAATCAATAATATTCAATAAATTTATTTACAAGCAAAATTTAAAAAAAATATAGTATGGTGAAAATTTTACGATATCATCTACATTAGGTTTATGCAAAGTGAAGCTATCTACATGCTACTTTCTTAACTTCATAGAAATTAAGTATTAGAAAAATAACCATCCCTAGAGCGAGAATTGAACCCATTTTGATCAAATTTATCTCACCGTTTAGCGTTATTACATACAATTCCGGAAACTTATGATTTGCTATAAATCAATTGTAAAGTATATTTCAAAGAAGCAACTGTTGAGTTTCTCACCGGCTCTTCTCAACAGAACCTGCCTTCTGAGCCGGTGGTAGCCTCCAGAAAGACTGACACTACTGACATTCCAATGTAAATTGACGATTCACAGTGCTTGTGGCCTAATAGAATAAAGAATATTTTGATATTGATTGAATTATTATACAACTGAAGAGTTGGTTTAGTATAGAGCGTTTATCTCAGGAACTATATACTGACTCGATAACCACTAGATCTGCGGTCAGAATAACCTTAAACTCTTCATACAATACTGTTAATTAAATACTTAGAATATTTAATTTAATGACTTTTAAAGTTTTATTCCACACTGAGGATAACAAAAATACTTAAATAAAACATATAAATTCCCGCCGAGTTCAAATTTTCATATGTTTTCTTTAAGTAAAAATACGTTGAATCACTCATGTAAAGCCAGAGTTAAATGCTAGCGCGGATACAAATTTTGAAATATTACAATTTCAAATAAATAGGATCGTTAAAATCGCTTGATTCAATTAAAATACGACGTAAATATTATTTGTAGGGCAAAAGTTTTAATGAAAGCTCTCATTCATTTCGCCTTCTATTTATACTGTAGATTACAGGAACTGCCAATCGTTTATTAAGAAATTGATATATTGCATAAATATTACGTAAAAGGGAGAAAACTTTAATAAAATTCGATTTAGATTTGTTTTTTTCTAGCGCGGCGTTGAGTTCCGCCACTCAATAAGCAAAGTCTCGAAAACTGAGTGTTTTAACACTAAGTTTGTTGTGCTTACTCTGCTATATACAGGGTACAGCATGGGGACTATGGTACGTAACACTCCAATATATTTATTATGGAGTAAAGAACTGGACCTCTTCCGCGATTTCCCTTGAGCAATTAAATGGTGCGATTGCAGATTTAAAAAAAAAAACGTAAAAGTAATAATAATATTTAATTACACACCATATTATTATTGTCTTTACATTCTTTTACATCAGACTGTCAGGTCGTACTTATTTCGCTCTTCAATAAAAGATCAATACCTTTTAATAAGAACCTTAAAAGCTAAGATCAAAAACAAATCTTAAGCTCTTGAAATATTGGTTTCAAATATGAGACATCTAATGGCACTTACCGCCAAAACCTCGTCTGACGCCGTCGCCATTTTGTTTTGAGTAATTATATCCGGCGAGTCGGTACTTCCGATGTCGATTATAATAATTTACGGCGGAACCAGATTTAATTTTCCAAATTTTCCTCGCTAATTTTTGAATCCTTTACTTAATGCGACTCAAGTGTTTTTCACAATAAGGCTTTTCAAACAATTTACGCTTAAGTATCTATTAAAGACGTGAAGTGAAAGCGTTAAGTAAAGATTAGTATTATTATATTTATTTTTATACTCAATTTTCCGTTTTCTACTTTTTATTTATAACAATATATATTGTATTTAGCGAAATAATGTTTTTATAAACATATATAATAATAAACGACGGAGAGGCGATATAAATAATCCGCCTTAATAAAAATTAAATCAACCGATTTTGTTAGTACTATATAAGAAATTGCTACAAATCGTATAAGGCCGTCGTGGCCCAGTTTTATAGCGTCTGAGTGTGAACGCTACGGTTGTGGGTTTGATTCCCACTCGGCGAGAATGGATTATTTTCATTTACTTCGTTCTGGTAACCAACACTATGCTCCTACGGTCCCAGATCCATCAATGTGCAAGAAAAAACGTGAAGCTAAAAAAAAAGTGAAAAAGAATTATTGTATTCACATCTCTACAGACGGAAATAGTATATTTAGTATATATGTATATATATATATTATATATGTATATATATATATATATATATATATATATATATATATATATATATATATATATTATATATATATATATATATATATATATATATATATATATATATATATATATATATATATATGTATATATATATATATATATATATATATATATATATATATATATATATATATATATATATATATATATATATATATATATATATATATATATATATATATATATATATATATATAAGAATTATTAATAGTTGCCAGTATTAATTAATATTGCGCGCTGAAACGTTTCAATTGCTTGGCTTTGTTGATTTAGAGGTGTTTTAATTATTTCAAAACATGTTATTGTTATGTAATACGAATTAAGATTTTTATATATTGACTATACTTACTATTACTATTTACTATTACTATATTTACTATTACTATTTACTATATACTATTGACTTTATTATAATAGTAAAAAATAGATAAGCTGAATTTTTTTTTTGTTAAGTCGATCCAGTATTGCCTGTAAATACATGGAATGTGGAAAAAGGACGTATGTGACTCTTTAAGTTTTTTTTTATTTATCTAGTCTAGTTTAATATATATGGTCGTGAATTGAAAAAAATATGAAAAAAATGATAATGGAGCGTCGCAACACTCCGCTCTCCGCTTTTCTCTCCGCTCAAAACCTGCCATATGTGAGATAAAGCGTGAAATCATAGCGTGGAGGTAATCTAAATATGAACCATATACTTAGAACACACCTAAATCATCATAATTGAAATTTTAATAACACAATTTCTCTTGCAACATAAATTTATTAATACAATTTTCAACCTATGTCAGTCGTCTGGTCTGGGCTTGCGTTGATGAAATATTAAGATTTTATCATTTCTGGCAGTTTCAGACGCACGTGCGTGAGATAAATTATGTTTTGGATGCTGGGAGTGAAGCACTGCCAATCAGCGAGCTTACGCCGACACACTTGTCCTGTTAGATACGCCTATGACAAAGAATGCATGCTATAGGTACATAGTGACTAGTGGACCTGGCAGACGTCCTGCCCGGAATAGATGCGTCACAATATACATGATTTACATGGTTTGTCATGGTTTGGATGATCTATTATAGAACATATACACTGAAACGTCGTCGGGATTAATTGCACTTTCAAAGTATGCAGGAATGTATTCAAATGTGACAAATTTTATTGAAATCGGTTCAATCGTTTAGGAGATATAGCGTGACACATAATATACTGTACAAAATTGTTTTTATATTACCTGATAAAAAAAAAACCTTTGGTATTTGAGCCTGCGACCAGATAGTCTTGTTTAAAATAATCTAAATTGCATACATTATTTTACTCGAAACTTATTATTTAATTATACTTAAATTTAAACTAAATTGTTTAAAAAATATGTTTGGTTGTTACTTAAAATAATTCATCACCATAATAACCCATTAACATTAGTCAGAGTATTAGATAAATGCTCTTAGAGTACCAAATATTCCAGTACGAGTACATAGTGTAGTAGTTTACGTGTATACAGGTGCCAAGTAAGTGTCATACAGTACATTAACTAGCAAAAAGAACACATAATACTGACAAAGTATGTGGGACGTCTTGTTTAAAACTATATTATGTATATATATAATAAGTATCTACGGTTATCTGGTTTACGTGTTTATCATGTACGTTTTTTTTTTAATGTATGTATTATTTTATACCATAGACATTGGTTATTTGTGCCTTTTTTGTTGTTTTCTTTATTCTTCTCGGTAAAAAATTGAACTTTATCGGTTATAGTAAGTCTATTGTTGGTGTTAATAAGCGGATTGGAGACAGTTGTTGTCGCCTGCGCCGCCTTAAGGTATTCGTCCAGTTGATGTGCTAATTTTCTTATTGCGCGTCATGTACGTTTGTGTGGCATGAGCGTTTGTAGGAATCGCGTTTGTGCGCTTTTTTAGTAATTAACGATTTGATTCAATGTATACATCATATTTTTATACTTTACGTTATTATCATTACATTTAATTATATTCATTAAATAAAGGCCACACTGGGGTAATAGGACGGTGTTTGATTGGAAATGGCACGATTGTAGATTCCATCTCCAGCAGAAATAATACATACATTAATATGTGAAGCAATAACTTTGAACCCCTTTTTCGAAAATGCCGCGGACGGAGGAATATGGAATTTGGTCACACTTTATAGTTTATGTGTAGAAAAAGTATAGAATGCTAATATTTTTCGATAATAATGCTAATAAAGTATATTAAATCAATAAATAAAACATTACATAGGTTATTACCATAGGTTTAACAACACATATAACTTTTGTATGAAGTGACATGCACGTTCCTATGGCAACGCGTGTTTCACGCGTAAACGGATCCTCTAGTTATTTTAAATATATCGTTGAGTTTCGCTTTCGTTGACTTAATACGTAGGGCTTAAATTCGTTAACCTTTATATATATATATATATATATATATATATATATATATATATATATATATATATATATATATATATATATATATATATATATATATATATATATATATATATATATATATATATAAATATATATATATATATATATATATATATATATATATATATATATTAGATATATATATATATATATATATATATATATATATATATATATAGCGAAACACTCCGTTTCACACATATCGCCTAATTTTGGAGACAATGTTGAGTGGCGGAACTCAACGCCGCGATTTATGTCAAAGTAAACTAACATATAACATTTCGACAATCAAGTCTTCTAACGTTATTGTATTTGTAATGTAAATAAATATATGTTTTAAACCTCCATTACGCCCTTATGAATACAAACTACAATTTTTGTTCTTATTGTAATATTTGCGTAATATGAGTTGGCTTTTATATTAAAGTGAATGCTAATATTTATGAAGAATATCGTATATATTTCTCATAAATAATAAATAAAAGACTTTTTCTAGATATTCCTTTGAATTTATGTCATGAGACTTATGGACCTCATAGCTAAGCTAGATAAAATAAAGGGCGGCGGTAAGCTCCGCAACTTAACGGTCTCGATTTTGGGCAGAAATTGGATAACGTAATGTCATGATCGAGGTTCTCTCTCTACCCTCCTGCTAAATTATAATACGTTTTATAAAATAAAATGATTTGTGTGTTTACGAAACATATATTTTATTAATTTATTATTTAAAGAGGCTTGTATATCCTCAGCCCTCTAAATCATTTTAAAATAAATTCTTTTTCCGGATTTTTAGCGTATATTTTAATAATATAAATTTTTTGGAAACCCGACGTTTCAAACACATTGCAGTAATCCGTAGTCACGGGTAGACTGAGATGGCAATATTTCTGCTTTCCGTGCATCTAACCAAAATTGTGTGGCTGGTGCAGAGCACTACACGTTGTCTTACTTGTTTCTCGTAATTTATGAACCAAAAACTATTATTTATTATTTTGCTATTATTGCACATTATTTAAAAATATATATGCGCACAACGGGCGGGCTTAATGCCAAAAAGCATTTACTCCCAGCCGAGCCGATTATGGGTGGATTTAAATGTGTAGATTTACAAAAAAAAAACGACAACAACAAAATTGTTTTAACATTATATGAATATATACTAGTAATATATAAAATGTATGAATGATTTAGCTAAGTTAAATAAAGACAAGCTTGTAACGTCAAATTATCGCCTCCAAAAAGTACCTATATTAATAATGACTATGATCAAATATCCATAATAATACATTATAAGATAAATCTTATCTATATTTGTCAATGTAGAAAATAAAACAAATGTAAAAACAATACTAGTAAGGAAAAATAAGCTTATTTATTTAACTTTTCAGGAATATTTATAACATAAAAATGTATAGAATTATATACTGAATTTCATGGAGAATAACTACAATATTATTTAAAAATATTTGCTCTTTTAAATATATATACTTTACAATTTGTAGCGTAGATATTTAAAAGAGCAACTGTTGAGTTTCTTGCCGGCATTTCTCTGCAAAAGTGCTTTCCAAACCTATACATTGGTAGCAAAATGCTCATTCGACGATTAAGAATTGCTTGAAACATTTTATTTGCGTACATTTTAAATTTTAATATTTGGAATTAATAATTTTTAAGGATATAGATACAAGCAAATGTATATGCACAATGAATGCAACATAGAAAGAAGAAAATTGAAACTCTCGATGGGATTCTCATGTGAATTATTAAAAAAGCTTTTAGGGGTTATTTTCACAAAATTGGTCCTTCGAGCCAAATTCTAAAGCGCGTTTCTATTACAACAAAAATAAAGTAGAAAAAAGTACGTTCATTACTGCTTTTAAAACTTAAAAAGTAACAGAAAGTGTGACAGACGGCCAGATTTAAATTAATTATCTGCAAAAGCTTCTTCTTGAGGGTTGTTTTTCTGCTCTAAAAACACTTTCAAACTTTGTGTAAACAAACATTAAATCAATGTATAATTTGAATTGTAATAAAAATTAATATTTCATATAAATACCTCTTTTATTTATATTATACGAGATATATTAGTAAATTTTCTGGATTCTTCGCCATAAATTCTCAGTTGGATTTTCAGTCAACATCTAAATATAATATATATTAATTAAGTTAAATTAAATCAATTTCTTAATAGTAGATTAGCTGTTACTATTATAAACTTGTTAACAACTCTTACAAATAACTGGAGCCCTAAAAATATAAAATTTGATTTCAAATAAAAAAAAGAAAATAAAATTATATCGCTAAATACTTGTTAAAATTTGTAACATAAACTAAGTACTATGTGTCAGTAGTACATAATAAAAATATTGATTGAAATTCATATTAAATGGCTCAGTGTGAGCTATCTATTGATAGTAAAGAAGCCGTTGATGCGTGAAACACGCGTTGCCATAGCAACGTGTATGTCACTTTACACAAAAGTGTATATTGTCAGGCACATCAGATATGTCAGTGTGTGCGTTACATTTATTTCATTAAATTAAAATCTTTCTAGTGCATTTTTTAAATAATATTAACTTTTTGTACTCTTTACCACGCAAAGTTTATTTATACAATGATTATTAAAAAAGGGGCTAAAGTTTAATACTCGTAGTATTTATATAGAACTATATTAATATAAGCCAATGCTTGTCAAAACGTTACATCCATTAGATTGAATATAATTCGTGACCAATAATTTCACAGTAATAGTTGTCCACAGGTGGTACGCGGACCACTGGTTGAGAACCACTGCTCTAGATCAATAGATGGGCTTGCCTAGACCTCAAAATTCGACTACTACGAATAACACTGGCTGCATACATCGTATTTTCTGGGATTAAAAAGTGAAGAACGTCTGTATGCCATCGTAGCGCTGTAGGGCACTGAGTGAATGTTATTTTATACCCTAGTAAAAATAAACGCAGCGTTGAGTTCAGGCACTTAACAAATATAGAAGACGTAGTGTCCAACACTAAATTCTCTCCGTTAATCTCCTTTGCACGATGAAGCTATAAATTAAAAACAGGAAAAGTAAAGCATTTATTATAACATGAATTTGTTAAATATCAAAATTATTTTTATTCAAACTCCATCCACTTACTTGTAAAGAAGTTAGAAATAACAAATTAAATCAGACTCCCCGATCGCTGTCTCCATACCGAAAACAAAAGGATAAAGCTATTCACGGGACTTCTAATAAAATTACATAAAATTTATTTGAAATTTACGTTTTGTCTCAGATGCGATAAAATTGTGCTATATAACACTATTGGGGCTGAAACGATTAGTGGATTCGATTCCGAATTTGGGCAACAATTTATATTTTAAAAGTGAAGGCTGTACTTATCTCTGCCTACTCTTCTATATACAAAAATATATTTACTTTATAATATATTATAATCAATTTTGTATCATGTACATTGTAAAAATTTGGGAAGCGAGGCTTCATTTTTTATATGTCACCTATAACATGTAACTTATCGAGTGAATTTGCAAAAATATCGCTTTTATACGACGCCACAAAATATATATGTTTATCATTATTATTTTATAAGCCTATACAATATTAATATAACCTTTTCCAGAAGTAAATCTAGAAAATTGTATTTTGTTCGGCGATTAGTTTTGGGTTCCGTCAGTCAAATTTTATTTAGTAAGTGATTTTTTTATGTACAGAGAGCAGAGAGATAGGTACCTTTTAAAGATCAATAGAAAAGACTTAATAGCTTAATTTTTTTAAACTTATAGTTTTTTTCTCACATTTAGAGTTGGTGTTGAAAGGCGGAACTTCACCTTTTATATGTAACTTTTAAAGGATACAACCAATTTAAGACAAAGTGATTTAAAATAAGGTGTGTATTTAAAATACATATTAATATACTAGCGAAATTTATTATTACAATTTCCACACTCTATATTAATATATTAATAGATAGCGCTAAAGAAATCAGTAGCAATTACTATAGAACGACCGAAAGACCTACTTAGTTTATTAGGGTAGGTATATGAATATAGGAAAAAGGTGAAAACGAACAAAGCCAGAATTTCGGCCTAGTCACGGCGATCCAATTACTAAATAGTTTAGCCAGCTTTATATAAAAGACCTCAAATGTCGGCACCGCCGATAAATATTCTGGGCCAACGGAAATTGCCTGTAATATGTGTTTTTACATACATTTGTGTCTACTTTTATTTGATATAAATATTTTTTGTATAACATTTGTATACTATAAATGTAAAGATAAAATGTGTGTTTGTTCAACCTCGCTAATCTCAAGAACTAGTAGTATACTATATGTAATTCAGTATGTGATATTTGTCATACATTTCTCTTTGTTATTTATTTTTACATTGCGGGCAAAGTCAGGGAAGAAAGCTAGCAATAGATACAGAGCACGAAATTGTTTCTCAGATATATTGTTTACATTCTGAGTAGATTATTTGCAATTATTGCCTTAACCGACCAACACAAATAACTAAAGCATTCTAATTAAGAGGTCTATTCGATGTGAGTTTGAAACCACTCTCATAGTGCTTAACATTAATAGTTAGATATTTAGATTAGTGTCAAAACACTCTGCTTTCTACATATAAAAATATAAAAACATAGTAGATATATAAAACGAATACAAACAGAATGCTATTTGATACTACTTTTAATATAGTACCTTTTTTTCATTTTTTTAAAAGTGTTAACTATCAATCCACACTAAACATAGAAAAAATACTTAAAGAAAAAAATATAAAAAAATTTGAACGCAGCGGGATTGGAAACCGTCCAAGCGCTCTGACCACTAAGCCATGCGTTATGCTGCTTTCAAATTTTTATATGGGTTTCTTCGAGTATATTTTTTTCCCATTAAACAAGATTTCCTTTAGTAAGAATCATTCTGACTTGCTAAGAGTTGCTGTTATACATTCACTTAACATATTAATATATAAATTCTCTAAGGTCCCATACTATTTGAAAAGGCCAATCCCGCCCTTACACCTGTCGTAAAATGAAATAGCCCTGCTATTATGAAAATACTATCGCTGTCATATATATTTAGGACGGCATTTTTTTATTTTCTCCTATTTCCTTCCCAATTTATTTAGACTTAATGATGTGTAGTGACACATCACTAAGTCTCCGTTTTTTAGAGACACTGAGTGCTGATCAGGTTGACTGGATGCGTTTAATTATTATAATCAAAAGGAATATAACAAGCCCAACACACCAACATATATATATATATATATATATATATATATATATATATATATATATATATATATATATATATATATATATATATATATATATATATATATATATATATATATATGAGGTCTGATTGTCGCTGTAGTGAATTTTTGTTACTTTCATGTATTTAGTGATACTCGCAAGAATCATCTAGAAATCTCGTAGGAATCATCAAAATCTGTCAACCTCTTTGGTACTGATAAATACATTACCTACTTTAAGTCGCACAGTCGAGTAAAACGAGCTGTGTTCTAAAATTAAATGGAGTCTTCTATAGCACCCACTAATCATTTATCATATTAACATATTATACCATCTAAGTAAGAAAAAGCCCGGCATTAGTAACCTATGAAGATAGAATGTCACAAATTTAGACTGAAATCGAAGAACGGAGTGTTTGAAAGTGAAATTTCTCCATATGGAGAGAATTTAATGTCAGGACATTAAATTCTCTCCATATGGAGAAATTTTTATCTATGATAATCATATTTATACTGCACAAAATAAGGATATTATTTAAATAAAGTTTAATAAATACAGCGAAAAGGCAGTTGAAATTTTATGTTCGAATCTCGCCAAAATTACTATGCAGATGACAAAGGTAACTTAGAATTGTTAGCGCAGTGGGGCTATCTGATTGGACACAGATAGTTGTGAGTTCGATCCCCATATCGAGGAAGAGGTAGGAGGACGGTGAGATAAGCGTTAATAAATTCCAAGGAGATCACTTAGTAATGAAGTATTAGAGGACCCATTAGTGTACCTTCTAAGCTTAGAACAATTAGTTACTTAAGAGTGTTTTCTTGTCTATGGTCTGTCTACTCAGTCTGGTATATAGGGAAAATAAAATCTCAAAGAAGGTCTAACTAAGTAAAGGACATATTGAAATTCTAGCACGATTATTAGAATTTTTAATATTTTATTAGAAATATTAAAACTAATTTAAATCTAAAAGCAGAATAGTAAAATCTGAATAGTTCTTTAAAATACTATAAACATGGAAACTTTTATTACTATGAATTATTACTATTTACTATGAAAACTATTAACAGTAAGAGCAACGGTTGTGGTTTGATGCCCACTTAGGGGAATGAATTATTTAAAATTCCTAGCTCTGGCAACAAGACAGGGTGCGGCGTTGGGTTCCGCTACTCAAAATGTTTCAAAAATAAGACACTAGGAGAGTACCGAAATACACACAAACACTAGATACACTATACATGCTCCAAGAAAATACATAGATTTACATATACACACACACACACACATCCCAATATATTAGTGAAATTAGCAAGTTATTAAATCACTCACGTATGTAAATAGATTATTGCTCTCTAAATCAATTTAATGGTTTCTCATCACGAGTCAATTAATATAACTGTAGTTATATCGGAGGGGGAAAAGGGGGTAAGGGGTGACCGGATAAGGTTGTAGCTTACACACGCATATGAAACGGATGTTAATCTGTAAGTAAATATGAGATAATATTGTAAATGGTACTTGTATATGGTTTTTTGCTCGTTCGATAGGTTGCAGTTCGATTTATTCAGTTTCTGGCGAGACTAAACGCCCTATGCATTATTGAATTAAATATTACAACTGTGCCACTATGGTTCTTATATAGTATAATAAAAATTTATTATCTATATATATAGATATATATATATATATATATATATATATATATATATATATTATATATAATAAAATTAAACAAAATATATAGTAGGCTGAGTAACGAAATTAGCAGAGCGGAGAAATGAAAATAATAAATGTTCTATCCCTATGGGGTACCCAGAGAGAACGGAAGTGCCAAACGCTACGTACATTGCTCTTTCACCTCGTTCACTCATCAACCTCCTCATACATGCCCTCCGGAAGATCCTCATACTTTTTATGGAACTTTCCTCCACTATCTTTGACACTATGTTCTCAGAGGTACGATGTCCTCATTGACGTTTCATAAATTAGTATTATGAAAATTACTCAAATATAAAATATATTAAATGTAAACTGTAAGTACATTTAAGCATGTTTGAATTTAGTTTTATTTGATGTTCCAATGAATTTAACCAGTTGGTTGAATTTTCCGCCTCATTGCTGATTTATCTGTCTTTGTGGGTAAAATTGCTTATATTATATCGCTTCCTGTTGACCGATTTCGACCACGGAACCCTGTTTTATTTTATAGAACCACAAAAACTCAATAAATAATCGCTATAATCTTTCCCTCCGCCTCTTAAACGATGCATTTTTTATAAGAATAGCTACAATCACTGAAAATATAAAGAAAAGGTATATAACAGGATACGAACCCGCAACTACTTGAATCAGGCTATATAAAATTCTCCACGTCTATAATAATAACTAAAAGTGTATAAAATATAACGTGTGACTAGGTAACCGCTTTCACTAAGCTCTTACTGACAGCTGCGGTAAGAGAAACAAAAGTATTTAACAAGCGGTAACGCAAAACTTTCCGAGACGTGCTTTACAGTAATGAAAAAAATAATCTCAAGAAGAATTGTACTCAGACACTTTAATTAACTTTTAATTCAGATTAAATGGAATGACAAATATACTCATATTTATCAGAATAAAATAGCCTCCATTTAGTGCAATTTAGTAAAGCTAACTGCTATAGTTAAATCAAATTTTAATTTTAATTAAATAATGAACTTCTCGCTGTATCCCGCATATTGCAGGGTAGACAGAGGGAACCTGGTGTTAACACACGTTCCCCGCTAACCGCCAAATTTCCAAGACATTGATAGTGGCGGAACTCAACGTCACCCTTTATTTTATTGCCACAGCGAACAAATGAATATTCTTCTAATTAAAAGTAAATAAAATAACCTTCAAATGCTTAACAAAAGAACGATTAGAATTCTTAATAAAATACCAAACCGATGTCGTAGAAATACCTTACAATATAAAAAGGAAAGAAATTCCTCTGATACGTATCGTACGTTTACGTATTAGAAGGAGCCGTTCCTTTGTATTTTAAATTGTAAAGGATAAGAGAAGCACAGTACTGTCTTGGTTCAATCGAAATGTGTCTATAACATAATACAATACACCTATTATTTATATTTAAGAAGTATAAAAATAAATTCTCAATAGCTTCACGCCTTTTCCCGCATATAGCGGGATAGACGGAGGGAATCTAGTGTTAGGACACTCCGTTCTCCGTAGCGGAATATAGCGCCAACTTTTTTTGTTACCAGAGCGAGGAAAATACAATTAAATTAAGCTACAAAACCAAGACACTTAGATCTTCGCGTTCTGCTTAAATCTTGATCTTAATAGAACGGAGAAACAAAAACAGATCATACCCCAAATAGGATTTCAACCCGCAACCCTTGCATTTTACTGTCAGACGCTGCCAGACCACAATGACGTATGTTAGATATAAAATATTATTATCATGAAAAGTTTGCTTACCATTATTTAACTATTTAACCGAAAAAAATTAGAATAGACATATTTATAACATGAATTTGGATGAAAAGCCAGTAGTAATATATATGTTTATGTCATATTTAATACACTAGAAACACGTAACCTAACTACGCGACATTGTATTAGAAATCAACTCTATATATAATTTTACTTATTAATAAAGTATGTAATATTATTTCACAATACAAGCTTATTCTTAAACTTTCCAACTAAATGTGCAAGAGCTTTTCAAAAGTTGCAACTTAAACACGTAACTTCTAAAATATAGCTTTAACGTGTCAAAGACCTGTTACTTTCATATTAAATTAAAACTTAAACCTAGAATCATATTTAGATCTTTTGTACCCAGCCTATAATTTTATGAAAAAGTTTACTAACCTTTTATTTAGTTGTTTTCAATGGTATGAATCACTTACACTTTGTCACTCGATCTTATAAGGACAGTTTCACACTTGAGTGGTCTGAACGAGCCGGCGTACGGACGGGTACTAACGCATCACTGAAATTCAGGAGGAACTATTATGATACAGCCGGTGGAAAGAGAACGCACGTTTATATATAAAATAACGTATTTTAAACCTTATTTTTAAACATATAAGATTTGATTTACAAGTGATAGTTTAGATGATATGACATTTTAATAGCAAATTATGAATGTACGTGGTGAAAATTTACCCCACGGCAATAATTGATAGGGTTAATAATTATTTATTTATAGTTTTAGGTTAATAGCATCATTTCCTTTTGGATTGATGTTGATTGATTACTTATAGAGGGTGCTCAAAAATGAAAAATCCGCTTAAATTCGTTGGCTTTGAAGCTTTACTTTGTGTTAAAATGTTGTTTAATTGAGAATATGTCGGTGGTAATTAAAATATATATATTTTTTATATTATTATATATTTTATTGAAAATATTTTGTTTATATTTTTCTCTTTTTGTGAAATTAGTGAGAGAAACTTTATCCCAATTTTCCGCAATAATAGAGATTTTACAGTGAATTTTAATAGAGAAGCTACACCAGAGGAACAAGATTATTTTAAAACTTTGAAAACGTGTACATTTCCCTTAGTGAGATTTGAACTGAAATATATATATATATATATATATATATATATATATATATATATATATATATATATATATATATATATATATATATATATATATATATATATATATATATATTTCAAATTAATTATATTTTCATTTTCATTTCCTGCTGTTTTATTTGATGCTGCTGCTTTAAGATGTATAGCTTTTTTATTTTTATTTTATTTCTAAATCCTAAAACCTTAAATCCTAATTCCTAAAATCTTTCTTTAATTAACTATTCTGTCATAATAGGGTAACTAATTTATATATATATATATATATATATATATATATATATATATATATATATATATATATATATATATATATATATATATATGCTATAGCTGCTGCTATAGCTGCGTACCTAAGACTATATTTGTAAATGGAAAACTGTAATTGGCTTCATTTTTCTCCGTTTATAATACCTATTGTACAATTTTCTTTCATTTGTAGAACATAATATGTTGTTATTTTTAATAATAAATAATATAATATCGCGACTGAAATACGAATATTATGGGTTCCATCTCTATACAGCGGAATGATTAATTTTCATATACGTGCTCTGAAGACAAAATCTGGCTTTAAAATCCACTCAACATCACAAAGTGTCTAGAATTCGGACCGAAATCGATAAAGATGTCCAATTTTTCTATATTAATATAATACCACCGCGAAAGAATAATGAGCAAGTAATGCGTACACGGGACGGACTGCTTTTAAACACAATAGGTTTACATTTCCACCAACAAAGAATTTTGTAGTTTGATTTCCACTGCACAAGTGAGCTGAACGGAAAATGCAGACACAGTGAGTGAGTCCGTTTTAAACTAGTCATTAAGGCCTTCTCTTCTTGTTTTAAATCTCTCTCTTCTCTCTCTTCTAACTAAGACTTCTCTCTCTCTCTCTCTTCGGACTAAGCTCCGTTCCCCAATACGGAGAGAGATCAATTCATATCTTGCTCCTCACTTGGTCCTTTCCGCCCGACTATTTGAATATGGGAATATATGCATGCAGTTTATTCTTTCAAGTTGAACGTAGTACTTAATAGGTGCGCTACGCATTCGGTGAAAATCGAGCTTTATAATTAGAAAACGATACGATACGTAACTAAGTTAGTTGTCTATGACTAATTGGCAAGATGAAGAAACTATCAAAGAAGGAAATAAAGGTAATGTAATTTTTTTTATTACTTTAAGCATTATTGTACCCATTTACAGTGATACTGTGTACATACATAATTCAGCTTTTCTTATGCTACTTTCATTTTTTTATTCAGAAGTAAAACTTTTAAATTAAAATAAATATACTACATATTAGATATACACTAATAATCAAACTCTATGTAAAATATCGTTATTTTCTGACTTTACTTACAATTATTAACTGACTTTCTCTTACAATTATTAAATTTAAATTCCATTTAAAAAACTAAATTCACTTATGTTATAGAATGTCTTTATAATAAAGTTTCCGCAAAACTATTCTACTCTCAACTATTCTAGGCAAGACGATTTGTGTGTACGTATATATATATATATATATATATATATATATATATATATATATATATATATATAATATATATATATATATATATATATATATATATATATATATATATATATATATATATATATATATATATATATATATATATATATATATATATATATATATATATATATATATATATATAAATTTTGCTCAGAAGACTTATCTACGAGTATATTAACATACTAACTTTACCTGGTCCGTGCCCGTGTTACCGTGGTCAATTGAAATGAAATGTGGGTATACATTTCATTTCAATTGACCACGGTGACTCTGACCACAAATACATATAGCGATACAATTACCGTTAAGGTTATACATTAGATAAGTTCCCGAGATAAGCACGTTCAAGCAAACTAAAACTTCAGCTTTATAATATTAGCATAGATTATAAAATGAAATCCAACTATCAAATTAGGGTTCCTCATATAAAATTGAAATATATTAACGCAGCCACCAATTTACTTATTAATCGTATTTGTTCATAGGTTATTCAGAATACAACTCCATCGATATTTGTATGGAAAATCTAACTATTAATTTAATATGAATCTATTCAAACTCGTATTATTTATGAAAATGGGTGCTATTATCCTACTGTACTATCCGTTCTATACACTTATTATATAATACATAAAGGCATAGTGGTGTGGTTTGGGTGTTTTGAGTTCGATCTCATTCAGGGATTGGACTGTACTGGACCAGACCGGACTGGACTGTACCGGATGAGACGAGAACAGAAAAAAATCCATTCTCGTCTATTTTCTAATGAATGTTAAAAAAACAGTTCAGCTGTTCTGGAGATTAGAACAGAAAGCGAACAGACAAATAAAAATTTTAAAATTTCAATTCACTGATATCCTCCAAGTTCAAAATATTAATAATAGTTTTAGGCAAAAACAAAGAGGACATAAAATAATTCTGTACTAAAAGGTTCTGTATGATAACTTATATTTCTTTCCTCTTGAGTTGCGGAACCCTAAAAAAATGCTTAGTCTTCAAAGTTGAGCGTAACTTTAATATTGACAGCGATTACAGTACAACTTGCGCTTATTGTGCTTATTTAAGTTATTGTTTCACCAATTAATAAAATGCTAGTAATTGAGGAGAGCTAAATTTTAAAATGCACGAAATATTTTCACTGACAATTAAAAATTTCTATTCAGAACAGCTTGCTTTTGCAATTCGAAAAAACAAAGTCCGAGAACGTTTTCGTTATGTTTCTTTCGTTTAATATTCTGTTCGTAGTAAAGATAAATTATATTTTTCATTATCTTACAAAAAGTGTAGTATATATATATATATATATATATATATATATATATATATATATATATATATATTATATATATATATATATATATATATATATATTATATATATATATATATATATATATATATATATATATATATATATATATATATATATATATATATATATATATATATATATATATATATATATCGGACAGGGTTACCAGCTCATATATACTGGGTCTCCTTCCGGTAAAACTGGTGTAGCAGTAGTTTTATCTGAAGAGCTACGGAATTGTCTCCTCGAAGTTGACCGACGCAGTGACCGCCTGATGCGGGTGAAGGTACTGGTTGAGGGGGCTATCGCCAACTTAATCAGTGCATACGCTCCCCAGGCTGGTTGTAACGGGGTCGAAAAGGAGTCATTCTGGGAGCAATATGAAGAGGTTCTACTCGCTATACCATCTACCGAGGTGATCATAGTTGGGGGAGACCTTAACGGTCACGTGGGTAAGGCTGCGGATACGTATGAACGTGTCCACGGTGGTTTTGGTCACGGTCGCCGCAATATAGAGGGCGAAAATATCCTAAGAACCTGTATTGCATCTGATCTGGCCATCGTGAATACGTTCTTCCAAAAGAGTCCGCAGCATCTTATTACGTATGCGAGTGGACTCCACTCAACCCAAATAGATTATCTATTGACCAGGCGGTGTCATGTTGGCAAGGTAACTAACTGTAAAGTCATTCCTGGCGAAAGCCTCACGGCCCAACATCGTCTTCTTGTCATGGATTATGTCGTTACCCCGCTAAAGAAATTAGCCGAGACGCGTAAGTCTAAGATCAAGTGGTGGTTGCTGAATGGACCGGTGCAGACCGACTTTCTGGCAGAGGTTAACAGTCAAAATTTATCAACTAACACCGAAACTGCTCAGGATGCTTGGGATCGAGCTCAGTCAGCAATCATTATGGACAGGGAGACATGGTGGTGGAATGACAAGGTACAAGAGATGATTCATGATAAGAAGACTGCATTTAAGGAGTGGCAGCGTTCCAACTCTCCTGAAGACAGGCTGGAGTACATAGCAGCAAAACGTGCCAGCAAAGAGCTGTAGCCAGAGCCCGCAGTGAAAGTTTATTACCTCTATATGATAAACTTGAAACTGTGGAGGGGCAAAAGCTCATCTACAAATTGGCACGTGCTCGGGATAAAGCGACGCAATATATCACAAAATGTCTTTGCGTCAGAGATTCCCAGGGCAAGCTGCTTTGTAGTCATGCTTCTGTGAAGGAGAGGTGGAGAAGTTACTTCTTGGAGCTGCTGAATACTCAGCACCCGGGTAGTATTCCGTCTGAACCACCTCCTAACCTGGGACTTATTGCTCCAATAACCCTTGATGAAACTCAGAATTGTCTTCGAGGCATGAAGAACGGCAAGGCGGTGGGACCTGACGATATTCCGATCGAAGCGTGGAAATCGTTAGGCTCTCGTGGTGTGCTCATGCTTACTGATCTTTTTAACCGCATTTTGAACACTGGGACGATGCCACATCAATGGCGGCACAGTTTTATTACCCCTATTTACAAAGGAAGGGGCAGTGTTCAAGATTGTGGTAGTTATAGGGGCATTAAGATTATGAGTCACACCATGAAGCTCTTCGAGCGCGTGATTGCCCTCAGGCTCCGCCGAGAGTGTACTGTCTCTGAGTGTCAATATGGATTTCAGCCAGGATCAGGCACTACGGACGCCATTTTTGCCCTCAGAATTTTGATGGAGGCACACAGGGAAAAGAGGAGAGCTCTGCATGTGGCATTCTTAGACCTGCAGAAGGCCTTTGACTGTGTGCCACGTCAGTGTATCTGGTGGACACTGCGATCCAAAGGGATCCCTGAATCCTATGTTGTTATTATCAGAGACATGTACAACGACTCTGTTTCTACAGTTAGGACCGCTGTTGGCGATACCAAACCCTTCCCAATTACAGTAGGGGTTCACCAAGGCTCAACTCTTAGTCCACTTTTGTTTAATGTAGTGCTAGATACTGTCACGGCTCACATCCAGGACCAGCCTCCATGGCTGATGATGTATGCCGATGACATAGTACTCATTGACGAGAATCGACTGATGCTGGAGCGTAAAGTGAATGCCTGGAAGGGTGCGCTTGAGAACGGTGGTCTTAAACTGAATGTGTCAAAGACCGAGTACATAGCTTGCGGGAACCCAGACTCGAGCACCATCCACATCGGGCCTGAGCCAGCCGTTAAGTCGGAGAAGTTCAGGTACCTTGGATCCATTATGCACGAGTCCGGAGGCATCGACTACGATGTCCACGCCCGGGTTAGCGCTGCTTGGGCCAAATGGCGGGAGGTCACTGGTGTGGTCTGCGATCGCAGAATACCGCCCAAACTCAAGGGGCTGATATACAAGAGCATGATCCGACCAGTTCTTCTATACGGCAGCGAATGTTGGCCAGCATTATCTCGGCACACTCAGGAGCTTCACGTAACGGAGATGAAGATGCTGAGGTGGATGTGTGGCGTTACTCGGGCTGACCGCATACGCAACACATTCATTCTAGGTAGTCTTGGGTCCGTGAGGTAGCGGATAAGCTCCAAGAGCGTCGTCTGAGATGGTATGGCCACGTTTTGCGCCGGCCTAAGAACTACGTCGGAAGAAAATGCCTTGATATGTCTGTCCCTGGAGTAAGACCCCCCGGACGCCCAAGGAAGCGATGGCTGGACGTCGTGACGCACGACATGAGAGCCAATGGACTAACCACTGAGGATGCTCAAGACCGTGCAAAGTGGAGTAGACTAAATAGGAAAGCAGACCCTGGCAATAAGCTGGGATAATGCTAAGTGGAAGAAGATATATATATATATATATATATATATATATATATATATATATATATATATATATATATATATATATATATATATATATATATATATATATATATATATATATATATATATAAGTTAGTTTTTACGCGCGGCTTCATCCGTATTATTCTGTATGCCACAACACATACTAAACGTCCTAGTTCTGACTGATGTAATATATTATAGTCCCACGATTAATGGACTATTAATTTATTTATTTCAATTGGAACCGATAGTCTCTGAAATAAGAGCATTTAAATAAGCAAATCAAATTAAGTTATTTGCATATGACTTTGGAGGCAAAGGTAGCTTAACATATGTAAAAAATCTTTTTGTGGGATATGTGAAGCCAGTTTAGCTGCCGCAATAAGTTTTTTTTAATTTCGAGCCCGTAGTTCCTGGGATAGGCGCGCTCAAACATACAAACGTTTCTATTTTATATTTATGAAATTCAGTTGAAGTTACAAGAAAATATCTCCTATTTTCTAGTTTCATAATAAACGATCAAATGGTGAAACAATAACTTCAAATAAACACAAATAGTTCTAAAATCGCTGGCGAGTCATTTTTAAAATAACGGCCAATATTAAAGACAAAGCTGACTCAGATGTTTTCTGAAAGTATATATAATTATAGAAAAGCTATTAGTACGGTATATTATATATAAATCTGTTGAAAATATATATTTTATACGTCTGGTTGTTTAAGTAGTAATTAAGTTAGTTACGGCGTTAAGTTCCGCAACGTAACGAGAAATATCTCTAAATCTCTCTCTCTTTATTATGCTACATTCAATTTATATATTTTTTTTACCCTCCAACATCTCATGTTGCTGTCCCCCCAAAATGACATGGGCGACAGAAAGATTCAGTGCCTTAGTGAATTTTTGAGTTATTACTTAGTTATTTTTGAGTTAGTAGTTAGTTAACTGTGGAGTAAAGAAAGAAGTTTGTTTTCAATTGGGTTAACATGAGATAATAACTTGATTGATTTATTTTAAGTGGTTTGTTTATTGGGAAACAATTGTGTGGTGGTTTCCTATTGCCATCCACACCGCAATATGACAGTTGTTGGTCTTATATGAAGAGAGCTCTGCTGCATACTCTCTCCCTCAAAGTCCTTAAGTCGCCTCTTACGATACCCACAGGAAGGAGGAGGTGCCTCCCCGTAGTAGGTGCTATTCTACTACCCGGCACCCCACGGGGGACAGTTAACATTCAATTTGTATTAGTAGATGCTATAAGAGGAGATATTACTTAGCATTCTACGGATTCACCGTGTGAATGACCATCGCGTTGTGGGGAGAGGAGCTCAGAGCAGTGACTGGGATTTGTACTTCAAGTGTGGGTTTAAGGCTCCTATGAAATGAGCATTAACGCTCACCTCCACTGTCTGAGCTCATCTCGGGCATCAGCTAAATTATAGTATCATATCAACTTAGCTTAGTGGTGTTGTTATGTTTCCATATTACTTTTTTTCCTTATATGTAATTTAATTTAGAGTAGTACGTATGTAGCATTCCAATCAAATTATATAAAATAAAAAAGGTTCTATATCTTTTGTGGAAAACACAAAAGCTATTAATTAAATTTATTTATAATTTACTTTTTATTTAAATTTATTTATTTATTATTTATACACATAAAATAAAAGTTTTATCAACTTTTTTTTGTTTTACTTATTTTATCTCTCACAAAAAGCACTGTAGACAGGTGTCATTGAACTGAACAGGGCACAAGCGTACTAAAAACACTGCGTTGGAAACCAACGCTGCACTCTGTGTACTAGAAATTTGTACCAAAGCGGGAATCGAACCCACAAATACACTACTTATATATTAGGTGAAACCTAGTGTTGCCCTATATTCCTAGTACTACAGCCTACAATATGTTTTTTCTCACGCTGTATTCCGCTTGTAGCAGGATGGGCAGAAGGAACCGTAGGTTGAAGGAACATAGTGCTAAGACCCTCCGTTCTCCACTTTCCGCCATTCGAGGCATTACGTGTTGAGTGGCGGAACTAAACACCGCGACCTTGTTGCCAGAGCGAAATGAAAATTATTCAATCTCCGCGAGTGGGAATCGAACCCACATACCGTCAAGTTTACAGACATACACTTTATATTTATTACTTATATATAGGAATCAACACGCAAACAATTTCAGCACCCACTGACTGATGAACATCAAAACCGCATTTAATGCATTTCATTTGTATCGTAATTGCAAATAATAATTTTGACATTTACAAATACACATTCAGTTGATTGTAAAACAACAAAGGAGCTTAATATCCAATCGTTTTCGGCCAATTCAAATTATTATGTATGGCAATAATAATTTTCCATTAACAGTAACTAGTATTTCGCTCATGGCTTTGCTCGTGTGGGCTACGAGATTACGAGACTTTGGCAATCACATATGTATGGGCTTTTCTATACCAATTTAGATATATCGGACATATATATATATATATATATTATATATATATATATATATATATATATATATATATATATATATATATAATATATATATATATATATATATATATATATATATATATATATATATATATATATATATATATATATATATATATATATATATATATATATATATATATATATATGTCCGATATTGGTACTGGGCATACGGGTACGCGACCCGGATCCTCGAGCCACCACTGTCATACTCCTTCCCCTTCCCTCATATATATATATATATATATATATATATATATATATATATATATATATATATATATATATATATATATATATATATATATATATATATATATATATATATATATATATATGTCCGATATTGGTACTGGGCATACGGGTACGCGACCCCGGATCCTCGAGCCACCACTGTCATACTCCTTCCCCTTCCCTCCGGGGTCGCGTACCCGTATGCCCAGTACCAATATCGGACAGATATTTATATATATATATATATATATATATATATATATATATATATATATATATATATATATATATATATATATATATATACATATACAAAAAAATCACATCACAGTAATATATCTTATATTGAAATTCTTATACACATATAACAGGTTATTTTTGTCATTAAAATCATATTTCTTAACAACTAAACTCATTTTTCAATACAGTTTTCAAATTGTCATTTTGTTACAGTGTAGTAATTTTGTACTGTTTCCAACAACATATTCCACTTCCGTTTTAACGTTAATGAGCTTGACAATCTTTTAGTTGCGTATATATTTTTTACTAAAGTGCAAAATTTAAGAGAACAATTCACCCGCATTTTGTGCGCTAAGCTCAATCTTTTTATTATGTTAGTAGAACTTTAAATGTTTTTATATATATATATATATATATATATATATATATATATATATATATATATATATATATATATATATATATATATATATATATATATATATATATATATATATATATATATATATATATATATATATAATGTGATAGAAAATTCTGTACATTAAAGATTTAAAAAAAAGATTGATTGGGTCGGTTAATATATCGATAATAGAAGCTAAACATCAACTCAGCAAAATTTTTGTCTCTCTATCAGTCTGACTGTCTGTGTGTCTGTCTGTCTGTATATCCAATCACGCAAAAATTACTGGACAGAAATTAATTATTTTTTGTATAGTAATAGCTTATAGTCCTGACTCACATAAATATTAGTTTTTCTCCCGGTATTCCATGCTGTTCCCGGTAAATAAATAAAAAAGTAATAAATTTAAATTACTAAAGATAAGTGAAATAGATTTGGCATGCTAATAGTTTATAGCCTTACACAATATATATAGGATAGTTTTTACTGGTTCTTATATACGGCAGCGAATGTTGGCCAACATTATCTCGGCACACTCAGGAGCTTCACGTCACGGAGATGAAGATGCTGTGATGGATGTGTGGCGTTACGCGGTCCGACCGCATACGCAACACATTCATTCGAGGTAGTCTTGGGGTCCGTGACGTAGTGGATAAGCTCCAAGAGCGTCGCCTGAGATGGTATGGCCATGTTATGCGCCGATCTGAGAACTATGTCGGAAGGAAGTGCCTTGACATGTCTGTCCCTGGAGTTAGACCACCCGGACGCCCAAGGAAGCGATGGCTGGATGTCGTGACACAAGACATGAGAGCCAATAGATTGTCCACTGAGGATTTTAAAGACCGTGCAAAGTGGAGTAGGCTTAGTCGGAAGGCAGACCCTGGCAAAAGCCGGGACTAATGCCAAGGAGAAGAAGAAGAGTTTTTATCCTGATATGCAATGCAAAAGTCTAATAAAAATAAAAACAGAGATGGTTAAATTACGTCGAAAACTTACAAGTAAAGGTAGTTATATTCAATTCTCACTTAGTAAGAGTGGCAAATGGTAAAAGTTTTTCAAATTTGAACATAAAAGCGATTGAAAATTATTTCCACAGTCTAGCTAGATATTACAGTAATAGTCACAAATGATTTGATTTACAGCTATTATAGTGACATTAACCGATCAGAAGGTAATTTAGTAGTATTTGATAGAATTCCATCTATTGATAGGTAAATTAAAATCATTTTCTAAAACCAATATTATGTGTTTTAAAAATGTATAACACATAATATTGGTGTAGTCATATTTTATAATATCTGTAAACAGATGACGTTATTTATTGAAATAAAATTTCTGCATTACGCTGGCGGGATTTTTTTATTTGTATTAATGTCGATATATCTCAAATACATCTACGGAGCATATATGAAATTGACGTAGTATTAAAGTATAAAATACTCCACTACTAAAAATACTAAAAATTTCCACTGCGTAGTTTTTTAGCGTAAATTATTGAATGTTAAGCTAAAAAACTACGCAATGGATTTTTGTCCGTATGTTTGCTTATTTATTTGGGAATCACGTTAAAACTATTGGACAAAAACACCAGAATTTGAACATTGCAACACTTTTCTTAACAAAAATTAACTATCGATAAATTCAAAATTAAAGAATGCATAAATTTTGACAGCTTGATATCAATTTGACGTAAATCAATATATAGAACATTCAATGAAGTTTCCAAAGAAAAAAATATCTGTCCGATATTGGTACTGGGCATACGGGTACGCGACCCCGGATCCTCGAGCCACCACTGTCATACTCCTTCCCAATCCATGAAAGTGGTGTCCTTACCTCCCCCCCCCCCCTCGGTAACGACATAATCCATGACAAGAAGACTATGTTGGGCCGTGAGGCTTTCACCAGGAATGACTTTAGAGTTAGTAACCTTGCCAACATGACACCGCCTGGTCAATAAACAATCTATTTGGGTTAAGTGGAGACTCTTTTGGAAGAACGTATTCACGATGGCCAGATCAGATGCAATACAGGTTCTTAGGAAATTTTCGCCCTCTATATTGCGGCGACCGTGACCAAAACCACCGTGGACACGTTCATACGTATCCGCAGCCTTACCCACGTGACCGTTAAAGTCTCCCCCAACTATGATCACCTCGGTAGATGGTATAGCGAGTAGAACCTCTTCATATTGCTCCCAGAATGACTCCTTTTCGGCCCCGTTACAACCAGCCTGGGGAGCGTAAGCACTGATTAAGTTGGCGATAGCCCCCTCAACCAGTACGTTCATCCGCATCAGGCGGTCGCTGCATCGGTCAACTTCGAGGAGACCATTCCGTAGCTCTTCAGATAAAAATACTGTTTATTGCTACTTCTATTATCGATATATTAACCGACCCAATCAATCTTTTTTTTAAATCTTTAATGTACAGAATTGACTTTTCTATCACATTATATATATATATATATATATATATATATATATATATATATATATATATAAACATTTAAAGTTCTACTAACATAATAAAAGGATTGAGCTTTGCGCACAAAATGCGGGTGTATTGTTCTCTTAAATTTTGCACTTTAGTAAAAAATATATACGCAACTAAAAGATTGTCAAGCTCATTAACGTTAAAACGGAAGTGGAATATGTCGTTGGAAACAGTACAAAATTACTACACTGTAATAAAATGACAATTTGAAAAACGTATAGAAAAATAACCTGTTACATGTGTATAAGAATTTCAATATAAGATATATTACTATGATGTGATTTTTTTGTATATGTATATATATATATATATATATATATATATATATATATATATATATATATATATATATATATATATATATATATATATATATATATATATATATATATATATATATATATATCTGTGTTGATCTTATTACCAGAGCCAGGAAATGAAAATAAGATCCCTCGAGTGAGAATCTGACCCACAGCCGTCATATTTACAGTCGATCATTGCCTTATTGCAACAGTGGGGTAAGACCTCATAAATATCATTCCTAATAAATATTAGTCAAACAGAATACTGCACTACGAAGGTGACAAATTACTGTAGATTGTTGATTTCTCTCATTTCCAATTCAAAGGTAAATGAAATATAAATGATATGAATGTCGCTTAATAATACACAGCGTAATAGTCTAAGAGGTTGTAGTTGGTTAGACTAAAATGTTTCACTTAGACTACAATGTTTAGACTAAATTGTAGGTTGACTAAAATGGTTGCCTCAGATCTGAGAAGAACTGGCGCAAGAAACTCAGCGGGACCCTTTTTCATTTCTTTTTCTTTAAATTGGTAATTTACAATTATTCATTGTTGCTAATGATACCTATTAAATAGACTGAGGAGAGCATTTTATTCTCAAGGTATTACTTATAAAATCATTTGTCAGGTAATACAAACTTTTAACCCACAAACGTCGTTTCAGAATTATATGAAATTGTGATAAAGAATATTTCCGGACGTTTTTTGCGATCCTATTTTAAAAGCGTACACACTGTCCCATAAAAGAATTGCGTATCCAACGCAATTGAGCTACTCACGCTGCACGTTTTAGAGTTTAAAAGTCTAAAATTTAGACTATTTCCAGTATTACTATTATTTACATCACCAATTTTGGTAAAATTATGAATATTTTTCTTAACATAACATTAACCTAAGCGATTTCCACGTTACTTAATAATATTTTTTTTAACCGCTAAGTTTGCTGAGCCATATCTATTCGCCAATCCATCAATGTAATATGGAGTCTACGGTTAAACCCAGAAATATCGAGAATTGACAGGATCTACGGCTTCACCATTCAAGAATACATTAATTTAAAATATTAAGTTTTTATATAAAATAATGGTTTCATCCGTGTTACAGTGTTTATATAAGCATTTTAAAAATACGACACGTTCACCTCTCTTCGTTTTGCCATTTTCTTTGCCGTCAACTTCTTCATAAATTGCTCTCTAGGGGCTTCTCTTGTTTTTACGTAATGTTCTGCCAGTATCAGCAACACTATTTTCTCAGCGATTAACCAAATCCTCCCTCCCCCACCTCTCTTACTCTCTGTAGAGTCGTACATATCTTTTGACATTTTTGTGCCACATTGCCATATTAATTAATTTACGACGTTAGAATAGTGATTATATACTTAAATAATGATTTCATACTTTTTTCTCAATAAAAAGCTCCATTAACATTAAAAACGTAAAAGCCACACCACCCCATAGCCTACAGAAAGCCTAACTCAATATCTAAACAGACGTATTATAAACAACAAACTTGTGATTTGTAAACACGTTTAATTAAAACAGGCGGTGAAATTTAGCTTTTGATTTAATTTCCACGACTTTGACTACTCGAGTTTGAGATTGAGGCAACATTGGATTATGAAATCTATATATCTTATTACTTAGCGTAATATTGTTTATATTTTTGGGCTTTGTTTGATTTAATATAAATATTTCACATACACGATATCATTGTAACCCAATTGGAGGCGTGTAGGAGGATAGGCAGGGAGGCTAGTGTTAAGACACTCCATTCTCCAATTTCCGCACAAATTGTGAGTTGAATGAGGAGGATGAGGAGTTATAACATTCCAGTTGTGTTGGAATCGAACTCACAGTAATTGCATTTTTATTAGTACGTTGTCCTGCTTCACTTTGGACGATTCTTACTCGAGACTAGACTAGGCTAGAAGCAAATTATTTTGTTTTTATCATAACACTTAATTCCGTGTAGTTTTATAAAAGTTTATTTGTATTTTCGATATTTCTATTATCGATATATCGGTATTTTTTTCCAGATAAAAAAAGTAAGAAATAGAATATTGGAAAAAAGAAACGTTAGAAAGGGTTGGACCACAGGAACTTTCATTTCCTTGCTCTGGGAAGAAGATTCCTTGCTCTGGGAAGGTCTGCTAAGAGAGCTACACGCAATGTGTTGAATATTGGGTAATCTCTAGGTTCCCTCTACCCTACTCTACCCTACCCTTCAAAATACAGGCAGAAAAAGCGTGAAGCTTTTTATTTTTAATACCTTACCTAAGTTTCCTTTTATTTCCAATTTAGTCTCAAAAAACTTTAACCTTTTTTGAATCCAAATGTAGACATATTTACTCAGCTTCCATTCATTCGTCCAATATTGAAATAGAATTTGAATAATAGTGAATCAAATTAAGCCAACTGGCTAAGAGCTTAAACTTGTAATACAGTTAAAAAATCAATTACTTTAAAGAAACCTTTTTACTAAGAGATAAGTTGATGCTACGAGTATTACAAAAACTGAAAGTTCCAAACTGTAAAATCCATTAATAGATAACATTCAACAGAACTACGTAACTTAGAAAGTTAAAAATTTCGTACACAGATCTTCATCATCTTCCTCTAGCATAAAATAGAGTTTTGATAATAATAGAGCTCACGCAAATAATGTTGGAGTATTCATATTCACTTTAAAAAACCTTTTTGAAGCTTCTATAAGCTAGCTAGCTTTCTATAATAATAAATAAATAAGAATATTTTTTTTATAATAAAAGAAAGCAAACGAGCAGGAGAGCCGCCTCATGTTAAGTGGATACCCTCGCCCATAGACATCTGCAACCTGAGAGGATGTGGATGCGTTGCCAACCTTAAATTTAGTAAGTTAATCCTAAGATTCCTATGGTGGTACTTTACGCTGAACATTGAAATTGAAAAAAACTTACTTAACTGTCTAAATACAAGTTCATGAGATACAGTCTGTGACAGACGAATAGACAGACAGACGGAGGGACGGAGGACTCTTAGTAATACTAATAGAGTTCTCGTTATGCTCTTTGAGAGCGGATCCCTAAAAACATTATTTCAATCAGGATTTCAACCTAGAATTGTCCATTCTAGGTACAAACGCTAATAAAATTAGTAACATGATTAAAAAAAAATAAAGAAAGGCATAACACTTAAGTACCTACAATTTTTATTGTATAAAGAATATTTGATTTTTTATTCAATTGTTATGGAAATAAGTGAAGTTAAAGCTCCAGCTTATTAGCGTAGTTTCCAAATTCATTCATTTTAATGTATATTAAGCTCGAGCTTTAATGAATGTTTTATTTTGTTAATTAATTGAATGAAACGCTTTAGGTGCGCCAGTTGAGAAGTTTCTGGCTACATGGCGATGGAAGTGAATTTAATTTTTATTCGGAGAGTAATAGAAAGAAAAGAAAAAGAATAATAATCAATAACAGAATATGTGTATCATATTCATAAATACATTCTGTTATTAATTATTTTACAACTAAAAAAAAAGAAGAAATGATTTTTATCTGTAATTGAAAACTGTAGATTTTTGTTGACCTAGTATGGCCTTTCAGCAGATGTTCCAGAATTTAATTTTTTGTATGGTAATGTAAAGCGAGTATTATGCTGAACATTCTTCGTTGGCTATGAGATCATGCGTCAGGTGTCAATGCATTCAATTAATTCCTATAGTTATGAATATACACGTAAATCATACAAACTGAAAAAATCCTACAAATTACAATTTCATGTTGTAGTACGTATTTCTTAAAACTAGTAAATACAGACAACTACTCCAATATTTATTCATACTTATAAAGTATATATATATATATATATATATATATATATATATATATATATATATATATATATATATATATATATATATATATATATATATATGCACGTACAAATTTGTCTACACGTTTTATCCAAGCGTAAATTCTGTTAATTTACCTTAGATCTACGATACCGTCTAGATTCTAAACTGTAGAACAAACGAGACACAGAGAAGGTAATTAATATTGCACCAATTAACCATGTGTTAAGTTAAGCAGTGACAGACCAGTTTGTGTGTGAGTCAGACTAACTTGATTTTGGTATTTCAAAGTCGTTGTCATGGCAACTGACTACAAAGGAGTTCACAAACTCAGTTTATACCTCAATTTGTAAACGTGTTTTTAATTTAATAATTTTATACATTTTTACGAATCATAAGTAAAAATATGATATAATTTTACTATTTTTTGAAATATAAAATATAATAAATACAGAGCAAGTGATGGAAAACGACGACGACGACTTAGACGCTAAGTAAGCTATATCCGAAAAAATCCTTATATAAAAAAAAATCTGTATGTACATAATAGCCTTTTTTATTATTTACTATTTTGTACGTGACAATCGACTTAAAGGATATTTGAACAGTAATATAATCAAAACAACTAAGCAAATACTTATATTTATCCAGAATACTCTAAACTAATATTTATATATATAATTATACTTCAGAACACAATATAACACTTTGTTTAGGCATCTAATCTTTCTTTATAAGCTTTTTCTTTCTTTATTAGCAATATCCAATCTAGGTGATTGAAAATTTAAACAAATTTGTATTAAATTCAGGAAACTAATGAAAAAACAATGAAGGAAGGACGTACAAATATATCAAAGTATCGCCACAACGTGTAGTTCAGACGTAAGTACTTAAAACGGGTGCGACTGACATCAATAAGGCACCACTCTGGCTGGTGAACAAAAGGTAAATGACAATACTGAATTATTGAATAATACTGTTTAATACCAAAAATATGGCCATTATATATATTTTTAATGAACATATGTAAAGAAAATTTACATATTGTGAATTTTGAGGAGAATTTCAAGACTAGAGGAGGATGGAGAGAAGCTGGTTGATCATGACAGCATCTGAATGCAGATGTGGATTTGTCTCTCATTCATGGCTATACAAATATAATACAATACAAATATACTTTATTGTACAAAAAGAAATAAACTGTAACATACATAAGAACTGAAATAAAACAAAAGAAGTACAACAAGGCGACCTTATCGCTCAAAGCGATCTCTTTCAGACAACCTAGATGACCTAATCTAGAGACCTTAGATGTTGGAGTTGTATAAGGATGGGCGATGCATTAAATATAACATACACATAAGAGTATATAAGAGTATAATGTATAATTGTTTAATTTCCCCTTACTGCAACTAAAAAATATGTTACAGTGTGAAGCTAAAAAATATGGATATTTTTAAATAATTTTATAAATGAGTTCAATGATATATTTACTTCTAAAACAATTAATTAATGGAGTTTCTTGTCTATGAATAATTGACCGACTGTGGGAACTCATAAGTAGAGTAGACGAAAATTAATTAATTATATGAACAATCATTTATTAATTATGTTAGAGATTATTCTAAATTATTTAAAAAAGTACTGTACCATAGCTAAATCTGCACATATATTAAAAATAAAATTAAAATTACATGGAACTTAAGTGAAACTGTAAAAGCTAAATAATCGTAACAATGAATTTATCCTTACATATTATGTAATATGAACTGTATGTGTGTAATGTAATATGAACATACATACATAGTAATATGAACTATTCACCATACTCTAAATTAAAGCGAGCTTAACAGACACATTAAGCTCTCAAAATGTAGCTTTTGTAGTTGACGCGTCACGTTGATTTACAAACTCAGGGTATTATAATTTATAATTATGTACGCGTTTTGATTGAAAAGCTTAGGTGATTTAAATGTATAAATTGTATTAATAAATTTTCGATATCCACTTGGAAAGGAATAAATTGAATTTTCTCGACATTTTCACTAGTAAATAAGTGCAGCGTTAAGTACCGCCACTTCAATACGGAACGTCCCTTATTTTAGTAACTAGATGAAGCAGTCTAATGCACACCCTCTCCCTCTCCCTCCTGATTCTATTGGAACGGAGATCAGCTACGACTAGTTTACGGACAGTTTGGATGATGTGGCTATCGGACGGTAACCATACGCTTTCTACCGCCCCTGGCCTTCCACAATTGCCTTGATCTTTCTCCAAGTCCGCCGAACCCGTTGCATATCTGCTGTGGGTCGCCTTCCTTGCCGAAGCAGTCTTTTGTACAGCGCGGGAGGGAACCGAGAAAAGCCATAATGATGAAGTGTTAGACGAGGTATTCTGATTTCATTTCTTTGATACATCATGAAGGTGAGAACATTTGAGGCTAGGCTAGGTAGGCTCAAAGAACCTGGTGTTAAGTCACTCCGTTCTCTGCTTACCGCCAATCGAGGCATGGCGTGTCGAGTGGCGGAACTCAACGCTGCGCTTTTGCCTTGTTGCTAGAGCGAAGAAAATTTAATTATTGAATTCGCTTCAAATGGGAATGGAACCCACCAACCGTCGCGTTTACAGAAACTGTGCCTCTGTGCCACGACTGTAGTTGTATATGAATATTATTAACTTTCTCTTTGCATAAAGACAAAAAAAATATTAGTGATTCATCAAATTATCGACATATTAGAACGCCTAATTAAAAAAGAAAGCAATATTAAATGAATTTGTTTTTTTTTTTTCATAAAGTAACTTTATATGTACTTTTGAAACATGATTTTCCATACAAAAAATAATCAAAATTCATTCATAATTGGCGGAGTACTCGCGTAACTAACATACATACATAAAAAAATCCTCTTTTTTAAGTATTTAAATAAATCTTTTAATATTCAATGAAAAACAGTATTGGATATATTGAATATATTTTCAGTTTCCAATACAATAGACAAAATGATTCGTGCATGTTGAAGGAAAAAAATATAACAAAATATATGTTCGGACGCTGAAAAAAGTTCATCCAAACCTAGGCCGTGTATATTATATACGAGTATACTCCTACCTAGCCTACCTACAGCGCAAACATATTCGAAAAGCATTCTTTTTCAATATTTTTAGAAAGTCTATTCTATCCAGTCTATATATATATATATATATATATATATATATATATATATATATATATATATATATATATATATATATATATATATATATATATATATATATATATATATATATATATATATATATATACGTGTTACGGAACCCTTCACGGGCGAGTCCGACTCGCACTTGTTGTACTAGTTTATCCTCAGCTTCATATATGGGGGATATACAAAAAACTAATTTCTCCGCTTTCTGCCCAAATTCAAGACATTTCATGTTGAATACCAGAACTCAATGCTGCGAAATAAAAACAATTAATTGCCTTGAATAGAAATCAAACCCACGATCATTCCGATCAGGTACTATCCCATCCATTATGCCACATTGACATCAATTCTTCTCCATTTACAAAATTAATGTAAATGTAAGGAAAGATCCAAATTCATTACTGAATTCAAAATATTAACTAACTCTGAAATAGGGTTGTTCTTATGCAAGGCATCCCGCCTACCCTCATTTTTTCGTTTTTAAATGAAATTTACGGAGTCGGTCAGGCGACCTTTCCAATATATTTTCAATGGCATTGGAAATAAAAAAAATGTGAGCTCTCGAACTTTTCGCGGTACAAGAGTGTTTTAACCGGGTATTTAGTAAAGCGTGCATTTTTTTTTATTTACTTTTGTAACTACTAACTACCTACCTATTATATATATATATATATATATATATATATATATATATATATATATATATATATATATATATATATATATATATATATATATATATATATATGTACATATTTTGCTTCTATTGTTCTGATGACTTTGTGCTAAACACTATTTTAGTGTACGAATTGTTTGATTTATAAAAGTTTTCTAGTATTATTGACTATTTTTCTCATAAACCTTTTCTCACTTATCATAATTGTCATTACTTTATTAGATTCACATATTAATTCAAATTAGACGCCATTATTCCCTATTAAACGAGTTTGCATAATTTAAAAGTATCTTAGTTTAAATTTATAGTTTAAATTATCAACCAATCCGTAACCAAACCATACATTCTGACAGTAAACGCGACAGTTTATTGGAATTTTTTTCCTTGAGCATGTATTGAACCTATTCAATACACGCTCGAGGAAAAAAAATCCATTTCCACGCTGATAAGACTTTAATCCACTCACACTGTCTCGAATACTGATGGCAAGTGGAGAAGGGAGTGTCTGATCTAGTTTCCGTGTTATCCTGCTATTTTCAACACACACACACACACACACAAACACACACACACATACGCAGACACAGATTAAATATGGATAGGATGCTTTTTTTTCAATTATTTTTAATGCTAAGCAAAATTGCATAATTTATTCTCAGACAAATCAAAATACGCTAAAAAAAGTTGATACAAATTTCACCCCACTTACTTAATTCACGTTTAGGGATTGAGTTTAAGTATCACCTTTTTAAAGAACCCATTAAATATAAAAATGACATTTTAGATTTCAATTTCCTTTTGATGCCGTTAGGGCGAAAAGGCGTGTCTCATATGGAATGGTGAAGTGTTCTCTTACAAGGGGGAGTATTTATATATATATATATATATATATATATATATATATATATATATATATATATATATATATATATATATATATATATATATATATATATATATATATATATATATATATAAATAAATAATCTCAATGTCTTGAGATGATTAAATGCGATAACTGGAATATATACGATTTTGGATTAAAACATCATTTATCTTATAGGGATTCAAATTTACTACCCTCGTATTAAATTCTTGTCTCTTTAAGTCGCCGGTTTATAGGAAAATCAAATATGCAATGTGTATCGCCGACAGCAATTTACTGCGTACCTTGCTTTGTGCCGTCCATGTTAAATAGATCTGATGGCTTGTTTATATACTAAGTATATAGGAACTGTCTGATTGTAAACACGACAGTTCTGGGTTCAATTCCCGCTCGGGGAAAATGAATCATTTGAACTCCTCGCTCTGGTAAGAAGATCAAACGTGGTGAAAATTCCTAAGCTTACGGGATATCTCGAAAATTGGGCGAAAACTGGGGAACAGAGTGTCTTAACACTAGATCCCTCTGAAAAGCTTTATATCACTTTTAAAACTTTCTCAGAAAAACATGGATGTGTTTACATACGAAACTTATACGTACATATAAAAGTTAAAATATACATTTTGCATAAAATAACAAAAGATTTAATGTTCATGTGAAGTCGACATGTGTGTATATAAGAAGATAGATGGATGTTGCCTTAACTTCAATATGTTAGAATAAACCTATATAAAATAATTTATCTTTTGTTTAGTTAAATTAATTTACTTATAAATAAAATACTACACTACTACACTAATAAATAAAATTGCAGTGTCTGCTTGTACTATTAAAGTAATCGCTTTCTAGTACATGCATATATTGCATATGTACGGTGTATATACCAAAATAACATTTTTTACAATTTTTATCTCTGTCTGTTTGTTCCGGCTAATCTCTGAAATGGCTGGATTGATTTTGACCGGACATGCACTAACAGGTAGTTGATGTTATAAGAAATAACTTAGAGTATATATATATATATATATATATATATATATATATATATATATATATATATATATATATATATATATATATATATATATATATATATTATATATATATATATATATATATATATATATATATATATATATATATATATATATATATATATATATATATATATATATATATATAATATATATATATATATATATATATATATATATATATATATATATATATATATATATATATAATATATATATATATATATATATATATATATATATATATATATATATATATATATATATATATATAGTATGTTAGTAAACTGAAAATGTACAATGTGATTTCGTATAACATATTGAGACGAACGCAATTCAGTTTACTTAAGCGGTGAGTCGCCAGTATGTGACATATCTTTTCCTAGATAAAACATCAAATATCAGTGACTTAATTATTAGAAAACATAGAAGCAGAGAGAAGATAGAAAAGTAGGCAAAGAGAATTTATTATTATAGAATTGAGTGGCAAAACTCAACGCCGCGCTTGGTCTTATTACTAGAGCGTGGAAAAAGGATTCAATCCCCCGAATGGGAATCGAACCCGTTAAGACAACAACAACGACAGACGTGACATATACTGTGTTACTTAGCCTTAATGTACTCAGGACTACTTGATTAACTCGTTCAAGCATACAAATTCATGAGTTTTATGATAATAGTTCAAATTAAAAAAAACATAATATTTTTAATTTTTATAATAGATTAACATTTAACTTTTACATTTCCATTTTGATTAAAGCCTTAATCTGTATCGTTTCATGAGACGTACCAACTTACCTACTTATAGCTATTTAACAACTTTGCGAAGAAAACTTAAAAAGCTTTAAATTTTTCCACATTTTTCCAATAGAAAGACCCACCATGACATTGAATATGCGGTGTATCGTCGCCTCAGGCTTACACTGATTTAAGTTTGTGCTCGCCTATAAGGAAACCTTCTTTTACTTATAGCAAAGATTGAGTTTTGTAAACATAAAGAGATAGAATGGAATATGTATATTTACATAACGGATTATTGGTACTGTGCTTATGATTTGTTAATTAAATGGGTTCTAATCTATTCTAGGACAATTTGTATGATGAGCTAAGATACTGTAGATATAATAGTATGTGTATGTAGGCACTGCTTGCTTATTCGACTATTCAAAAGTGGTAACCAAAAGTATATTTAAATAAAGAATATTTTGAATATAGTATAATAAAAATAACTAAGTGTTAAAACAATCCGTTTTCCATTGTTTAAACTTATATTAAAACTAAGCGATATCCCGAATGAAAACCGAACCCAAAACCACTTAATATAACCAAAAATGATCTAAAAACTCCAGGGTGATGTTTCTTTAAAAAATTCGTCGTTCATCAAATTTTTAATATTTCTCATTATGAAATCTTCATGTTATTTTAAGCGTATACCTGGCAAGGTACACAGAGGGAACATAGTGTTAAGACACTCCGTTTTTCTACTTTTCGAGATATTCCGTGTTGAGTGAGGAAGGCAACGCCGCGCTTTGTCTTGTCACCAGAGCAAGTAAAATGGAAATAATCCTTTCTCTCATAGTGGGAATCGAACCCACAACCTTCCCATTTACAGTCAGAAGCTGTTCCAATCCAAACAAATTGAAAATGCCCTGAAATCAAGTACTTTTTAAGATACGAGTGACGTTATCACAGGTCTTAGTCGAAAGTTCAATATCCGATATTTCACATTCACTGAATCGTATCTGCTAATGTCAAGTGAAGAGTGATGTCTTGATCCTTTTTATTTTACCTACGGAAATCAATGCAGTTCTATATTTCGTCGAACATATTTAAGCGCTAATTTGTTTTAATATATCGCAATGTTTGTAAATTGTCGAGAATATTTTGTCTTGTTCACACGCAAAAGTACGGTATGTAATTAGGTAAAGGAGAGAGGGGAGCTTAGACAGTGGAGGTGAACGATGACATGCCATTTTTCAAAAGACGTCTTAAAACCCACTCCAAGCCTCTGAGACTTGGGGAACCCAGACACTGCTCCGAGCTCCTCTCCCTACAATGCATGTTAAATCCATGGAACGCTAAGTAATTTCTTTTCATTACTACTACGAAGTAATGTGGCAACCAAATTATTCGGCCGTCAGTCACTGTCAAGGCCAATAGGGCTAACAGCATTAAACTCACAAAAAAAAAAGAAAGACTAAAAAAAAACATTAATTAACAATAATTCTTCTCAAAGAGCGTGTTTTAACAAACACAATAATAAATAAAACAAAGCCATTATATTTCATATTTGTTTATTCATATTTTTTTAGCTTCACGCTGTATCCCGCACATAGCAGGATAGGCAAAGGGAACCGTAATTTGAAAGAACCTAATGTTAAGACACCCCGTGTTCTCAACTTTCCGCCATTCGAGACATGGCGTGTTGAGTGGCGGAACTCAACGCCGCGCTTTGCCTTGTTGCCAGAGCGAAGGAAATGAAAACAATTCATTCTCCCCGAGTGGGAATCGAACCCATAAACCGTCATTCACAGGTGACTTACTTTGATTAATCAAATGTCTACTGTACACAGCTCGACCGAACACTAGAACGTATATACTCATGCCTATTAAAAAGAAATGTCAAACTTTACGTGCTTTATTTCAGTTCATTTAATGATTTGCAAAGCCACCATTAGCCCACCTGTGCGCGATTTATGTCGCCCTGGTACTGGCGGCTCGTTACTTTCGATTTAAAATGGAAATAATGAATTATAAATAAATAGACAGACAACCTTTACGCCTATATATATATATATATATATATATATATATATATATATATATATATATATATATATATATATATATATATATATATATATATATATATATATATATATATATATATATATATATATATATATATATATATATATATATATATATATATATATATATATATATATATATATATATATATATCTATATATATATATATATATATATATATATATAAGTGGCGAAGAGTGAAATTTTTACAAAGGAAAACCGGTGTCGTAAAGAAACATAATTTCATTTTTTTGTAACAGTTTATGTACTCAAGAAATCTTGTATGAATACTTCTCATGAAATCAAATTGATTTATTTTGTGATTATTGTTAGTTAATAAATAATTGGTATTTACTATTTGATAATTTATTTATACAATTTACAAAAGGTAGCCCGATAAGAATCGTGTTATATGGACACTTCGCCACTGGACTACATAGCAGGATGAGCAACTTAGTGTTAAGACACTCCGTTCTACGCGTTTTAACGAACCAGTGCGGATAAATGAAAATAATTTATTCGATCTAATTGGGATCGTACCTACGACCCACGTGTGTATAGTCAGTCAGTCATAGCCAGACGCTGCTCTTCAACGCCACTATGGCTTCAAGTTGATACAAGTAAACATTCGTCCGAGTGTAAGCGAAGACACTATTTTTGTCACTTTCCGCCTAGTTTTGAGATTTTTTTTATAAATAAAAAAAGTACATATTTTTTCATGTTAATGACACAAATTAAAAGTTAAATTTTAGTCACTTTCCAATTAAAATGTAACCACATATCTCTCTAACCATATATTTAAAACAAATTGAAATGTCTTCAATCCCTTTTCCAGTCCAACTTCCGCCAGGAGGACGTCCTCATCGCTGACGACTCCTCCAAAGCAGCCACGTAGTGCTTGCTACTTCTCAGAGACAGAGTACCCTCTTCCCTCCCCACACGGTGTCGCTGTCAAAGCTGGCAGCATTAACCACAAATCTGGAAAGAAAATCATTTCCTCATGCAAATTCACGATATTACGTGTGGAGTGGTGTAACTTAACGCCGCATCTTGACTTACCAGAGCGGAGAATGTGAAAATGAAATCGTGATTATAGACAGACTCCTTACGCTCCTTAGACGCTAATTATTAAAAAAAAACAAAATTATTTATGCCATTTAACGCTCTAAAGCAAATTGTAAAAGTAACCGTTTAAGTCTCAAAGTAAATAGGCTCTAGAGTCGAAATACGAAGACGGACAGACGGGCAGACGGGTCAACTTAATAATTCAAATTGGCAAAGAGTAATGTATACATATGTGCAGTTTAGAAACGTGAAATTAGTGACGTACATTTCTTAGCTTCACGCTCTATCCCGCATTTATCAGAGTAGAGGGAACATGTTGAGACACTTCGGTCCCCGCTTTCTCCTTTTCGAAACATTGAGTGACGGAACTTAACGCGGCGCTTTATCTAGGGACCTATCAGTGAATTTAAAATAAGTCCTTGCCCCGAGAGCATCGAACCCACGACATCCTCTGTATAGTAATTGTAATTAAAAATGACTCTCTTAAATTAAAATTATTATATCCATTAAACACGACAATTATGTTTTAATATCTACTTAGGGTTAGTATTTAATATATCTTTTTTAAGTTCTACTCTGTATCTCGCTTATTGTAAAGAAGGTGCTTAGTATTAAGTCAATCCGTTCTCTCCTTTCAGTTTGAGGTCGATTTCTTCGTCACAGAGAATTTTTCTTTTGCTTTAAGTATTTACTTTACATTTCCAATTATTTAAATCTGAACAGCGCAGGTTTTATCTCTGTTAAAGTAACTTTTTTATTTGAGAAATGTTTTAGATATTGCACATTTTAATTTTACCGCAACTTAATGCCTCGTTTTATCTGACAAAGTAGTTTCATATAACGCACTTATTTTTAAATTATCAATATTTCAATAGTGTAGAAGAGAAGGTGGCATGGAATCAGCATCAGCTCTGCCACCACGGCATATGGTCGGGCACGACCTTCAGAAGAAGACTCCTATGGGACTTACCAATAGGTCTTAACCTTATGATAAATATAATAAAATATATATATCATTCAGATTCTTTATGTAAATGAAATAATCACTCTCCAGTAAGCTCTGATAGTAGCCACTCTATACAAGAAGTCGCTAATGAGTATAGTTAATGAACAAACAGACGACAACTGCTTACTAATAAATACGATGCATTATTCATTGATTTCGTTCAAACGATCAAAAATAATTGGGGAAGACACTAAAGTCCGCTTAAAAGCTACATCCTTGGGAGAAATTATTTTACTTTTTCGATAGAATGAATTTTAGTTAGAACTTTAGATAGAACATTTAGATAGAATGAAAAGCGGCACCTTTCTTGACTTTACGCTAATAACAGTATAGGCAGAGAGAAATTAGTGTTAAAATATTCTTCTTTCTTTGTTTTTTCATACAACTTAGTACAGCTCGAGCTTTCAATAAGAATACATATCTAATCCTAAATGTACGACGATACTTTAAAATATTATAAAATTTAATATGTTTGATAATTTGTGAGGGAATTGATATGGAAATGGATATTTCATGTAATGAAATGAACGGGACTGTGCCTTTATATGTTAGAGGCAGTAGCTACATACTGTATACATACTATAATTTACTTAACAAAAGTAAGAGTCGTTACAGCTTGATATATATATATATATGTGTGTGTGTTAATAAAGAGCAGCAACATCATCAATGCATCGAATTTGGCCGGAATGCGGAACTTAATAAATTTTTAATAAGTGTCAGAGAGAGGGAGAGATCAAAAAGAAAGAATATTATATAGTGTTAAGACACTCTGTCTCCAGCTTTGAGCCTTTCGAGACATTCTGTTTTGAATGACGGAACTCAACGCCGTGCGTTGTCTTGTTCCTAATTGTAGTTGTATATACAAACTAGTTCATTCTCTCCTAGTGAGAATCGAACCCACACCCGTTGCGTGTACAGTCAAACGCAGTGACACTGCACCATGATAAACGTCCCCATATATTAATTTTAAAATAAAATTATAAATTCTTTGTAGATCTTTCCTTCTTACTTTGCTAGTCCCCACAGAGCAAAGACACTCACAATGTATTTATTTTGTACATATTAGATTTCACGTTTTCCAAAGTCACACATAAAGTCAACTTTAACTTTAGTTTCGTCTCCGCCCTCAGGGGCTTTATCGGTGCAAAATATATCAATAATAGCTGTGATAGAATAAAGATATTATTATTTACTGTACAAAATTTTTGGAGGGGTTCAACCAGTTTTGGGTTATTTATATAAATATAATAAATTTATTGCACATTCTTCGCTCGGTGTAATGATTAAAAAAAAATTACTTATTATTGACAACTTTGACTTTAATAAATGTACGAGTATATAAGGATTGTATATTATAATAATAATTTGATGAAATTTTTCTACCATTTATCTTAAGAAGTAGCCAACGAAGGACTCTATGTTAGCCAATTTTTCGCTAATTTAAATACAATGCAGTTGCAGAACCTGCGTGAGATCCGTACTTTATCTTACCAAAGGAAGAAGATATAAAGATTTTAAGCATAATTATTCTCCGAGTCATTATTATATGACAATCACTTCTACTCCCACTTCTGTTCTTAAACTGTGCTAGAAATAGACAAAATGTTTGTTTTTTTAGCATAAATAGCTTGTTTGGCGGCTAGTTCTTTCACTCAACTCGAATTCGGATAAAACGTAGAGAACGGAATATCTTGACACCAAGTTCTCTCTGTCTACCCTGTGATAGATGGGATACGTGAATCCACGAAGCCTTAAAAGCCTTAAAGGCCTTAAAGCATTTTCTAAGACGCTGACAGCTAATTTCATATCAAATAACGTAAATATAATACAATTTTTGCCCCAAATAGCATTAAAAATACTCTTACATGAGCATCTACAGCATGCCCGAGGGAAATTACAACGCCTCAATGAAGTTACTGTTTCACTGGAAACGTCGTAAATATGTCATTCGGATTATACTTCAGCTTATTTTAAATAAACATATATAGAAACCTTACTTTCAGGGCAACTTGCAATTAAAATTTTCGAATTTCTATATACATTATATACTATGGGGCTAAATCAACGTTGAATTATCATAGACTAGACTAGACTGTGAAAATTAACCCAAATTATTATAATATTTCAATATTTCCTGTAAATCAAGGTATATAGAGATAAACAAATGCCAAAACTTGGCTCACTGATACGCTCTAATCATGTCCTGAGTTGAAATCGAACCTACAACCGTCACGTTTACATTTAAAGGCTGTGCCGCTGAATCACGACGCTCCTTTACTAAGTTAAATTAAATTTCAATTTCGTCCAATATCCCCCTTTTTAACTTATCGACAGTTGGCTAATAAAATAGCCCTTCTATAAGTCGCCTTCGATCGGAGAACTTTTAATTTCAGTATCAGAAAAGCTATAAGCGGAGGTTGCTTTAGAAGCCAGAACCTTTCTTAAGCATTACATTATTTAATTATATATATTAGTTAAATTTAACTGGAAATAAACTATAAGCTTACTTTTTAATTAATGAAAGCAATACAAAAAGTCTGATCGTTATTGACAGTGGGAAAATGACTGACTATAAGTGTCAACGAAGTAAGTACAGTCAACATGTAATGATTCAGATTCAGAACTTGAAGAACTTTACCTATCGGTTCCAATCCTTTGAGCTCCGTTGATAACTTTGGTTATCTGTTGTATCACCGCATGTCAATACGAGGAGCTCACCATATTCCTCTCCATAAGTCCCTAAGTCTTAATCTATTGAACTTGTGTCCATGTTTAGGCTCTAATGTCCTGTTTTGCTGCCTATCATGGCTTGATGGCTCCTGGTTGAAGTATTTGGGTCCTCCAACGCACCTTCCACCACCCTCCTCATAGTGAGAAACCCCTATATTTCCTCCATCACACAAAAAAATACAGAAAATACGCGATACGTGCAGATTGGAGTAAAAAAAGCTTAAATAATGTACATTTTCTATCAAATACATTCAATTCTTTTTAACATTAACCTCAACAAATGTAGAAATTAATCGAATTATATTCAGTATATTCTAGACTCTACACATTTAAAAATAAGATCCAAAATTGCTTGCAATTGTGCGCCTGAACCATAAATATCTTAAAATACTCATGCAACTTTAAGCTCTATGTCTTAAAAAATAAGAGCTTAATTATTTGGTAGATAACTAATGAATAAGCAAGTGCCAGTGGAAGAAGAATTAAAGGTCAGTCGATAAATCTTGTTGCTTTTGGAGTGAAATACGAAAGAATGCGACTATATATGACGGTTGTGGGTTCAATCCTAACTCGAGGGAGCGGTTATATTGAAGTTATTCTCATTTCCACACCCTGACAGCGTTAGAAAGGAAAACACTGACTAGCCTCTTTCTATGGATCCTTGTAAGTGCGAGCGATGGATAAGGCTTCAAAAATAACATGTATAAAAACAATTAAGTGATTACTCAAATAATGTTACAATTTTTCATATAGAAAGAAAATCCTAGTGACTAGACACTCTTTTCACCGCATTCCCCTCGTATTCTAGAGATTCCGTGTTAAATAACTCATTGTACGTGTATGTAATAATGTACATACGATATTGTACACACATGGGGACCTCGACACAGTATCTGGGTGTAAATGCGACAGTTGTGGGTTCAATTCCCGCTGGGATGAAGACAAAGCGCGGCGTTGAGCTCCGCCAGTCAACATGCAATGTCTCTGAACTAGGCAGAAAGCGGGAAACGGAGTGTCTTAACACTTAGTTCTCTCTGCCTCTCCTGCTATATGCGAGATAGCGTTATTATTATTATTATATATGATATATAAATAACTAACTAAATTACTCACGAACAACAAAACAAAGCTAAGTTAAAACATAGATTATAGTAATTCAAAATAAATGGCATGCTTAAATATTCAATACACGAACGACGACAACATGTAGGATCGTTAGAGCTTAATTTGTTTTCATAAAGGAATCCTGCGAAGGTGTAAATATGTAATATACGTGCATCCAATTATATTGGAACGACACTGTAGTAATAGCGCTTTAAGAATATAATCATGTATGCGTTACTATGGTTACGGGTTTGATTTCAACTTGTAAGAACGTTTACTATTGTTCTTCTTCTTCTTCTTCATCTTCTCTTCAATTATGGTGTTCAGAGTGAGCCAGTTGAGCATTCACTTCGCCAATGTCACGTTGTATGGAAAACACGCGGTGATTGTACGATAAAATAGAAATGGCAGCAGTACGCAATAATGCATGTTGCTATTTTTAAATATTTTTTATACTCGACGTTGTAGAAATCTAGACTATTAAAACATAAAAATATAACTCATACACTTATTTTTCGCCATTATATTTAATTCAATATATAATTATCGCGTAATTTGAGCGGACAAACGCCTTAAGCTGTTGGTTAGTCAAACCTGTCTACAGTCTACTTTTCTAACACGCTTTATCACTCATATATCAGGATACACGCAGACATCATCCGGTCATGACACTGTTTTCAATTTTCCATCCAAATTAGAGACGTTACGTGTATACGCCACACTATCTTACTAGTGCAGGGAAATGAAAATTATACATTCCCCCAAATGGTGGTCGAACCGAGAACCATCGTTTACAATAAAAAGCTATCGGCCACTGCCTCACGAGGGCGAGAGAGAATGAGAGAGAACCAGAGAACATCTCATGGGATATAATTTTTTATTTAGCTCCACGCTGTGTCCCCAATATCGTAGGGTAAGCAGAGGGAACCTATTGTTAAGACATTCCGTCCCCGCATTCCACTTTTGGGAGACATTACGTGTTGAGTGGCGGAACTGAACGCCGCACTTCGCCTTGTTACCAAAGTTACCAGAGTTGAAATCTCAAAATAAAATCAATCAAATCAAAATTTAAGGAAAATTCATAATAAAAGAGTTCTCGCCACAAAATTGACATTAGCTCGTCTCTGACTATACATAAATCTGTATATCTAACTCAAAAGCTACTTTTATTACAATGTTTGATAAAAATATAACACGATATTGCGTTATAATCGCACGCCATCAAAATAACCCAATTTGACGGCTGCGTCGCGCGAAATTTAATAACATTACAGTAATTTCGTGTAACACGATCGAATTTAAATTTTTTGACTTATTTAAAATTTATATGTACAAAAATTGCTTTACAAAAATCCATATTGTTTTGGTCAATTTCACGCTTATTTCCGCACAGCAGAGTAGGCAGAAGGAAGGCTTAGTATTTAGACAGCGTATCCTCCATAACAGCCCAACTTTCCAGACATTGCGAGGAACTACAGGAACTACAGGAGGACCTGTGCTTTGTCAACCCGAGCGAGAAAACGAGATTAGTAGTGAAATCACTTCCTTAGTGGGAATCGAACCCAAGATCAGTAGATACTGTCCTACTACGCCTCAGTTGTCTCTAAATTGAATTAAGTATTGAGTCTTATTTTTTAGTTTTTTATGATATATTATTTTTTTTATTTTCCATTATGTTTTAACGCAATAATATTGCGCTGGAAGCTCAAGCACTTGTTATATAAACACTCTGTCTATTATATTATATTATTATATAGACAAAGTTCAATACAATAATGAGGCAAAAAAAAACACACAATCAGGTAAAATCAGGGACTTTTGATAATAAAGAACAATAACAAAAAAACTACAAAATGTAATTTGAAACGTTATAATCCCATAGATAATTTATTGTCATCTAATATAAGGTCTTCAATACGACCGCTTCCTTGACAGACGTTTCGTGGATCTCTTTTTGGTGCTAGTAGTGCTTGGCTTCATTGGTAGGGTCTGAAATTTAATATAATTTTATCGTTTGTGGGTTCGATTTCAAGTCAGAGAACTTATATATTTTTTTTTCTTATTTCTTGTTAAGACACACTTAACTTCTGGTAACATACCCTTAATGGGGATATATATATATATATATATATATATATATATATATATATATATATATATATATATATATATATATATATATATATATATATATATATATATACTGAACAATACTGTAGAATATCAAAAATGTTGTAAAGTGTACATATAAATATTACTCGCAGATTCCTAAATTATTGAGCCACTACAAGCATTCTATCCACGTTGGTGGAGCTGAGTTTATTTGCGGTCTCGTTCCACTTTAATTAGAGCTTACAGCGTTAAATTGATGAACAGAAACAATATTCGATACAAAATTTAATCAGTGTATCGAATTATTTCTGACATTTATAATTTTTTATTTTCAGCTTCGGACTTTATTCTACTTTAGTCGTCATATAGTCGATAGTTTAGCTTATCTACCTATCCTTTACGACTTAAATTTTCTTAACAAATAAGATTATTTGGAAAAATATAAACTTGAACGTAAGAGGAACCTGCGCCTCTTGGAAACTGTCCAAGCACTCTAGAAAATTAACCCATACGTTCTCACTGAAATACGATTATGGAGATTCTAACAACAAAATAATCCGTACAATTAGTTTCATTTAAAATGTACAAAAATCGCGAAAGTTTAAAATTGTATTAAGCTCACAAAAATTTCGACATACGAGGAATTTCATTATTAAATAAATATTAAAATAAACTTCCGATGACGGCATTCCTCTTAAAGCCAGCTAAATTCACATACGATATGGACTTGTATAGAAATATTACATGCTGTGCTCGTATTTTTAAATTGGGAATTGAAGCCCCAACCACTGCGTATACAAAATAAAAAGAGAAAAAAAAAGACATTTACAATCTAAATTACAAACATTTCCACTGGCATGTCAAAGTAACTAAATTTCAACGTCCAGCACTATACTATACGCCCATCGGGTGTTAGCCGCGACATTAGCATAACCGTTTGCACTAACTGACGTCACTGTGGGATGCTGAGGCAGATGAGACCTAAATTAGATCAGATTAGATCTAAATTTGAATAATAAGGAAAAAAATGTTCATCGACTTTAATTCCTTTCATTTGTTCTTGGTAGAGCATAACTAAGAAGAGCATAAATTTACTATAAAACTATTGATAGTATAACATTTAATGAACAATGAAAATAACAAGCTAGATTATTTTTCCCTAGCCTAAGAAACCTAAGGTGTAAAGACACTCTCCGTTACTCTTCTTTCTTTTTCGTTGGAATTCAACGCTTTGTCTTCTTACCAGAGAGATGATATGAAATAATTAATTTCTCCGAGTGGAAATCAAACCCACTACGATTGCGTTCAGATGCTGTGCCGTAGGCCGACGACGGCCTTAATCTATACTAGTAAATAAAATTAGAGTATCTGTTTGTAATATCAAATTTACTGCTTTTTGAAAAATTTAAATAGGTTTAGGCCTGCCGTTTCAGTGATTAACTGGAACAAACAGACAGACCAAAATTTATATATATATATATATATATATATATATATATATATATTATATTTCAATTAATATGACAATGTACAATGTAATGTCGTATAACGATTGCAATTCAGTTTAATTAAGCGGTGAAAGCGCGAGCGGGTCCCTATATTATATACGTTACTAAATAAAAAAAAATGTATCGCTATTTCTGATGAAAAGAAATCAAGGTAAAAACTATTCACCAGAACCGGGCGCCATTTTCATATTCTCATCCTGCTATGAATAATAAAAACAATTCTTTAGAAAAATCTGACAATGTCTATTAAAAACCAACGAATTTCTTCTTTTACAATATAGAAACGAATTATAATATAGAAATAAGACAAAACAAGTATAGACAAGTAAAAAAACAAAAATACATATACAAAAAAGTATGTATACTTATATATGTAACTTATATATGTATGTACTCGTAGGTAGGTAGGTAGGTAGGTAGGTGCTAGCGACATTACCATAACCATTTGGACTAACTGACGTCACACCGGGACGCTGCGGCTGATTAGACCTAGCCAAATTTGAATAATAATCACATCCCGTCAGAACATTTCGTTGAGATTACGATCATGATTACCTTTTACGATTAACTTGAGATAGCTTCCAAAATAGCCCTAAAAGCTTAGCCCCATAATTGTATGATATGAAGGAAAGTTCTTTGTTTTAAAAGAAGCCCTTTTTTTGAGTTCAATTTAAATGTTATGATAATAAGGTACTTTTAACATTATATGTAGGACTAACTTTTACCTGCGACTTGGTTTCTATGGGCATATGGGAATTTTAGTTGCATATAAAACACGGTGCATTCCAAATTTTTGAAGTTAGTGAAGTGGTTTACATAGATATAATACGAGTATAGCATATCATCTAAGTAAATCATTGATAAATGATATATCTAACATAAACATTTTTTTTTTTAATTTGAGCCAATAGTTCTTTACATTAGCATCCTATAGATTAAATCAATAAATGCATAAAACAATTATATAAAAATAACATTGATATTTTATATAGTGTAAATTTTCAGTACATGTAAATAGCGATGCAACTTATATACTCATATATATATATATATATATATATATATATATATATATATATATATATATATATATATATATATATATATATATATATATATATATATATATATATATATATAATATATATATATATAATATATATATATATATATTATTTTACAAATTACATTACATGTTATTTAAACAAAATATATTTTATCATCAAAATTGTAAGTACAAATACCATCATATATACCGTATATAAAAGCTATATAAAATTAATTAAGCTATAATTGTTTTTTTTTTAATCAATCTCTCGTTTCTAACCACTCAATACAATAAGCTTGTCGCCTGAATTCGACATATTACGCGTTGAGTGGTGGAACTCAACGCCCCACTCTCACTCACTGTCTTACTAGTGATGAAAAAAAAAATAATTGATTGAGGAATTATTATTCTGTCCTAGAATAAAAGAACTTACTTAATGATAAGAAGAATCCTCATTACCATTATTTAATCACACTGTACATCAGAATGTATGACAAGAAGGTCAACAGTAAAACAAATCGAATTAAGCTTTTTTAGCGCTATTTCTTAACTTCTCATCAAAACAGACAAGTATAAAAAGAGTTTATAGAAAATTAAAATATATATACCATGGGGGAATCAAAGATGGGACCTTCGTATATCAAACGGCTTTAAATCGAAATCCACAGGGAAACGTTGGTGTGAAAAATGTGGCGAGTGGATACCAAGCTGTCCCTAACACGAAATTATAGGGTCAAGAACGTATAAAAAAATGGAGAAGGCTATCTATAATTTTGTTCTTATTATTCATACATTTTTATATACATGTTATATAAATTATTAGTTATTACACACTAATCTTGTGATAATGTGCTGTTACTTTTGCCCTATGGTTGCCTGGCAGAGTGGTTGAAGGGCACTTATCTGGGGGGGACAAGCTTCGACTAGTGAAGAATGCCCATTCCCCACCAGCGTTTTGACCCACCCACAAGACGTATAAAAATATACGCGATTAATCCAAAGCTTAATTTAAAATGTGTAAAATTAACGAAAATCTATCTATAATGTTTTTCTTTAAATATACAATTTTCTAATATTAAATGCACATTCGTTTTCTTAAGAAGCTTTACATAAATAATAGCAATTTTCAAATTGACTAATTCTCAACTTAAGACTTAAGCGACAAGTTCATATTTCAGATGATATTTTAATTTATTAAACAGTCGCTTAAACCTGTTCTCTATATCAGACAAATATGTATCCAAGATTACAATATTTAATATAAAATATCATATATCACCATATAATAATATCATATATATCAAAATATCACCATACAAAATCACAACGAAGATATTTTTTGAAGCAACCCATAAAGCGGTTTAATTACTGTAAAAAGAAAAGGAAAAGCATAGTGTCCCTGTTAAAATTTCGCTCCGGACACATTCTATCAAATAAATTTTAATTCATGTTGAATTTGGCTAATACAGAGTTATGCTCAGAATGTAACAAAATTGATGATATTTATCATTTGTTTTTTGAATGTGCACGAAATGAAGCGCTGCGGCCATGTTGGCTAAAATCATTTAATGTTGGTACTTGTAATAGTGTCCTTGCAGAACCATTGTCAAGTAATGCGAGTGCATTGGCCAAATTGTTGATATAAATAAGTAATTAGATTATACGGGGGTGGTATAGTCAATAGTGTGACTAAAACTCCTTTTTAAAATATAGAATAAAAAAAATAAAAGAAAACCCCCTAAAGCATAAGAAATTTTAGTATATATAATATCCTTTATTGCAATCAAAATATTTTGAAGTACAAATATAACAAAATATAGTTCCAAACGGTGGACTCTAGAAGAGATTTCTTCCATCCAATCTGTTAAAGTGGGTGAAAGCAGTTAGTAGCGAGATGACAGAAGAAATGCAATATAAAATTAAAATTTACATAATTACATAAAAATAAAATATCCTAATAAAAAAATCCAATACATCAAGTAAATAGACATATACTATATATACATATATATATATATATATATATATATATATATATATATATATATATATATATATATATATATATATATATATATATATATATTATATATATATATATATATATATATATATATATATATACTATACATACACTATAAAATATATAAATTTCAACACAAAAATAAATGAACACATAAAAATATAATATAAATAAAACATAGTTAAATTAAATAATTTGCAGATACTGCTAAATTCGTTAATGAGATGTTTTTTCAATATTGACTTAAAAGACAAGATTGATTGGCTTTCTTGAATAGCTTTGGGGAGTTTATTCCAAAGGAGTGGAGAGCCTGTACGGAATAGGTATTTTGAAGGAATTAATTAATTAATAATAATTTAAGGAATTTTATAATACTTCTTATGACCGAAAACTAACTCTAATTACACTATAAACAAGGAATTCAGAACAACAATGGCACGGACGCCAAAAGTCTGTGGTGAACAAATTGACGATATATTAAAAAATAAAACCCCAAAGCAGAGAATGGAGTATCCTAGGATCTCGTGATCTACTTCCCTACTCTGTTTTATGCCAGTAAAAAATTGAACCCCCCAAACTTTTCCAAGAAGAGGACAATCACAAGTACATAAAATATATAAAGTATAAATAGAGATTTCGCTACACATTTCTTAACATTCAATTAAATTCTGCCTAATATTTGACAGCTCTTATAAAACAGACGACAAAATGCGTAATAATTTATCTGAATAAATGATAAACTTATCCATACATACATCGTTCTCGTTCATCGCGGCTAAAAGCTCCCATAGGTCGCGTTATCACCCTCGCTTTCAATGTTCAAACCCTATTTCACGTGCATCGTAGAATTTACACTACAAAATATCAGACAGCCAGAGTCAGAAGTGGCATATTTTGTTAGTTCTATTATTATTTTCTGTGTTTTGGGGAAAAATCAATAAATTTTAAAAAAGTTTTATTTTGCTCGACAAGTAATTAAAAATTAACAAGCTTCTTGTTGATATTAAAATTAATATATCGAGCTTTTTGTACGTTCAAAATGGCCGTCGCGACACAATGGCGGGTTACATTTGGTTTTCAAACCCTCAAAAATGCACCCATACTCAAACAATAGTGCTTAGCCAGAACAATACAATACAATACAATAAACATATTTTAAAACATAAAATAACTAATTTACTTAAAAAAATTCAAATAAAATAATATATTATATAATTTAAACATACGAATAATAAATAAGGTAACAGACATGACACTTCTCCCCACCGGAATTAAATCGCAGTTTTATATAAATTTTAAAACCCACAATTTGGTTCTATTCCAAAAAAAAAAAGGATTGAAAAATTTAATCCAGTAAAAAACAGTTTACTTACGCCTCTTTTCTCTACATACAACATGATACCAGCCTATATAGTTTATTATGGAAAAAAACCTCCCTATAATGTAGCAATAGTGATAAAAATCGTGTAAACCACATTATTGATAGCTCCATGTCAATGAATGGGAGCTCAACCTTATTCATGTTACATTATTGCGCTTATTAGAGAGATACTCTTATAAATTTAATATTTCTTTTTATACCAATATTTTAGAGTTCTTATTTACTTACTTCAATGTCAACATTGATTTGGTTATCAGTGTAGTATTTTAAGAAAGTAATTAAAATATAGTCAAGGTTAATAGTCAAGTATATAAGTAAGTCAAGTATGTATGTAAGTCAAGTATGTAAGTATGGTTAATAGTCAAGTTTATAAATAAATGCAAATCTAATTATCTAGTTACGCAAATTAAAAGTAATAGTAATCATTGTAACAAGACGTCGTTAGGGGAAGTCGTGGCGCAGCAGCACAGCCTGATTGTTACGGATTCGATTCCCACTCGAGGCGAATTATTTTAATTTTTAAGACGAAGTGCGGCGTTGGGTTCCGCCACTCAACACGCAACGTGTAATGACTAAACTTTAATTTCCATACAAAATATTCCTTACATAGAATAATGATAACTTAAAAATAACTTCAATAATAATCATCGGAATTGAATGAATCAATAAAGTAAACTAATCAAAAACTTTAACTTACATTTCCACTGTACAGTAAGTACAGCGCTGCCAGTATTTTTCTTGTTACTTGTAATAATTCTAAGTTAGTTTTATATAACTTCGTACTAGAGTAAGCAAAAGCGGACTTCAGATATTCATTTTATTGCTTTGCAAATACTTACTTCATACCAACTTTATTTAGTAGAGCTAGAAAAAATATGATCATTTTCTTTTTATTTCGTTCTATGCACTAATATTTACTAATTAGTATACATATGAAATATTCAGACAGACCTTGGTACACAACTTTGGTGATAATCCGCCAATTTTCCAAATCCAACCAAAATCAAAATATTATTTATTCAAATAGGCTATTACAAGCACTTTCGTCATCGTCAATTAACATAAGTGTCAGTATTGTCAGTCCTAGATTAGAAGCTACCACCAGCTCGGAAAGCAGTTCTGCTGAAAAGAGCTGGCGAGAAACACAACATTTGCTCTTTGTGAATGTAATTTTACAATATATTTACAACTGTGGTAAGCCTCCCGAACGACTATCAGGTGATGGTAAAATGCCTAAAGCATTATTTTATTAGAATCGTTGAATGAACGTGTCACCACCGGTTCGGAAGGCACTACAGCTGAGACGAGCCAGCAAGAAACTCAGCAGTTGTTTTTTTAATATATATATATATATATATATATATATATATATATATATATATATATATATATATATATATATATATATATATATATAAATACATTGGTAGCTTTATCCTGCATAAAATCCAAATGACATTAATTCTATACATTTTTATCATCCAAATATTCCTGAACAGTGTGATAGGCTTTAGGCAAGAGCACTGTTTTTATATTGTCTTTAATATTTGGAGTACATTGCGGAATTTCGTTATACACGCGTATACTAAGATTATTTTAATTATTGAATTAAATAAAGATCACAAATTACTTATGGACACTACTTGAAAACGAAAAAATAAATACACTACATCCTACTGTCCATTTCTCAATTTCTCATTACATGTCTCCAATAAGAACCCTTGAACTTTGTGTCTTCATCTTAAAAATGCATATAGAGCCTAAAATCTATACACTTTGTATGAATAAAATAGAGAATGTACTTAAATATAGTTCAAATGTAAGATAATCTGGTAAAAAGTATATGCCACTCGACACACATCGCTACACCGGTTCACGCTTCACATCGATTGGCATTCCAAAACAGATTGAAGTGTTAACGAGAACACGAATGAAATTAATGCATTCTGCAATTTCGATGCAAAATAAATATATATATGTGTGTGTGTATGTGTGTACGAGTGTGTTACCGGACAAAGGCTGTTTCAGACTAATTACGTTTTTAATCTGTTTTAAAACATAATCCGCTCTGCGTGGAATATTTGGAATTAGCTTAGATAGAATATAGATGAGCGTATCGAGAGATTGAGTTATGGAAAAATAGTGAAATCATATATCTTGACTTTAACCCGCTTGAGCTTTGAGACCATAGTGTCAATGATTTATAAAGAAGATGACGCAATAAACCTGAGGATTCCCTAAAGCATCACGCATGAAGAGGTTAAGAACTGTTGGCGAAAGAAGTACATACTATGTAGGGACAGTAGAGTCTTGCTCCAATTTCTCTATCCGCATATTTATTATGAAAAAAATACTCGCGCATACAAAGTTTTTATTACATTGAGACTTAAATATTCCTTAATTTTTTGTGTATTACGTATCAACCTACATAAAGTTAAAGATAGTAGTTGTAGTTAGCTAGTTGTTACTTATTAACATCTTAAGTATCTTAATAATCTTATATAAATATAAATATAAATAAAATTCTCTCTTATTTTTAAAGTACAAATTTATCCGAAAACCCAACTTAACCTATAACATGCATATATAGTAATCTGTATGAAACCGCAACTATCTGAAAGGTCATCGCTGATAGAGTTAAAATTTCGATACAAATAAGTGAAGAACAGACAGATAGATATATGTTGACATTTTACATTGTTAATGTTCGTAATACTATAGCACATTACCTACCAGTTATCAGCACGACAACTGGTGCACTGAAAATACTACTATATTAATCTTTTTACTATAAAAATGTACTGTTTACTTTTGCTTTACCACTGTTAATGTAAGCTATCCGTACATGTATATGTATAAATATATACATATATATATGTAAATATATATGTATATATTTATAATACATATATATGTAATGTGTAAATAAAATATGGTATTATATATGTATAGCGAGTAGTTAGAGAGGTGAGGAGAGGGGTCAACCATGGGGTTGACCTTCGAAGACACAATATCGAAGATACTGGAGGAAAGTCATGAGAAAGCATGAGGGAGGGGGGCCTCATGCCGAAAAATCTATACAGAGGTCTCACTGACTATCTCGCTAGGGATAAATCATGAAGCTATGTATGTATAAAATTTATTTAATATATCTTTTTTTCTATTTTTCACTACTATAGCATATTCTTCTTCATTTTTACTGTGACTTCTTTCGTGGGACCTAACATTCCTTGTACCTATTCGTGCAGTTTCAGTCACTCAAACTGGCTCTGCATATCATACGAGAAGATATCTCTAACATATTAATCTTTTTATCATTTGCCTGCTGTACTATCCACATTTTGCTATCGTCCAACAGCATCGGCACCAGCACTGCATTATGCACGGCGGAAAGAATAGCTTTGCTGACGTTACGCCGTCTCATCAATGCAGACAAAGCGCCGTTAATTCTGTTACCAGCGGCAATTAAATAATTTCACGCGTAAAGGTAAATTCGCGTTTTTAGAGCTCCAATTCTACATTTATGTTTATACTAATATTAAAAACTTAAAAAAATCTATTGAATGCGTTATTTTCAGGAATTTACTGTATTAATCTATGGTCTACGGAAGTATGACCATGTCTCTCAGTTTCGCGCACAGCTTAATTGGCTCCCAATCCGTTTTCGCCGTGATATGCATATCCTTTCCCTCCTTTTTAAAATACTTAATTACCAAAATTTTCCTACTTACCTACGTTCCCGTTTCAAAATCCTGCCTACTCCCACCCGCTCAAGAAGGTCTTATGTAAAACCAATTCTTGACATCCCAAAAAGTTACACAAAATTCCTACAAAAGTCCTTCTCCGTATATGCCGCATCGATTTGGAACAAACTTTCCAAGCCAATACAAGAGAGCCAGTCATTAACATCATTTAAATCTAAATTAAAACAACATCTTATTCAACTTTCAGGCAGCACTTAAAAAGTAAAATATTGTATAACGATGTATCTATATATGTATATATGTGTATGTATGTATGTATATATATATATATATATATATATATATATATATATATATATATATATATATATATATATATATATATATATATATATATATATATATATATATATATATATATATATATATGTATTTGTGTGTATATATGTGTATATGTATGTATGTATGTATTTATAAATTAAATTTAAATGTACATTTCTATTGCACATTTTTGTCGCCCCCGCTATATTTATCACCTTCACCCACTTGCACAAGTCGGCTGGAAGAAATCTCTGTTAGAGATAAGTCCACCTTTGCACACTTTTTACTGTATTATCTGCTTATTATGTTTTTTTGTGCAATAAAGTATATATATATATATATATATATATATATATATATATATATATATATATATATATATATATATATATATATATATATATATATATATATATATATAATATATATATATATATATATATATATATATATAAATTGAAAAAATATTTTTGCGTTCGACAGTTTTGGACCATCAAGGAAGGCCGTTACAGTCTTACATTCCATCTCGCTTATAATTTCGACAGTGGACCATCCACTAGACCACTGTACTTATAAATAATCACATATTATGAATAACTCTTACTTATTTCCATTTTACTAAGTGGGCAAGTTGCACATAAATCTAGTTTAAACATATATGTATAATTATTTTAATAATCCTAATACAAGCCTAGTGGCTCCATATAAATAAGTTTATTCTAATTTGCCCATTTAAGGACATTGCGTCACGATAATCGTCAGCCTAATCTTATCTAGCCCAAGTGTCTATAAAAAAAAGTAAATCAAACTAACACTGCCATGCTTCTTCACGATGATGGCGACTCCACCTCCCCTACCGGGCTTCGCCCCAGCAGGCCGAGGAACACGCCCCACGAAACAACGATCTTGAGAACGGAAGATGTGGGTTGGTTCGCTCTCTTCGTCTTCTTCAGACGCTGGAATGCGAACAGGTTGTTTTAATATTATATATCTATCTGTAATATATATCATCATTGGTTTAAGTATCCTATGTTCATGACTATACTATAATTATTGAATAATAGAGGTAGATACTCGTATCTATTTAAATATGACTAGAGTATTAATAACTAAAATTTTTCTTTCCATAAAAAAATGAATAACACTAGTACTAAATTTAGTGTACGTTAAAAATAAACTTGTTTAATCACACACTCCCTAGTCAATAATTATTGGGTACATACGACTTCTATCATGCTCTGTGGCGAGCCACTGTCGTTGAGTGGGTAAAGTCTGGCCACTATAATTCTGGTAACTACTGTATAATGTGGTCAAGGCGGTCAAGGCTACTTCAATTAATAGCTGCGATAGTTTCGTAAGATATGATTATAATCAACTGTTTTACCCAATAAATATTATATAGATTTAGGTATTTCCATTTCCTCTGGAGAATACAAGAGATGTTTTTCTTTACTATACTTCATCGCGCATATAGCATGGCAGCCAGAGAGAACCTAATATCTGTACAATCTGTCTCTCTCTCTCTCTCTCTCTCTCTCTCTCTCTCTCTCTCTCTCCGATTTCCACTCAAATTCGGGACATTAAATGTCGAGTGGCGGATCTCACCAGGGCCTAATTAAACTTGATAATAAATATTACCTGCCATATCCAATATTTTACAAAACCAACTACAAACAACTATTATGACTACTATTTGACTTAAGCTTGTCAAATTAGACGACGAAAATTGAAGCTGTCGTAGTGCAGTTGCCGCAGTTAGGACATGACCGATTTTACACAAAAACTATGGGTTTAAATTCTACGTCGCTTAACACTTTTCCTGGGTAGTAAGATACTCCGTGATGGAGGTCGGCGAGTAAAGCGAAATAAATAAAAAAAAAGAGCTTTCAGTAAATTTACCCCATTTTACCTGTTAGTAACAGAGGTAAAAAGTACCTGAATGGATTATTTATGAATTAACATACGATTTTGGCGACAATGCACATTTCAGTTATTTCCATCCCTCAAGGTAAGTAAAGAAATCCTTACCCGTAAATGGTACCTAAGTTAATTAATCCTTTAATGGTTAAATGATCCCCTCGGTTCTTTGACTATTTGGGGTTGGAAACCAGGTTTGAAATCCAGCGCGAAATCGACACATTACGAGTTCGGTGAAAAACCTCAACGCCGAGATTTTATCTTGCTAGAGCGGTTAAATAAATAATTCATTCCCATTAATAGAGATTGAATCTACAACCACCGCATTTGCATTTAGAGCTTTAGGACACTCTCTGTTACTTAATTTACATTTAAAAAATCAAAGTTAATCGTTTTCAAATGATATTTAATATAAATGTACCCAAAAGGCCTACTAAATTTGTGTACACATGATTAATGTGATAGTAAAACTTCCATTAGGCCGTTAACGAAGCTACGGCGACAACAATTTAACTTTTCACATATCTCAAGGTAAATCTCATTTTCGGGAATGAGATATCAAGAGATAATTATCTTTGCAGCTTCAGTTGTATTAGTTTATACAAGTTGAGGCCCTTGATTTCGTTTGCGTAGGCTATGAAGTATGTCAGTCAGTCAACCAGTAACAAAAGATTTTTATATTAACATATATTTATCTATTTTATCTATGGAAAGATATCTAAAAAGGTTATCTATATTTGTTTGAATAAATAATTAAAGGACGTACACATATTTTACATGTCTGTCTGTTTATTTATATGCCATAAAATCCTCGCTTAAGGAAATGATTGATTAGGAGTTTTTATTTTTATCTTTCTTCAGGAACATACATAGGGATTTTCACGACTCACGATAAATTTAATACATTTAATTTTAAACGTTACTATCGTTAAAATTTAAATTCCATTTGTATTAGAGTCAGAACATGATAAGATGACATACCATGTCTCTTTGCTGATATATGTATGACGATATTATGTGGCACACATCCCTTGCACCCCAATTTCCAAGGTTTAATATTATATCGACGCTGAAAATTGGCGCGTCGTGTAATTACTTGGTAAAGTAATTTGCCCGTTGGAATATTTTAGCCAGACCCGTTTCGGTCTAGACTGAGTGCAGTATTTTTTTCTCTTATATGCACTTTAATATTACAAATATTCTCGTTATAGTTTTCAAAATATACATAGATTTAAAGTAGCTTTTTATGTTTTCGTTTCATAATTTTCAATTTTAATTGGACTTTTCTATTCCAGTACTTTTTTTATTGTATTACTATTTTTCAGCTTCACGTTATATCCTGCACGTTAATTCCGCCCACTAGACGCCCAATGTCTTGAAAATTGTGCGGAAAATGAGGACCGGAGGTATCCTTTGCCTACCCTGCTATAAAACAATACTCACATTCCGGTTCCCTGTGTTTCAAAATGCCTCTCAATTTTTGCATGGACATACGCTGACTGGAATGGCTGCTTCTATAGTCGAATTCATCTGGCTCTGACTTGCTGTGCACTTTACATTTCTTCTTCTTCACGTTGCCAATGCCGTATTTTAGTATACTAGAATAATATTTTGTCATTACTAATAGCATTCTCGCATAATAGATATATATATAGAGAGACAATATACAAACAAACTGGTTCCAGAATTATATATATATATATATATATATATATATATATATATATATATATATATATATATATATATATATATATATATATATATATATATATATATATATATATATATATATATATATATATTTATATATATATATATATATATATATATATATATATATATATATATATATATATATATATATATATATATATATATATATATATATATATATATATAATTTTTTGCTTAATTTTACTTTCTTCATAGTCATAAGCCTGACTTGCCTGACCATTGCATATTCCTAGCATTATGAAAAGTTTTACATCATTCCTAAATATATAAATTTTCAATATACAAACTTTAATGCTTACATTTTGCTTGCAAGTATGTAATCACACTTACAAACAAAACACAAACATTGCTACACTATGTACATGTAATGAATTTAATCTAAAAAACAACAAAATTTAAAAAAAAATAGTTACAGAAAAAAAATTGACATCTTACATTTTTGATATTTTGTTTCAATACATAAAGTCTATTATATTTAGTTTCAATTGTATAAAGTATATTAACAATGTTTATATTATGACGATAGTTATAGAATAACAAAATGAAATATAATATAAAATAATATATTTATATACTATAATAATATATTTATATAATATATTATATTCTTATAATATACTTACGATAATCTCTTCTTCTTTTTAACACTTTCAACAGAACTGGATGTGTCATCCGCCTCGTCCGAGTCGGTGTACAAATATGACAATTTACCCATTTTATTTAAGCGAAACAATTTGAAATTGATATATTAAATTTATATTTTGATTTATTCACATATTTATTTCAATATTGGATTTTTTTTATAATTTATTACAATAACACACAATTAAATGATCTCCATTTTTATCCTTCTGTCAGTGTTAGCAGTCATTGCTACGAAAAAAGAAGATTATCAATTTATTAACCTAACCAACCTCATTTGTGTACGTTTAGGGTTCCGTACCTCAAAAGAAAAAAACGGAATCCTTACTATCCGTCTGTCTGTGTGTCTGTCTTTATATCATTTTGATATCATATATACAAAACAATGGCCACTTGAGGCGCAGTAAAAATCAAACTTCTAAGTCAACGCAATCCAATGATATGAACTTTTGTGCTTAATTTTTTTATTGCATTTTGTATGAAAATCGTCGCGTATACATAGCACTTCTCGTCATCATAGAGTTATGAAATTTGACAATATTTTTTTTAGAGCTTATAGTACAATAACTATAAAATATCCAAAAATTTTAAATTCATAGATATATCACAGAAAAAAGCCATTACAAATTTACACTGTATTTCATTTCATACAAAATGAGTGCATTCGACCGCAAACTTAAGTTTGTCAACTCTTATTCGTTGTATTTCATTGACCTAGACTTAGAACTTACAGTATATATAAAGAAATTAATCATTTATAACTTTAATGCAGAAAAAAACCATTACAAACTTATATTTGTTAATTTCATTCAAAATGAGTGGATACGCCTGCTAATTTAAGTTTGTCAATTTCTATAGGTAGTATTTTCCTCAGCAGGATACCTTTAATCTTGAAATAGGAACGGAGCCCTCGGTGCGCGATTACTACTCGCACTTGACCGACATTTTTTTTTCCTATATAATTTGTTTAACTGGCACGTTGAAAAACCATTTCTAAATATAAAAAATTAACAAAAATTAAAAATATATATATATTTTTTTATTGCCTACTACAAATAGTTAGTGGTCAGTTCTTTTATTATGGAGTTCCGATGGAGTGCCAGTTGAGCACATCTCACTTCAGAAATGAAACGTTATATAGAGTCCACACAAAGTAGAATGCAAGCTTTTTGTCGTGTGAAAGTAATTATAGTTTTTTCATAGAAGAGTTTAAAATTATTCAATTTTCAAACAACTCTTCCAACGGAGGGAACGGATAACAGTAGAACAAAACATGTTTTAAATAAAAAAAAATCGCATTTCGACCACTTTATTATGACCAGTGAAGTTTCACGCTTCTTCCCGCATAGCAGGGGAGAGGCAGCAAAGCAGTCAGAGGGAACGTAGTGTTAAGACACTCCGTTTCCCACTTTCTGTCCAATTTTGAGACATTACATGAGTGGCGGAACTCAACGCCGTCTGAGAAAACATATAAAAGGATATAAATACTCTCCAAAATTGACATTTAACGTCTTCGAGAATTTCTACCTACGTGACAAGATCAACGTGAAATCAAATTTACAACGTGATACAGGAAGACATATTTATTTCCAAGCAAGCACACGTCCGCGCCCGCTTAAATTCAATTTGTTAACGTTTGTTGAAGAAGTTACACGTACGTTTATCTAATAATATTTTTTACTCGCTCAGCGATCTAACTGGGGTGTGATGTTGGTTATAAATTAAAAACTGATCAAAGCTCTAAGTAAAGAAAAATACTTTTTGGAGAACATATAAAAAATTAAACGCAGCGGGATTTGAACTCGTGTCTCTTGAAAATAGTCCAACAGTTTGGACGGCTTCTAAAAAGTATTGTAGGTATAGAAAAGTACTTAAAGAAACCATATAAAAATTTAAACGCAGCGGGTTTTGAACCCGCGCCTCATGGAAACCGTCCGAGCACTCAGACCACTAAGCCATGCGTTCGAATCCCGCTGCGTTAAAATTTTTATGTGTTTTAAGTATTTTTTTATCCTTAGCGTGGTTTAATACTTTAAAAATATTCTAGGTATGTTTTGTTTATACATATATACGTAATAAGAAGAGGCTTGAATAACAAAAGGGTAAATGTTTTTAATTAGTATTTTCATATTACAATACACGTGATAATTATGGCTTCGTATCCCGCTTAGAGTAAATTTTCATTTTCATTTAACTCGCTCTGGTAACAAGACAAAGTACCTAACGTCCCTAACGTCCGCCACTCAACACGCAATGTCGTGAAAGGTGAGAAGCGGGGAACGTGTTATCCTAACAGTAAGTTCCGTCTACTTACACTGCGGGATACAACGTGAAACAATTTTCATAAATAGCAACTGATATTTTAAAATCTTTCTCAATAATATCCTATCCTAATATCCTATTTTGCGCACATTAATTCAATTAATTTTCAATTTTAGTTTAAAATTGAGCCATTAGCATATATATTACTCATACGCTCAATAATGAGACATTAGCTATTTTATAAAGTTTACAATTTTTACACAATTACAGAAATACATGAGCTAATAACTAATATACTATACATATTATTAATATAATATATACATAAATAAAAAAGAAATATTTTTTAAAAAACGTATACAAAACGTACGTACCATAACTCGCGACTCTTGTTTACCGTCCAAGCGCTCTGACCACTAAGCCATACGTCCTCATTAATTTACATCGATATTGTTATATAAAGAAAATCTATCCTTAGTGAGACAATAATACTTTAAATATTTTAAAAATACTTTGATCAAATTCAATAAATTAACTTAATTTTAATATTTCCATAATTAACTTTTATCACGTAGTAAGTAACAAAATTTAAAAAGTTCTTAGAATCCATTTTGTAAATGAATGCAGCCTAATCAAAAGAATTAGCGTTTCCCCCCAAATACAAATTCGAAATTCGACTACGAAGATTCCGAATTCAAATGAGACTCATTCACCTGACTTTCACACTAGCTTTAAAAAAAATACAATCGTACTCGAATTTAGTGTTACTAACTATACCTACTAGAGAACCCGTTGACGCGTGAAACACGCGTTGCCATAGCAACATGTATGTCACTTAATACAGAGTATATATTTTTAAACATATGTTAGTGTGTGTAATGTTTTATTTATTGATTTAATGTACTTTATAAGCGTTATTATTGAAAAATATTAGCGTTCTGCTCTTCTCCTACACACACACACACATAAAGTATAAGTGAGCCAAATTTCATACTCCTCGATCCGTGCAAATTTCGTAAAAAGGGATCCAAAATGTTTGCATCATATATTAAATATATAGTTTTGAAAATATTAATTATTATAATTATTATCCGCATTAGGCTTGAATCTAATATCATCACTTGAATAACTTCAAGATCAATCGCCAATGAACTATGCAAGATGTCTGTGGTAGACAAAAATTCAGGTAAATTTATATGGAATAACAGCGTACAAAAAAACGTGCTATGTGCATCTTCTTGATTATATCTTAAGTAATAAATACACTCGTATTTATAAATAAAAACTAATGAAATAAAAGATATAATAAAAACTGCAGCGCCAATAGCGTCTTTGTGTAAAGGCAACGGGTGTGGATTCGATTTTGACTCGGGAAGAATTAATTACTAAGATTAGGCACTAGGAGTTTCTTGTACTCAACACGCAAAATACCAAAAAAGTTCCCTCGTCTTTCTACCTCCCTTATTATGTGCCCTTATTATGTGGATACAGCGTGAAGCTAAACTATGTATATATATATATATATATATATATATATATATATATATATATATATATATATATATATATATATATATATATATATATATATATATATATATATATATGTACAAACGTCACTGTGATGGTATGGTAGTCGTAACTGGCAGCAATTCATTCCGCCGGTGCGTTAATATATAGCGTTTGAATTAAATATATTTTTTCCATCTGGAGACGTGTGAGGTAAATACAAAGATATATTTATAATTCGATAAGGAAGTACTTTCAACATTGACGTTTATTCTTTTGATTGACGCATTATCGATATCGAAGACGTATATGTATGTAAATTAATTGATGCCGTTGTCGCGACGGTTGTGGGTTCGATTCCCAGTTATGGAAATAAATTCTTTACATTTTCTCGCGCTCTAGTAGCAAGACAAAGCGCGGCGTTGAGTTCCGCCACTCAACGATCAGAAGGAAATTGGAGAACTACCTAGTCTGACTTTCTAGCAATATGCGGAAAAAAGCGTAATTTTTCATTTCAATTTTAATTTTTCATTATTTTGTTTAATGAGATTTATTTAAAATGGAGACCTCTGAAAGAGACCGAGAGAGAATTTGAGAGAAAATTTGAACATCATAGCGCAGTGGAACAGCGTCTGGCCGAGAGAACAAATTATTTTTATCTACCCCCTCCCCCTCCCTTTTTATGGAGAAAGAGTGGCGTTGAGTTCCGCCACTCAACACGCAGTGTTCCGAATTCTAACGAAAAACGGAGAATGATGAGCCTTGACACTTAACACTAGGTTTGCGGAAAAAATACACTTCTAAGTAGAAATATATACGACTATATATCGTCTCATTTAGATTTTTTTATTAAAAAGGAAATTGATACCATGACTCTTTTATTTGTATATTTGATACAAATGAAAAAATAGCAAATTTAAATTCAGTTGACAATGGTGACAACTGTGTAGAAGAGATCCCTGCCAGTCAACCCGTGGAAGTGGATAAGCGCAAAACAGCGGGAGGCAAAGCGGTGCAAAAAGAAAAATAACTTAAACTTAAAAAAGTTAAAATAAAACAAAATATAATTAAAAATAAATATATATCTATAAATAAATACAATATATACCGTAATATATATATATATATATATATATATATATATATATATATATATATATATATATATATATATATATATATATATATATATATACATAAATACATGCATAAGAATGGAAATTAGAACCCTAATAGTAGAGAAATAGAGTATGACATACTATTCGCTCATAGATTTGAGTGGCTCTATATATCCCATAACATTTTCTAATGTTAGTTGAAACAGGACTAAACTCCATCGTGCTTAATAAAAGCTTATTAATAGTCATTAGTTGGTTGTAATTTTCATAATATAAACTTTATATATCATATCTACACTGATATTAGCTAATATAATTAAAGTGTTTGTTTAGTTAAACAAATTAATTTCAAGTTCAATTTTAAAAAGCTTTTTGTATCGATTAGTCCATTTACCATAGAGAAAGGTTGCCGTTCATAGACCAAAAGCTCTTTCAGGCATTTTCAACCCGTCTATCGACTCCCTTATCTTCTCGACACTGAAAGGATTACTATTTGGCCCAAGTAGATGTAGGAAGGATATAGGCTATATTACATCACGCTAAGACCAATAGAAGCGAAGAAATAATGGAAAATTTAACAAACACGGCAGAGAGCTTCTGAAATTAAGCGGGCGAAACCCGCCAATATTTAAACAGTAGCACTTTAAAACAAGCTCTATCTAAATTCTCATAACAATGTCAGTCTAGATTAAGTTTTACCTAGTTTACCTTGAAGTCTAGAAATTATTTACGACCAGCGCCTGGAGATGTAATTAGTCACTCGCATGGGACAAATAAAGTTTGATAGTCTCGTTCATACTGGGATAATACTGTGATGTTCTGACACTGGATGATATAATATATCTATTTTTATATAGCTTTTACAAAAAATATTAAAATTTAAAAACAAGTGCGAGTCTTATTCGTGCACATAGGTTCCGTACCAATTTTATGATTGTAGACACGACGGAAAATATAACATGTAGAATTGGCAAAGTTAAATTTGCAGTCGAATGCACTCATTTTGTATGAAACGAACTACACAATATATAATTGTAATGGATTTTTTTTCAGTGACATACCAATAAATTTTAAATTTTCGGATGTTTTCCTTTTGTTTGTACTATATGTCAAAGTTTTTGGCAATTTGCATTTCCCTATAGGTTTTTAAAAGCGAATTTCATACATAATACAAATAAATTCTTCTTCAACACAAAGTGCGCTGTTAAGGTTCTGCCACTAAACGCGCAATATCTCAAATTCGATCGGAAAGTTGAAAACGGAGTGTCTTATATCGCTATCTACCTTACCATAAAATACCTACCTACCTTACCATAAAATTATAAAAAAAATAGTGAAATTAAAAAAAAAATCAATACAGGTACAAAAAATAAACATCTGAATGAAATTTAATATATTACATAATAATTTAGTAATAATATGTAAAAACAAATAAGATTTAAATATAATATATTTTCAGTGAACAACCAGCTTAAATTTGAAGTTCAAACAGAGCGGTAGTTCATGAAGTTTCATCGAGCAAATAATTAAAGGGTGGGTTTAACTCAAGTCTTAGTTATTACGCTGGTGTTCTGGGACAATTGAGGTGAATATAAACTTTCAGTGTATATTAATACGACTGTTTTTAAAAAAAAATTGGGTTTATCATGTCTTTGTTCTGATGGAAGACATAGCGCGGCGTTGAGTTCCGCCAAAATGTTTTGAAAATTTGGCGGAAAGTGTGGAACAGGTTGTCTTAAGTCTAGGTTCCATCTGTCTACTTTGCTATGTGTGGTATACACCCTAAAAATACAATAATATATTCTAATAGCTGAATTTATTGAAAGATTGATTTATATTATATATATAGATAGGGCCTAGACAAAATACTAAAAAAAACCCAAGAACATTTGAAAGTTGCGGGATAACCCGCGTCTCATGGAAACCGTCTAAGCGCTCTGACCACTAAGCGACGCGTTCTTCCTCACGCTGCGTCGAAATTCTTATACGCTTTTTACAATTTATTACGTTGTTAGCATCTCTGCAGGGAGATTTTTACAAATACCCGCTACCCAAAGATTATTGCAAAGAACAATTTGGCAAGAGAGAATATTACCTTTATTATTTTTAATTTGTTTATCCCCACTGAGGATAGAAAAAACACTTACAGCATATATATAAAAATTTGAACGCAGCGATATTTGAACTCGCGACTCATGGAAACCATACAAGCAACGAAAATATTTTATATATTTTCTTTAAGCATTTTTTCTATCCTTAGTGTGGCGGCCTCCTCGCGTAAAAGGCTGCCTTTGAATGACTTTCACTATAAGTATATCCTATTGGTACTATATAATATGTACATATACAAAATATCTGTTTTGAAATATGAAATATTCTCGAAAAGTATTTAGACTATCCAAGCCAATTGTAAATAATTATTGCTTTTACGCCTTGATGAAATTATCATTAAAATTCTAATAATATATACATTAATAACTTTGTACATTATATAGCATCCTGACCGTTTTCGGCAACAGTGACTGTCACGTGTTATCTAACGTGACTGACTTAATTGATCTTTGCAAAAAATGTTCGACCACACTCCCTGCATGTCAGCACACGTCCTATATAATTGTAATGAAAGGCTCCAGTTGTCCGGGCCTTGCGCTCGGATTAAGCTCGTTTTTTCATTTTACCTCAAACTCGAAAAAAACTTAGTAAACATTTTTTTCAATAAAAAAAAATAAAAGGCATACGACGACTCATTAGCACACCTGTTTACTTTTTAAGTTAAAATCTAGAAGATGTACATACTATACTTTTTAATTTACCTGTATTTTTGGATACCACAAAAATCTTGCATACTTAGGTTACATTGGCGATTGATAGAAATCATACAAGTGACAATATTAGACACGATCTCGATTCCTCAAAGCAATAATTATAATAATTAATATTTTCAAAACTATATATTTAATATATGATGCAAACATTTTGGATCCCTTTTTACGAAATTTGCACGGATCGAGGAGTATGAAATTTGGCTCACTTATACTTTATGTGTGTGTGTGTGTGTATGAGAAGAGCAGAACGCTAATATTTTTCAATAATATTGCTTATAAAGTACATTAAATCAATAAATAAATCATTACACACACTACCATATGTTTAACAATATATCTTCTGAATAAACTGACATACACGTTGCTATGGCAACGCGTGTTTCACGCATCAACGTGTCCTACGTCCTACGTGTACTTTCATACATTCAACATATAAAATATTAACAGCCAAAAGTATATTGAAATAAGACATAGCTAATCTCACAAAACAATTAAGAAACAATGAATTCAAACCGGGTTATTTTATTATTCATCAAGAATTGTACTGGATCAAATGAAATTACATTACGCGCCAAGGCAACCCTCCCAAGGTAAATATTTGCGTCCGTCCGACTCCCGCCTGCCACTCAATTCCAGCGTTCATAACAACGGATACATAAGATATAGCATTCTGTGCTGTTTCGAATTTAAGCTGTCAATTTCGCTTTAACCTGACATTTCTTGTACAATTTTCACTTCCATCATTGTTAAGGGATTATCTATAAAAGATAAAAATGGTAAAAAGATTAAATATTATAATATTCACAAAATCTAATTCCGTTTTATATATTTTTTAATGTTAAGCTGATAGGAAATGATTAGGGTAAGGATTGTAAAACGGAATGGATCGTGGATTCGAACCTCCTTCGAGGGAATTAATTACGCCAATTTTCCTTTTACCTCTCGATCTTGAGTGAAAAGGTTCTCTCTGGTTATCCAGCTATATAGAGGATAAAGATTGAAATTGTAAAATATATATATATATATATATATATATATATATATATATATATATATATATATATATATATATATATATATATATATATATATTACCCGATTTTATTTCTTCTTCCAGAGTTAGCTACAGATATTATTTCATTATCAATGTCCTAGTTGAATTGACTGCAATTCCCGACGTTACCCGACTGTAGCTTGTATCATTAGACTATGATCAAAATAAAACCAGTGACATATATATACTGCATACTGAAAACTACTGCCGACTAAAATCTGAAAGCACTTTATATATAATTTTTTGTCTTAATAAAAAAAAACAATAAATCTCTCAAAAAACCATTTTAACACTTAATACGGTAATATGGAACAGTAACGAGTATATAAATTGCTAGAGCCGCGGGGGGTCGCGGCGACCGCAATACGTCTGCCCCAGAGGTCACAAATCACGTACGTGATACTCGAAAACGTTGAATTTGTACCTATTTACACATAAATTGTGAATGGTGAATTGAAAAAGCTTTGAAAGCTATATTAAATTAATAGCCTAGCGTTTTTTGGTTAACGAAAGTTCAATAAATAATGTGATTTGTATGGAAACGTTATCTATACTCATATTATATATATATATATATATATATATATATATATATATATATATATATATATATATATATATATATATATATATATATATATATATATATATATATATATATATATATATAACCGACTTTGTCGGGATTTTTATTGACAGATAGCTGATGTGATAAGGATTAAATTAAGCTATTTTTATTTTAGGAAAAAATAATATTAGAGTAAACACGAGCTAATACTGAAAATTTACAATGTGCTTTCATTGCTTTCGTTTAGTCGCTAGTAATCAATAAAATAAATATATATCCCGCATATATCAGGGTAGGCACACGAAACCCAGTGTTAAGAAACTCCCATTTTATTTACCGCTCAATTTTCCAAATTTTCCCTATTGAGAGGCAAAACTCAACGCCGCGCTTTTTGTTATTACCAGAGCGACGTATCATAAAATATCTCAACTTCAGCTTTTAGCTTCACAATGTATTAAATTAGGAGCATTCAGAGGTTGAGAGGCGGAACTCGATCCCGCACTTTACCTTATCACAGCGGAGCAGAGATCCACTAGAGGGATCGTACTAAAAAAAAGGTCTTAGGCTTTCCCACTGCCCCATAATGGACACAGGAGGACTATCTGGGTAACATATATGTATATATGTGTATGTTTTATAGTCAGACCATACTTTATCTGAGGTAACGACAGTACGATATCGAAATCGTTCCTTTTATTCCCTATTCTAAAATATTTCCCGTAAAAACGTAAATTTATATATATATATATATATATATATATATATATATATATATATATATATATATATATATATATATATACATATTTGAGCCGACATATGTTCCCTCTATCTCTTATCTGCAAGGGATCATTTATGGGACCTCATGGATCTAAGTACCCTTCAGTTTGACTTTTATCCGGGTGCTTGGGTACTTGACCTATCCTTGTAACCAATCTTTTGACTATAATTTGAAGTAACTTTTTTTTCACATCAAACAAATCATATAGGATGGTTGGACAGAATCTATACGCCCTTGAACTTCAGTTTCATTCCTTAAACTTATGAGATAGCTTTTGGCCCGTGGTTTTGCCCGCATACCAAAGATATCCAAACCAAAGTGTGTAGTACTTTTGATTCTGTCATCTAGCCTAGTCACAAGACTATTGTCTTGTAAACGAATCTCTTGTTGCCAGGAAGAGATCTCTGTTTAAGCGATAAGGTAGCCTCTTGTACATTTGAATTTTGTTAGTTATATCTTTTGATGAATGTACCCATAGTGAACCTTTGGTTTTGCAAATTGCGGACAACTCGATTGGAAGTTGTAATATATATCTCTCTATTCCTACATCCAATATGGCCAAATTGTTATATAGTATAGTTAAGCTTAATATAAGTAAGCGTAAATAGTATGCAAGTGTATAACTAATATATTTTTAAGTTTATTTGTAACTACTAACCAGAGCAACATAGTCACCCAGTGACTCAGCTCTTAAAATGAGAATAAAAAAAAAAACTTTTGATATTTCAATTAAGTATTTTTTCTTTATATCAGCCTAATTTGCCATCATTTCAATTATACTACAGATGAATTTCATATGTTAGGGCTCCGTGGCTAAAAGGTAAAAACGGGACCCTATTATTAAGCCTCAGCTGTCTGTCTGTCCATCTGTCTCATAAATTGTTATAGCTAGAAAGCTGAAATTTTTACAAATTATATATTTCCGTTACCGCTATAACAACGAGGTTAGCGTATATATTTTTTCAAGTACATACCCCAATGCAAAATGTTGTATAATACTTGCTCTAGCAATCTATACAAACATACATATAATAAAAATATATCTGATCGCCGTCTGTATAAAACATATATTAAAAAATTAAATAGTTTATTATTGAGGACACAAATCATAAGTGTAATGGAACTCAATACAATGATTTTAATTTTTTTTGTTTATTTGTCTTTTTCAAATTCCCTTTCTCACGTAGACAAAGTTAAAGGCGCAGCTAGTACTCAATAAATATGATATTACACAAGCGAGTAAGGACCGAGTCAGCTTAGTGCCACTTGACTACTGAGCATGTACTGGTAATCGTCTTTTATTACGTTTGAGATCCAAAGCCCCTATTGACAGCGGTATATTGAAAATATCAAAATATATATTCAATAAAGCTTGTGACACAGTGGAATGGTTAAATTGTGCGTGACGGTTTACGGGTTCGATTCTTATGCGGGGAGAATGAATGATTTTCATTTCTGCTCTGGTAACAAGGCAAACCGCGGCGTTGAGTTCCGCCACTCAACACGCAATACCTCGAAAAACGGAAGGCAGGTAACGGAGTGTCTTAACACTAGGTTCCTACGGTTCCCTACGCCTACCCTGCCATGTGCGGGATTATTTTTTTTTTATTTTTAGCCTACATAGTTTCGAGAGCGCCAAATGGGCCATAAAACAAAAAACTAACTTTCATTTGCCTTTCATTGTTTGGTTTTCGCTTTTCAGTTTTACCCAAAATGAACCTATCTTCTTATCATAAGAGACCATTATCGTGTCGCGAGAAACGTAAAATATGTAATAATATAAATAACATTTCTAACATACTTTATTATCCCCAACCTCCTAAATAAACCTCTTATTTGAAACGGACTAAACTGTCAAAAGTCTCCTGAAGGTTTTTGTATGAGTCTCTATTGCTAGTCATTTTAAAGTTTGACAGTATTCGGGTTTGACAGCGGAACATATGAAAGGATCAGCTAATACCTAATTTGTTATAGCAATCGTCAATTTTTATATGCAATACAATAAATCCGTTAACTGTACGCGTGTTAGCGTTAAAAGGGTACAAGGTTGTTTAGCGTATAGGGGAATAATATTATATCGCTACACTCGACTCATAAAATCCATAGATAAAATAAAGCTAAAATATAAACGATTAATATTCCGAAAAATTAATGCCAAAAGGTATATTTTTCTTTTAAATGAAACAAAAAATGTTTACGCGCAAAGGAGTAGGGTCTGACTGCAAGCGCGACGGCAGTAGGTTCAATTCGTTGAGGCAATTCATGACTTTAATTTACTTTACTGCACTTAGTGTTACTATTACCTTAGTAAGACTAAGTGCAGCGCTCAACAAGCAATATCTAGACAATTAACTAGAAGTGGAGAATGCTAGTCCTATTTGCTATATACACGACAAAGCGTGAAGTTAAAAAACAAATAAACATAAAAAATTCCAAAGATTTTCTTCTATTAAAAAAACAAAACGAGTAATTCCCCTAAATTTTGCTAGTATATCTCATAACATAATGATTCACACAACACATGGCCGAAACAAAGGACCATAAACACCAATTGTTATCTAAGGACGTATTAAAACATTGTACTGGACGTCTGCTCTGCTCCGTACGGCCTAAGCAAACACTTTACGCAGTCATATTCACAATTTATGACGAAATTATTTATTTAATATGTTTTTTTAGGAAATATTCATGTTTGAATATGGATTTTGTTATATCTATATATGCACTAAACTGTTGAACTGTTGAATGACAAAACTGTTAAAGAGTTGTTTCTATACTAATATATGTACACACATACACATACACACACACAGACACACACACACACACATACACACACACACACACACACACACACACACACACACACACACACACACACACACACACACACACACACACACACACACACACACACACACACACACACACACACACACGCACACACACACACACACACACACACATAAGGAGCAAAAGCAGCGAGCAACTCGACATGGGAGTGAAAGTAGGTGACTTGACAGTAAATTGATTGTAACGCAGATGATGCAGTGCTTATTGCATCATCAGAATGCGAGTTGGAGGTATTGGTCAGCACTGTGAAAGATGAGTGTGGAAATAATGGTCCAAGCCTGAAAGACTGTAGAAAGGACGGATTGCAAGATTTTTATAATAGTACAAAATAGACATGGATATGGAAAGGCGTATTGCTCCCGGTATCAGAATCAACGGAGTAGGTGTACGTTTGGCCGTACACACAGCAATGCTGGTACTGACACTGTTATATGGTGGTAACGAATCGCCACCGAACCAGTGAACCGTGGGTATTTTAGAAAAAGAAAAAAAAGATGAATGTTGTAGAGATGCGATCAATTCGGACGATATGCGGTGTTAGTTTAACTGACCGAATCCGCAACGAAGAGATACACAGAATGGTAGGTACCAGCGAAGATATCATAGTGATGATAGAGAAGAACGTGCTCAGGTGGTTTTAACACGTCGAGAGAATGAGAATGGTAAAAATGAAATGAAATGAAATGAAATGAAATGAAATGAAATGAAACGAAACGAAACGAAACGAAACGAAACGAAACGAAACGAAACGAAACGAAACGAAACGAAACGAAACGAAACGAAACGAAACGAATCGAAACGAAACGAAACGAAACGAAACGAAACGAAACGAAACGAAACGAAACGAAACGAACGAAACGAAACGAAACGAAACGAAACGAAACGAAACGAAACGAAACGAAACGAAACGAAACGAAACGAAACGAAACGAAACGAAACGAAACGAAACGAAACGAAACGAAACGAAACGAAACGAAACGAAACGAAACGAAACGAAACGAAACGAAACGAAACGAAACGAAACGAAACGAAACGAAACGAAACGAAACGAAACGAAACGAAACGAAACGAAACGAAACGAAACGAAACGAAACGAAACGAAACGAAACGAAACGAAACGAAACGAAACGAAACGAAACGAAACGAAACGAACGAAACGAAACGAAACGAAACGAAACGAAACGAAACGAAACGAAACGAAACGAAACGAAACGAAACGAAACGAAACGAAACGAAACGAAACGAAACGAAACGAAACGAAACGAAACGAAACGAAACGAAACGAAACGAAACGAAACGAAACGAAACGAAACGAAACGAAACGAAACGAAACGTTTAACGTGCGAAGTAATGCAACCAACCCAGTAAGTTACTAGTATAGCACTAGTACTTGTGTCAGGAGGCCCCGCTCTTCCATAAAACTTCATACATTTGTGGAAATAAATATCTATACAATACACATCTTATATCTAACCTAACTTAATTTAATTTAATTTAATTTAATTTAATTTAATTATGAAAGATATGGGCAAGAAGAGTTAGTTTATTTGTGTGTATGTGTGTGTGTGTTTGTGGTGTGTGTGTGTGTGTGTGTGTGTGTGTGTGTGTGTGTGTGTGTGTGTGTGTATATTAGTGTACCATTAAGAAACACTTGTACAATAACAGAAGACAAAAAATTATTTTTACAATTTTATAGATACCGTCATAGGCAGCGGAACCCAATGAGCTTTACAAATCAAAACAAAATTTAGATATATTTATATTCAATTCAATGTACAATGAAACACTGAACTGTCCCACTGGGCTACAAAGATTCGGAAATAAAGGATAGTTGCTACTTGCCAGTATGTAATTTACGTAAGTGGTACAGGTGTCTAAGTTGTCAGGGCTTAAGTAAATTAATTGTTGTTGACTATAGTCACCGTAGTCAAAGTTAGAAATGGCGAGGATCTGTAATTTTGTCAATTTATATGTATTTGCGAATTCATTTTACAATGTTTGTGTTTAATTTGTGTCATATCTTACAATATTGTGTATTTTAAGTGTTTTATATGGTTCCAGAACTTTCTGCAGTGGTGAAGTGTCCATATAACACGATTCCCATTGGGTAACCCTTTGTAAATATTAAAAAATAGTTAATAGCAATTATTTGTTAGCTAACTAATAATCTCACTATAAATCCAATGTTATTTTAAGCAATAGAAACCATAAAATATTTTCTATGTAAATAAACTTTATAAACTGAACTCAATTTTTATATTATCCCGAACCTTTATAAAAAATGCACTCTTCGCCAATTTTCCTAACATCTGCGTTTTATCTTATGACCCGAGCGAGGAAATGGAAACGCTTCGTTCCCCCGAGAGGAAATCGAACCCACAACCGTCGCGTTCACCGCCACACCGCCACCACAACCTCGATGTCAGTAGCATCAGTAATCGCAAACATACTCAATCAATATATAACTAAATTGCAAATCAATAATGTTCTACTATAAATCAGAAATCCCGGAGCAATTGTCCTGAAATCAGAATGCATTAGACAGTACATTGGTTCAGTATGAATCGTACAGCTCTCCCCGTTAGGCTATTAACTTGACTATGGTGACCTATTAAATTATTTCATGTGAAATTAATTAAGATTTGCATTAGATATTTAATAACTAGCTCTAGACAGTGGTGTCGCTTGTGTTGACGGCCTTATGTATATTAAAATGTTTTTGTCATATATATATATATATATATATATATATATATATATATATATATATATATATATATATATATATATATATATATATATATATATATATATATATATATATATATATCAAGCTCTGTAGTTTTCCCTGGAGCACCGAAAACAGCGAACTTCTAAGCCAACGGAATCAAAAGATACTAAAGTATAAGCTTCATTTTTTAGCAAGAAGTTTACAGTACAAATAAAGCAAAAATTCCAAAAATTACTTATTTGCGAAAAAAAACTCTACAAACTTATATCTGTAGTTAATTTCATACAAAATGACTGTATATGCCCGCAAATTTAAGTTTGTCAACTTTAATAGTTGATCTTTTGACCAACAATCATAAAGTTAATACGTAACCGTCAGTTCGCGAGTACGACTCTAATTTCAGCGATGTTTGTCGAAGCCAGGGCGTAGAAAATGAAAATAATTCCTTTTCCCCGAGTGGGAATCGAACCCACAAGCCGTTGCGCTTACAGACAGACACTGTGCCTCTGCGCCACGACCTAAAACTTACCAATCTATACCTAGATAAGAATAATAATGTATAATAATTATACAACACTCCGTTTGTCAACAACTTCAAGTTTAGAGCAGGATTACCCTATCCATCTTTTGAGGCTTCCCGGGCGGGAAATAATATCTTCGTGCCATCCTTTCAATCCATTCAAAAAAATCCACGTTATTTAAAAGTCTGTTTGTTTTAGTTTTAACACAAACTGAAAATCTATTAAATGTTTTAATATTGAAATTACTTTATACGCGTAAGATTATTCTTCAATTTTTTCTACTATACATATACTATACTGCATCATATAAATTTATATATATATATATATATATATATATATATATATATATATATATATATATATATATATATATATATATATATATATATATGATCGGTTGGAAACCATTAGGCATTTTCAGAACATAGATTAATATATTATAGTAGACTTATTAAGCCATAGCTTCGTAACATAGGTCAAAGTAGAAGTTTCACGCTGTATCCCGCATATAGCAGGATAGGCCGAGGGAATGAAGCGTCAAGATCTTGCCCAAATTCCGATATATTGCATGTTGAGTTGCTTAACAACTAAGAATAAATAGAATTTTTATAAAACATCGAAGCCCATAAGGGCGAAGTAAGAGGTTGTTTTAGAAGAATTTTTAAAACAAAGCAATTCAGGCTAAAAGCGGAGAGTGGACACTCCACTCTCCGCTTTTAGCCCACTAGATTCTCTCCTAACCCGAATAAAATATTAAGCTACTTGGTTATCCTCATATCTACAGAAATAGAAATGCTACAAAAACACCACACAACATTGCATTTCGCTCGTGAGCTGTACGAAATCCAGAAATTCCGCAAATGTAAATGGCAAGTGTAATAAGCGACGGTATTTCATAACCTCGCGTTCCAGTTGCGACTGCGGCTTGTCGAAATATCTGCGATATTATTGTTTCGGCAAGCAACTGACGTTTTAATTTAAAGTACTCGCCTGTATAATCCGCCATCTTTAAGCATTTAAATCTAAAACTGTTCTTTCTAATGTTGCCTGTTGACTGGCAGAAGACTTCAAGACACCTCGCCACTTTGCTTAATCCGGTTTTAAGAATAGGTAATTAAATTTAAATTATTTGCATGTGTGTGTGTGCGTGTGTGAGTACAAGCACACGTGTGTGGGTGGCCTAGTAGTGCTTAACTGAGTTCGAGTCAGTTAGTCTGAATCCAAATATTCTTTATTCAATTAGTTCTACACAAGCACTTCCTCTCACTCCTTTTATAATTAAAATGATTTACCTATACGTAAATATTATACAAGGTCACTAGGGTTTAAAAGTAAAAAAAAAAAAAAACAAAAAAAAGACCATTACAATGAATTATTAAGCATTTATTATTCTCCTTATAATATTTACAACGCAGTCGTAAGACAAGTATATTTAAAAAGACAGTAGGTTCAAATCGCGCTAGTAATGTACCTATAAATTAACCTAAATAAGTACCTATTAATATTAAAATGTTACTATAAATATAAAACAAAAACAAAATAATACAAATACAAATAAAAATAATGATTTTAAAAATTTTTACATTGTTAATTTACAGAATATAAATCGTCCAAGGTGGTCCTTGTACTTTTTATTGTGACAATTATTAAATAAATATATATGTATATTGTACATATATACTTAAATGCCCTATTTCATAGTGTCGGCCTGTAAATATTATTGGTTTGATCAATTAACTTTAATTTTCTCTGCTCTGGTGACAAGACAAATGCGGAAAGCGGAGAACAGCGTCTTAACCCAAGGTTCTCTCTGCCCACCCTGCTATGTGCGGGATACAGTGTGACGAAGAAAAAATCATCACTCATGCAACTAATATATTAACCGATTGTAATTACAAATAAACTTATAAATAACATAAATTAAATCAAGATTATATATACACAAACATATATAAATAGATTACTATATTATATTCCACATATAAATATTAATAATAGAGCCCATCATGGCGCAGTGGGGTAGCGTATGACCATGAGTGCAATGGTCCTGAGTTCGATGTCTACTTAAGGAAATAAATTACCTTACAATGCAATTACTCTTTCACATCTCAAGCATTTATCACTATTGTCTAAAGCATTATATTTTCTACATCTCAAACACTGCTCCTTTTTACTTTGAACTAATTCTGTGCCCATTTTCCCGCCATTTTCATTTTTAAACAAACTGACATTTGACACTTCTAAAATTTCACACAGAACACTATCGCTGTCACCATTATTTATATTCAATTTATTTAATTTAGATAACAAATATTTATTATCCACGTTCAAAATTAATTCAAATTTCTTTAAATTCTCATTTTTCGCGACGACACATACGTCTCTTTTGATATTCAAAATGGCGTCCATTAAGGAACTGTCACTGTCATTTGACAATGGCGGTAAAATTGAAAAGTTTTGAGTGAAATAAAACGGTTTCTCATATAGAGGATGATATTGCCATGATTCTTCTACCAAATGGGGTAAAATTGGCGCCAGAGATTTTAATAAACATATCAGTATAGTATGTATGGCTAGCTGAGCGGAAACCCGTTCATTTGACGATTTCGATGAACAATAGAGCCTGTCTTTAACACAATGGCAGTACAAACCTGATATTTTATTACTTATAAAATGTAAAACATTTTGTGACACGTGATTGTACCGGAAGTTGTTATAATGTTCGTTTATGAGATTTAAAAATGTATGACTCTCGTTTACAATGTATTGATCGAAATAATTCAAATCGGGCGTTTGGTTAAAAATGTCTTTGTCTAAATCGTTGGTGACGCCTAATAAATATTTGATGATATTACGTATTCTAATAACTTCGCTCTGGCAGTCTTCTAGAAGCTTCTTGCTTATCACTATTTGGGAATGCTGTGTCGCGTGGCTGGCTGTCCACCATCTGTAAATTAAAAATTTTAATTTTACTTTAATGTGAGACAGTATGTGTGTGTACTCACGATGTTTTTAGTAGAGTAGATCGTATGGACATTATTATTTTATAAGATATTTCATTTTCGAAATTTTAACAACTTTTATATGAAACCGGATCTTTAACTGAAATAATCGTACGAAAAAGTTTCCCTTTATAATCCATAGTCACAGATTCTATAAGCATTATTAGTAAATTGTTCTCACTTCCACTCTCTGGTCAGCAGAATCGGAACACACAATGTCTTAAAATTGTCCAGAATCCAAAAAAAACTATTTAAAAAAAGTTTACAAAAGCTCGTATTACCTCAAAGTGTCAATCCCAAAAGCTCGTTCCTTCTTATCACCGTGTATAATGGTAGCCGGGTCAATCACGTTGCCTATCGATTTGGACATTTTGCGTTTCTTCTCGTCTACTACGAAACCGTGGACGAAGATTGATCTGAAAGTAAACAATGAAAACATATTTTTTTTTATTTATTTATATATATATATATATATATATATATATATATATATATATATATATATATATATATATATATATATTAACTTTAGCTTCGCACAGCAGGGTAGGCAGATGGAACCGTTTGTTGAAGGAACCTAGTGTTAGGACACTCCGTTCCCCACTTTCCGCCATTCGAGGCAATGCGTGTTGAGTGGCGGAATTCAACGCCGCGCTTTGTCATGTTACCAGAGCGAAGAAAATGAAAATAATCAATTCTCCCCAAGTGGGAATCGAACCCACACACCGTCGCCTTTTCGATGGTCCTTAGTATATTATATACTAATTAATTATACAATAATATATATTAGTTATTATATATTAATTGATTTCACGTCATATTTGACTGTATAGGATTGTTATGATTCGAAGTGCACGAGGGTAAATATTCCCTATCCTACATGCGGGATACAGCGTGAAAGTGAAAAAAAAAAGTAAATTATGGACATAGTATAAATTTCGGCAATTGAAAACCTTTGAAAACCAGATTTACGAAGTTAGGCCTTAAAATATTATTTTTCACCTATCGAACCAATGGAGGCGCGTTTTACATTTCATTAAGATAGTTCTCTATACGTTGATTACGATTTAACATATAAAATATCAATTAAGAACAAAACTGAATGTTTCTACATGCACATTTAGAAAAAAAACTTCTTTTACTGTAACGATATTAGGCTTCGAAATGACACAGGGTGTTATTATTTTGGAGACTGGAACACCATGTGTGGAACCACGATAGACCAGCTCAACTATAAGAAATAGGGAAATGGATCCTTCGCTGAAGTCTTTCAAGGTGATGAGCACTTACATATAAAAATGTGAGATCTGAATCTGATATCTCATGTGAAACTATATGACAAGACTGCAAACGAAGTAGCGAGCAACAACTAGTATTACTATAAAATAGTTAAAACGTCTTACTTATACGGCGCTTCTCCCTTCAAAGCCAACGATGTCAACAAAGACGCTTGGAACCACCCCGTCAACTGATCAACGCCTTCAGAGTACAGATCCGCCTGCCTCCCCTCCAGAGTTTGCCAAGAAAGTCCAGAATCCAGCCAAATGTCCATTATATCCTGGTAATTATTAATTTATTTATTTATTTAGCTTCACACTGTATAACGCACATGGCAAGGTAGGCAGAGGGAACCGTATGTTGAAGGAACCTAGTGTTAAGACACTCCGTTCCCCACTTTCCGCCATTCGAGGCAATGCGTGTCTATGGCATTATTAATGAATATATTAAATATAACTTAGGATAGTGTTTTACTACACACGCGTTAGTTATAGATTCGTATACGGAAAGTGGAGAAGGAGAATCTTGACACTAAGTTCACTCTACCTATCCTGGTAAGCGAAAAAAAGTAATAAGCTGTAATAAATCAAATTAATAGAAAAAAGTACGCACATTGCCTTTCCTTACATTCTCTTCGTCGAGACCATATTCGCTAGACACGTCTTCAGGTATCAATTCATTAACATTACAAGTCCACCATACATCAGTACCATGATTTTCTATTAATGTACATAATCTTTCTATTATCGATCTAAAATTTAAAATTTAATTAATTAACAGTAACAGCTAGCCGCTTTCCACGAGTGGCGGAACTCAACGCCGCCATGCCGTTTAGCAAGAAAAGGGAAAATATTTAACTCACTCAATTCTCAAATTCATTCAATATAGGCCTGAATAACCCAAAATTTCATATATCTCCCAATAATGTACTTCAATTTGAGATGCATTATGATAAAAACATTTGACACTTGTTAATACCCTAAGTAAATAGTTGTTCATGTACTGTGATGTCATAGTTCATATATCATTTTTGCACCGAACAAATAGAACAAACACGTTTACTCACTCATGTACTATGACGTCACTGTCCGTGTAAACGACCGGTATGGGCACCCCCCACGCCCTCTGCCGCGATATACACCAGTACGGACGTTTCTCCAGTTGATTGTGGAACCCCTGCCGTGACTGTTCCGCTGTGGAATGTGGCAGAATTGATATTTTTTGTAATGCCGCCTGGAAAGAAAACAATGTATATTTATTAGTACTTTTTTTTAAATCTCTATTAATTTTATTTATTTTACAAACACGGTTTAATCCAATATATATATATTTAATAAATATCTATTTACCAAAGCTTTCTCTTTTAAAGCGGACGTATCTATGAACCATTGATGGCTTGCCCTTATAATTACAGGTTTCTTCGTCCTCCAATCCAATGGATAAGAATGTATATAGGTTCCTTGATGAAGTATAGAATTTCGGAGTTTATGGATAACAAGGTCTTGGCCTTCGTTTAAGACTGAGAGGCCATCGAATTCAGGGCTAATGTTTGTGTAGCGACCGTTCTCGTCTACGTTGCATTCCTGTAATTTATGATGAAGCTATATTTTATATTAAAATTTAAAAAAGAGAATTCACTTTTCAACGTCGTCTAACTGTAACTACGATAGTTGTGCAGAATTAATTATTTTTATTTCTCCGTTCTCATTCGACAAAACGCGGAGTTGAGCACCGACACTCAAATCACAATGCCTTGAATTCTTCTACCCAAAGAAAATGGTGAATGAGGTGTTCTGATAGGGCTATACCTGGCCTGCTATATGCGGAATAAAATGTAAAGATAAAAGACGTATTTAATTTTAACAAATCCTCTTTTTGAATTTTTAATCAATAATCATTTAGTGATTATAATTGTAATACATTTTCATTAAATATTTCAGAATGTTTTACATTTATTAACTTATTAGAGATAACATATATGTATATCAAAAATGATATTTCTTATCTGTATCTAGTACATACAAAAATATCTTGAATTAAATTATTAATAATGGCCTTTCGAAAAAGATATCTAGTACCCTCTAAAATAAGGAAAAATCCCTAGAAATATGTATAATTCCAACTCACCACACTAATTCCATTCTTCAAAGAGACCAAAAAGTCTTCTGGTCCATGCGCAGGTGCAGTATGGACTAAGCCAGTACCTTTGCCTTTGGTCACGTGGTCCGCGGAGAGAAACGGAGAGATTTTATGCGTTAAGTCGTTTTTATATGTACATCCTTGTAGATTTTTACCTTTGGACAATCAATTAACAAAATTAATAAATAATATGGTATAGATCATAAATTTCACCCGATTTACAAAAGAAGGGGCAGTGTTCAATGTAGTTCAAGCTTCGAGGAAGAGGTTTCGCCGAGTATCAAGATGTATTTCTATATGACAGGATCAGGTATATTATAAGTAAAGTTAATTCAGTCACAAGATAGTAATTTAATCTTATTTTTGCTTTGCAAATCCATAAAGTAAATCAGTCATATCAGATTTTTGTCATAGACAAGTTTATTTCTAAAATATTTTAATAATAAACATATTTAATATATAAAACATTTTTAACGGAAAATAGCACAATATGCACAAGTCTAAATATTTGTACATACCATCAAGTTCCAGTAAAACTTGAATATCACTTTCAAAAACTTTCTCCATTTCTTCTATTTGGTCTTTAGCAATTAAAAATATATCTTCAGGCCATTTACTTATTTTAACTATGGAATAAATCATATTAGTACTAAACGCTATAGCTGTATTAGCAACTAGAGTCCATGGTGTGGTGGTCCATATTATGGCTGATATTGAGTTTCTGAAAAAAAGTTTTTAATAAAATAAAACCAGAAACATTAATTTTAAAATATAATATGTGATTGTTTTATATAAAATAATAAGAAGAAATTAAAGTCAAATAAGATAGATGATTCAGTGTTATACTAAAATTATATTAATATTAAAGTATAAATATAGAAAACCTAAAATTGTTATTTCTTACAATTTAAATAGTATAATTGTCAAAATTTATTTCTGTATAGTGTATACATATATTATACAAAAATTTATACACCGGAATGGTTATGTATATGTATACTAAAAAAATATATTCAACACAAACAACAATGATTTGTAATTTCATTTAGTAATTGTCTTGGTAGACTGCTTATGAGCCAGGACCAAATTCTTGCTTAGATTTGGCGGTAAGAATTTGCAACTTGTGGCATCTATTCAAATAAAGGCCAATTTTATTTACTCAATAAAAGTTGAGATCAATGTTATCTTTACTTACCCACCAGCAACTGCTTTTGCTTCTTCAGGCAAATTTACCATAGGAAACTTTACATAAACTTCTTTACTTTTAAATTGTGGGTCATATTCTAATTCAGCTTCCGCTAAAGCTGTTCTACAAAAAAGAAATAAGATTGATTTTTATTTGTTTAATATGATTCTTAAAAATTCTGATTCTAAATGTGGCAGTTGTTGGTTGGTTGATTCCAAATTAGACAGACTGAATAGTTTTTAATTTCCTCGCTCTAGTAACAATCTCTGCCTACTCTGCTATATAAGGAAAACAGTGTAAAAACAGTGTAAAAAATACCTTTTTCTTCCTAACATTAAATAAATAATGAATATTTTGAAATCTAAGATTACTAAAAATAAGTGCATCTATAACTAAATATCTTAATTTATAAACCAGAAATACTGTTATATATAGAGTTTTAAAGGCATTATTTGATGAATTTGTTTTGTTTCAATTATAATTCAATTATAATTTCTAGTCTTTAACCTGAAACTGAACCCACAATGCCAAGACTACCTTCAAAGTTAAATTATGATAAAAAAGTATGAAATGTAACAGTATGAATGAGTAACAGATTTAATATTTTCCTCATGTCTGGAATAAGAATTAAAAATAAACTTACTTTGAAGATGGAGACCAATAAACAGGCTTCAATGCTCTATAAATCAACCCAGATTTATACATCTTATAGAACTGTCTTAATTGATTTTGTACATATTCTTTTCTTAAAGTTAAATAGCATTGTTTATCCCAATCTGCCATTATACCCCAACTTTCAAATGCTTGTTTTTGTCTTTTAACAGTATCCAAAGCAAAGTTTCTAGCAATTTGTCGTATATTTACAGGACCTGATGACCCCATTTCTTTCGCCTTTTTTGTATTTAAAGCTTTAAATTCAATTGGGAGACCATGGCAGTCCCAGCCTGGAATATAGTGGACTCTATTACCTTGAAGAACTTGGCTTCTATTATTTATATCTTTTATTATCTGTGAAATTAAACTTTAATTATATAATAAAACTTTTACTTTATTTTATAAAAATATTTAATAATGTTACTTACTTTATTAACAGCATGGCCCATATGTAAATCTCCATTTGCATAAGGAGGTCCATCATGTAACACAAATTCTGGTCCTTTTAAATATTTTCTTTGCCAGCTATAAAGCTCAGAAAACTGTGCTTTCTGGAATAGTTACAATTATTAAAGAACATTTAACCAAAATATTTTTTTATAAATATCTATCTATCATCTTTAATTATAAATATCTGTGCATTCATTAATGGTGATGAATAGTTGGCTTCAAATCTCATTATGAGACGTTTTTATATAAAAAACAAAGTAATTTATTAGTCTTCATTACATTCATTTATATTATATATTTTATATCATTCAAGTGAAGGAAATTCATGATTACTTTTTGAATTTCATCTTTATTGACATTTGATCTTGCAGGAAAATTGGTTTTAGGAAATAATATTGTATGAGAGTATGTTTTTGTTTTTGATTCTGCTGAACTTTTAGTCCTCGCAAACGTTAAGCAAGTCCATTTTGTAGTTATTTTCTTGTAATTTGAACGAAATATCTTAAAATTATTAGATAGAATCATTTTATAGGTTATGTTGTTATAAAATCCGTTCTCTGTCAAACGTAAAATGTCAAAAAGCTCAAGAATCCATTATCGGTTATTATTAAGGAAATAATATTTATATATCTAAAAATAACTCACGTATTATTTTTAATGTCTATGAAGCAAATAATATACAATCAATAATAAAATAAATAAATATATTTTGTTATATTAAAATGCCTAAAACGGAACATTGCTATAATCTTAAGTGTCACTGTCAATCACAAAACTCTTTTTAATCTGTAAAGACAAAAACAACACATGTTTTTGCGTTGCAATATTTATATTTCTTAAGTATATATAAAAATCACTCAAAATGGTATAGATTTACTTTCACACAATAGTTATATTAATAAATGATTAAATATATTAAAACAGTGTTCTCTTTCAGCCGAAAGCTAAAAAGAAGTTTATAGATAGAAAGAAAGCGGTCACGTTCAATCTAGTACATAGATCGCAAAGGGATCCCTTAGCTGCTGACGAAAGTGCCCCACAACGTGTACTCGTGCCTATAAACGCTAACATACCTTCCAGAAAAGAAAAAGATCCTGTAAGAATCTAACCTTCACTTGCCAAAACAATGTATACATACATGATGCTTGCTTAAAACATCGTTTCACTTTCTCTAACGATAATTAAAATATTTTTTTAAGGAATTAACACTAGACCAGAGGAAACAAGAACAACATAAGTATGGAATCTATTTTGATGACGACTACAACTATCTGCAGCATCTTAAGGACACTCGAGAGGTTACATTGGTTTTACAACCTGTGAGTAATTGTTGAATTACTTTGAGACATATTGATACGATATTAATTTTAATTAGGAATGTCTTATAAATCGTTAATAATAATCGCTAATCAGATTGTGCTTAATATTTTATTGTTACATTCTTTAGAAATATAAAAGTAAATAAATACTATTTCGTCTTATAATTAATATTGATAGACATTATGTATTTATTTTTTATAGCTAACTAATTTTTATTAATACTTATTTTACATTACAATTATACCTAAATATTTATATTTTTTTATAGAAATCTGCCCACAAAAGGAAAGAGAAAGTTGACACTCAAAGCCAAGATCAAGATAGTGATATAGAAAAAGAGGAAACTGATAACATAAAACTACCAAGCTCAGTGTTTGCTTCAGAAGTAGAAGAAGATGTGGGCTTATTGAATAAAGCTGCTTCACAAGGTATTCTATTTTTTTTCTATAGTTTTACTTCATAATGTATTGATTAGTATATTAAATTTCACTTTAAAGTAATTTATATGTGTTACTTGAGTTGTTTATTTAGACTTAAAACATCTTAACCTAAAAAAGATATTAATATATAAAATATATATCATTAACTTAGTCTCAAAATAAATTTGTATAATTTTTTTTTTAGGTTTATGTCTGGACTTGGACCCAGAAGTGGTTGCAGCGTTAGATGAAGATTTTGATTTTGAAGATCCTGACAATGAATTAGAAGATAACTTCATAGAATTGGCTATGGGAGAAGGAGGTACAAAATACTCTTATTAATTCCCTTTTTTTATACAATTATTTGGTAACGAAATAGTAATTTTTATTATAATAAAGTTTTAGTTCACATAGTAGGAAGGAAGTTTGTTGTATTAGATGCAAAATCTATTCCCTCTTAGAGACTGTATGTTCAAAATAACAAATGCATTCTAAAAAATAAAATAAAATAAGTCTCCTCTTTTCTTTATTTTTAGTTTTATTAAATATTGTTAGTGGGATAATAAGCTATAATTGTATTTAATATTATAGTATTTGTTTTAAAGGTGATGAAGATAATGAGGAGGATGATGACAGTATGTATGATGATGAAGATTCCGACAAAGCTTTTGCTTCAGATCAAGATTCAGATGATGACAGCGATGGATCACAGGTATTGGACCTAACACAATTAAAAAAATTGCAATATCAGTATTGTAATTACAAGTCTTTTTTTTCTACCATGTGGTTTGATAAAGAAATAAATATCTTTCTGTGTTTGAAGAATTATCCACTTTTTTATTGTCTTATCCCGTTTATTTTCTTACATACTTAATATAATATTATTCAGGATAGAAGACCAAAAATGCCATCCTGGGACAAAGACGACACAAAATCCCGTTTCTCTCAATACTCCATGTCATCAAGTGTCATCAGACGTAACGAGGGACTGTCGCTGTTAGATAATAGATTTGAAAAGGTATGTTCTCTTATTCATTTCAGTATGAGTTGCTTAGTTGTTATATTAATTAATTGAATTGTAGTGTTTGTGTATGTGTGTGTATTTTTTTTATGTTTGCGTGCCAAGTGGCGTAACTTAACACCTCGATTTTTCTTTTAAATATAGCTATGTTTTTTACCTTTTTCATTAAATTCGTTATCCTTAACAACAGATGTTCGCCGAATACGACGACACGGAGCTAGGCGCCCTCGACCTCGACGAGATAGAGGGCTTCATGCCGGAGACTCACGACATGCTGCTGCGGGCCGCTGAGGAGTTCGAGGAGTCTAAGCGGAGATATCAGCTTGAGAAGGAGAAGGAGATCGCTAGGTGAGCGGGAGAAGGAGAAATTATTGTAGAGACTCGATTATCCATACTTTTGATATTATTCTATATAAAAGCTATAAATATATCAGTAGTACCTTCTACTAGCTATATACTAAACAAAAATAATAATAATATTTTCAACCTAAAACAATTATATTTATAAATAATATACCTGTAACCTAAAAGGAAATACATTCCTTTTTATATGTGACAACTAGATTTTACCTGTGACTTCACCCCATAGATGAATGGAAATGGAAATAACTAAAATTTGTATATAAAACATGCCACATTCTATGTGGGTTACATTGAAGGCTGGCGATTAACGTGATGTTATATAGCCTATAGCCATCCTCGACAAATCAACCAGTCCACAAAATCGCTCGTTTCTTTCCCGTTTTATTTAGTTTTCTATTCTAGTAGTCTATGGCGCTGTTTATAAAGTCCTCCCACTAGCTACTGTGGCGCCACCTTTATTTGCTCCCTTGAAGCTGACACTGTTCAATATACTGAGTTGGTACTCCTTTCCAGAATACAACGTCTACAAGATATAGAAGAGGAATCGTCGGAAGATGATCTAGTTACAATGAAAGTGGAAGAGAAGGAGAAGTGGGACTGTGAAACTATACTGTCTACTTATTCCAATTTGTATAACCACCCTAAAGTTATTGAAGAGCCGAAGGTATGTAATCACTTATTTTTAAACAAATATTGATACCTGTTGTAAAATGCTCAAAAAAATCTCAATCTCTATATGAGAATGTTGCACTTGAAACCATATTTTTATATTAAAAAAAACACTTAGAACGAACAAATGCTTTATATTATTTACTATGTCTATATAATTTATATTACAAAAAAACTACATCAGTTGATTAAATATATTTTGTGATTTCAGAAGCCCAATAAAATCAAAATCAATACTAAAACCGGTCTTCCAGAAGACACTCTTGGGAAGAATAATAAACTTACACTGAAGTCTTTAGCGAAATTCAATGAAATCAATCAGGATATGGATGAGAGTTCTGATGAAGATGGACGGACAAATGCTGATACCGTATTGTCTACATTGAGTGTACTATCTATAAGGTATTTAGTTTAAAATTGTATTTTTACTGTTGTATCTAATATAATAATTATTTTAAGTAGTATAGAATACATACATGCTGTTATAGAAATGATAAGATTTTAGAAAACTTATAAAAATTTGAATATGCCGGGAGTCGAACTCGCGCCTCTCATTTACCGTCCAAGTGCTAGGATTAAGTTATAAAATCTACTGAATTTCAACATGAAAACAACGAAAAACGAGCATTTGATTAAAACACTGTATTTTTTATATATACATCCTAGCTTGTTACTTTGGCTCCACCCGTCCAATGAAAATAACGGGTTATGTATGACATGACATAATCTATATAGAAACGATTAACGTTATACAAGCCTTTCTGGATAAATGGACTTTCAAAGATATTAGAATAATTTTTTAATTCGAACTCGTAGTTCCTCAGTTTAGCGCAATTAACCAAACCAACACTACAGCTTTATGATATTATTCATACATTAAAAAAAATTAAGAATACCTTTATATTAATAAATAAATTCAGACCCAAAGACGAAACTCCAGAAGAAAAGAAAGAAAGGAAACGTCTCCTCAAAGAATATAGAAAAGAACGGCGAGTGGAGAAGAAGGCGAACAAGGACGCTTTCAAAGAGGAGAAGAAACGCCAAGAGAAGATCATGATGAACAACAGAAATAATGTTCAAGGGAATAGGATTTTGTAATTATTAAGATAATAAAATTTATGTTATTGTATTTTTTTTTATTAATTTACCACTTTAAAAAAGGAGGTTATATAATACTCTTTATTGCACATAAAAAAACAAACAAGGAATATTAAATTTAATTTAAGTAAACAAAAGTGGATTTATTTCTAATACAAATCTCTTCTAGCCAACCAAACAGCGGAAAGAGGCAGTGCAAATAAGATAAAAAAAGATAACAGATATATAAATAAATACATATTATAGATAAATAAATATATTTATATAAAAATTAAAAAAGTATAATATAATTTTTATGCTCATAATACTGTCATAGTCCAGTAAATGTTTCTTAATTGAAATTTAAAGGACAATAAGGATGGGCGTTTTTGAATGGTATCGGGAAATTAGTTCCAATGGACTGCAGCGTACATGGAAAAGGATTTTGTATTGCTCACAGGCACGTCACAGGAACCACGTACGACTTCTTGTCTCGTCTTGAGGAGGTCGTGAGGATTGGCAAGAACGTTGAAACGGAACCGGAAATAGGGAGGAAAATAATGGTTAATTGAGGATGTTATAAATCAATAAATGGCATATCACGGCGAAGACGGTCTGGGAGCCAATAAAATTGGGCTCCAAATGGAGCAACATGGTCTATACTTTCATATGGTTGTTATTTTGACATATATATTGAATGTGATGATGGAATTTGATAATAATTGAGTATGAGGCTTTAGGCTTCAAAGTATATTATTGTATATTCACAAATTTCTGGGAAACACTTGACATACAAAAGTAAATTCTCCTTTTCAGCTCACAGATATGTGATACCGTTTTATTTTGATATTAAGTGTCACATTTTACATATAAAATGTTACTAATCAATAGTAAAAACACTGCTATGGGTCATTTGTATAGAAAAAAACAATAAAACAATAGATAAATTCAACCGATCTCATATATTGCTTCATAATATACATTATTCATATGTTTAAATATAATTGATAACTATTCACTATAGTACTTAGTACAAATCAAATTTAAAACTATACTATAGAAAAAACATATGTAATAAAGAATAAACTAAATTTATGTTATATATTAAATTATTACAATAAACATATTACGTGTTGAGTGGCGGAACTAAACGCCGCGCTTGATCTTTCCAGAATGGGGATTTTTTTAATGTCATACCCTCGACAGGGATCGAACCAACGACTATCGCGTTCACACTTAGAAGCTACTTAAAATGAACCCTATTAAAAGTATATAAAAGAAAAAATAGTCAAATTTTCCGCAAGTTTCCTTATATTCAACACTCTCATACTAAATAAGAATTAAAAAAAATACGTAACGGAAATAAAAATCCCAAATCTACATTCAATACAAATTACAAATTAACTATTCTGACAAAATAATACTACATATAAAGTGTTCTTCGAATGTTTTATACAGAATGTTAGTATTTTCATATTATCCAACCTCTTAGGACAGAACCAGTCCCTCGTACCCCAAACCCTCAGGGTCGGGACACTCCATCCTGTTCTTGATGTGCTGGAGCGTGTTGTGGAAGTGCTTGGTTATCTGCTCCACCTCCTCGGATTGGTCCAGATTGCCGAGCTCCTCGCGGATTTTTTGGATGATCTGTAGAAAACAATGATAGATTGACAGGATTCACGGCGGTGTACAGTACAGAGGGCGGAGTACTCACGGCCTCGATGAGGTGGTGCGTGAGCGCGTCGTTCCCGCGCTCGCGCAGCAGCGCGTAGCGGCCCAGCAGCTCGGCCAGCAGCTGCGCCTGCACGCCGCCGTCCATGCACTGCTGCGCCACGCGCGCCGCCTTGCGCAGGCAGTCCAGCGCGCGCGACGACGAGTTCAGCGCCCACTGCGCATGCGCACACACACAGACTCGACAATTAAAAAATAAATAAACTCGACAATTCTATTTCTAGAACATTTTTAAAAATGTTTACATTAAATATATTCTTATAGTCCTACAATTTTAAAGTTATAGTTGTGAAATCAGGAATAATTTAATTAACAAAAATAATAGATTCATCTATAGATATTTTTAAAGAAAATTTTCAAAATTGATCACTGCTAGAATGACAATTATTCTAAACTCGACAAGATTGTTCTAGATTTTTATTAACCTAAATTCTGTATGAGTAACATCTCTGAACAAAACTAACACATGAGGTCCAAAATAGATATATTGTAGAAAATATATACTTACTTGATAAGAAACAAAATATTTTATGTTGGTGGTCTATTTTTAATTTTAGAAAAAAAACACGATGGTGCTGGGTTCGATTTCCACTTGGGGGAATTAATTATTTTCACTACCTCACCTTGGTCACAAGACAAACACGCCACTCAACACACAATATCTCAACCGGGCAGATAGTGGGGCACAGTGTGAATCAACTCTAGGTGAACAGGTCTGCCCGTACCTCCTTGCCCTCCTTACTCCCCTTCCAGAACAGATGAGCACACAAGGCGACGGCGCGACTCTGATCCGGCTTCTTCAGCAGCTTGCTGGCGGCCAGAGCGCACTGAGTACGCATTGGTTCTGCGTTTTCAGCGCCTGGAAGGAGACTTTATTGTATTACAATATGTACGGACAATATAATTTTTTTAATAATTTTAATTTTCTTGTCTCTATCCATTTTCTCATGTATGAGATATTGAGTAAGCAGATTAGACTGAAAATTAAGACAATGTACTCTCCACATTACTCCATATATACTGAGCAAATACTGCGCTTTAAAATGCTAGTGTGGGGAAATAAAATATATTCACTACCCGAATAGGTAATTTGTAACTAGGCGACCTCTTGTAACTAGGTGGCCTCTTGTAACTAGGCGACCTCTTGTAACTAGGCGACCTCTTGTAATTAGGCTACCTTCTTCAAAACAAATTTTCTTCCTTCTTAAACATTAAAACCCACACTAATTTTCTCTATATAGTATAAAACAACGTCGCTTCCCAGCCATGTACGGATTTACATACGGTTTTCACTAACAGACAGTGCAAGTGACAACTAAGGCCTATATAACAATCAAGACAAAGCGGACAAAGTCACGAACGAAACATTAGTTTAGTAACATACAGAAAAGACATACCAAAACAATTGATCTGCTCGAACGTAGCTATAATTAGCGTGATGGCGGCCAACTGCGCTTTACTGTCCGATATCTCATCTTCGTACAGCGAGAACGCCTGCGATAAATATTCGTACGCAATGGTTTCGTGATTCGCAAAACCTATTTCACTTATAGCGAGAGCTCCTTGTAGATATAATCTGTATACAAAAATTTGTATTACTTTTCTTGGAATATAAATCGTTTGAAATACTTGTGTAGACGTTATCAACGAAATTTGGACGCAACGGGAATCGAACCCGTGCCTCTTATGATAATTCCATCCGTTCTTATCGACATAAGTCGAAATTCTTATACGGTTGTTACTATTAATCTTCATTGCTAGTCTCTTCACAGATTACTTATAACTTTTATTGGTATGTTATTTACTAAATATATAAAAATATTTATATATAATAATATTTTCGTAGTAAATTTCCTTATTTCTTATACATTCATTTCGGGGAAAAAAAATTGGATAATTGCATGATAATTATTTACATATATACATATATACAAAGGCTGTTTTAAATAAGATACTTGATATAATTTTAAAAAATCCCTATTTCTGGTTACAAAAAATTATAGTTACATTAACAATATTAATTAATAATACAATAAATTAATGAGTCACTATTGTCATTTAATAAAGAAAAGAATATATTTTTTATTTTTCAATAAAATTTTTTATAAAAAAAAATATTTTATAATACCCGCTAGTTTTCCTTTAAAATAGTACAATTATATTATAAATCTAAAAACCATAAAAAATTGAAAAATAGTTAATTTGTGGATCGAACTTATAAAGAAAAGCTATTATAAAATAAATAAAAAAATTATACCTTAAAGGTAATTCAGCGAGTTCAGCTTTCACCAACAGAGTGATGGTCTGATGACAGAACTGGAAGATCTTTTGACATTTCTTCTCCCACATCTCATCCTGAAATCAGTTTTTTTTAGAGAGAAAATAGTATGATGCCGCTCTTTTTTTACCAGAGCGGTGAAATAAAAATAACTCAATCGGAATAATTTTTAATACAGTGGTCACGAATCCACAATAAATAACTAAATTTTAATGGTGACCGACCCTTATCTTTTTTTGGTCTGTCACATCATCTATCCATATGCATATACTCAAATTTAGCACCGATTTCGAGTTCCATCAATGGCGTAACTAAACGCCGCATGTCTTAGCCAACCGCAGCTATAAATGGACTCACCTGATCCTTCAGGTCCTTGTAGGTGAACGCCAGCCTGTAGGCGTGGAATATGATGGGCGGGAAGGTGTGCTGTATGCGGCCCGCGCCGCCGCCCTGCAGCGCCTTGCGCGCCGCCGACAGGATCAGGTACTGCTGGTCCGCCGACTCCGACTTGAAGTGGTGGATCAGTCTGGAGTGAGCAACTATTGCTTTAAAAAATGCTTGCATTGCATTGCACGTGCATTTTACGTTAAATAATATTAATTACTTTTTATTTTAATTGTCCGAAAAGCATGTTGATTGGTTTTTTTTAACAATATTGTATTTTCATCGAAACTATCGAAAAAAATCAAATTAATCCAACATTTTAAAATCGGTCTAAACCACGCTCAAAGTTTTCGTTACATAGATACATACACACATATACACATATACACATACACACATATACACATACACACATATACACATACACACATACACATATACAACCGAATAAAATAAGAAGAGGAAAATAATTCATTCCGGCCAAAGAGTATTGAACCCATCGTATATAGAGTCAGACGCTGTGACGCTGCGACAAAATAGCCTAAAAGATATATTTCTACAACTGTATAATAATTGTGATACAAGCTTAGATTCATATAAAAAAAACTATATCAAAACGTACGTTCAAATTTCTATATACATATAGTACCATAAACAAATAAATAGTGAATTTTCTCTCTACTCTGGAATAAAACGAGACCTTATATATAACAGTCCTCGTAAAGGAAGTCGCGGACTGCAACTTGTTTATAGAGAAATATTTAGGGGAAGGGGAAGGGTGACGGGAACAGGTATTACCTAGCAAGTAGACCTTGTTCTTCCATCATGTCGTCATCAGTGTAATCGTTTGTTTCAGTTTCACTGTTGTCCTGCTCCGCCTGATCCCGCACTAGCACGTCCAGCATTGTCAACACAGCTTCTACCTGAGATGAGAAAAAAAATAAAAAAATATATTAAAACTAAATTAATTGCACCAAATAACAAAAATTTATATATAATACGTGAAGCAAAAACTTTGGACGCCTTTTTATTAAATTGCGCGGACGATAGATTATTATATTTGGCACACTTATACTTTATGTGTGTGTATGTGTGTAGGAGAAGTGCAGAACGCTAATATTTTTCAATAATAATGCTTATAAAGTACATAAAATCAATAAATAAAACCTTACGCACACTACCATACGTATCAAAAATACAACTTCTATTTTAAAGTCATATATACGTTGTTATGGCAACACGTCACGCATCAACGAGTTCTCTAGTATTGTTTCAATTTCACCCACATACATCACGACTACTTCATGGTGATATCCGGAGATATCCTCATCACCATTTAATAACAAAATAAACCACTGACATCCTCAGGAGTGGACACGGTGGTATCGCTCTCCAGCACGTCAGTCACCAGGTGCACGGCTATCATCATCCTGCCGTGCTGGTTGAGGTGGCTGATCAGCGGACTGTAGTTCTGGAGCTTTATTAGTGTTAGGATATTTTTGTAGTGGTCGGCGGGTAGCTTGAGGATCTTCATAAGTTCTTTGAACACCGGCGTGTTGTGTTCTAGATGAGGTTTACCGCTGAAAAGATTAAAAAAACCTTAGACAATAAAATAACCTGCATATTTTGATAATTCAAAATCTAAAAAATATTAACCTGCTCTGGTGTATGTCATTGCATATCCTATCCGTATGGGACAGCACTCTGTCCACATAGGACAGTTTGTCCGGATGGCATCGCTGAGCCAACTTGAGTAAAGCCAGCTGTAGAGCTAGCATGTCCTCTGGTGGCATGTCTGTGCGGCTCTAGTTAGAAAAGACGTATTTAGCTAAATTATATATTTATTCATTGGCAATGTGTTTATCAGTTTTTGTATGTTAGTATGTAAGTATGTTTGTTCGTTTATTAATATGAGACGTTCGAGACCAAACGTATTCTTACTTCAACCAATTCCACGGGAAATCTTCCCAAGAGATCCTGTAAAATCTGAATAGGTCCTTACAGTTTTGCAAAAGAAAAATTTATATGTGTGTGTCGATAATAAAATTTCATTAATGCCAGTATTACTCTTAACAAAGTTCTCAACTATTGATCTAATTATATATATTATTTCCTTTAGTTTTTATAAGGGGTCAGGTTATTTGGTTTTGTTAAATACATGCACAAAAAACCTACTAGCGCTTTCCTAAATTATTTGTCTCATTCATAATAATCAAATCGTAAATGTCCATTTTCCAAATACAATTCATTAAGTAACTTTAACAGACATCCAAAATATAAATACCTGAGTAATAGCTGCCACTTGATCAGAGAACACTTCAAACAGCTGCACTTCTTGTTCTTTTCCATCTTCTAGAACAACGCTTAGATTCACGTTGCCTTCGTTTCTCTGAAAGGATATATATATATATATATATATATATATATATATATATATATATATATATATATATATATATATATATATATATATATATATATATATATATATATATATATATATATATATTACCTACTTAACCCTATATTAATTTGCTATTTCCTTACCCCACAGATTGCCTGGCAGAGATTGCTATTTGAGCCATAAGGCCGCCGTACGTACATATACTTTTTAATTTTTTATATTTATATTTTTATGTTTTCTGGGGGTGCAATAAAGAGTTATTATTATTATTATTATTATTATTATGCGCAATATATTTTGTTAATAAAATATCGTACAAATAAGTATAATATATAAGCAATTACAATCGTTGATTTAATATAATGCATAATAATTAATAATATATTTACATATAGGGACAGAATAATTTTAAAAAATATGTCGAGAAGAAATGTAACAAATACCAGAAAGACTTGATTTTTTTTATTTGTCATTTAACACCCACATAGATGCTGAACAGCATGAAGCGTACTGCCAATTAGTTAGAAAATTTCGTTGGTATCACGTGTAAAAAGAGAAAGAGAGATATATAGAGAGAGAAACTGTATTCTCCACTCTATGCCTAAATTAGTAAAGATATTGCGAGTTAAGTGACAGAATAAGTGTATTATGGAAAAACTAGTTTTTAGCAACAATTATTAATAGGTAGTTTCTTAAAAATTAATATTAATTTGTATATAACGTTAGTATTAGAATTAATTTTGACAAAAATAATTTACTGTAGATTGATTAGTCTATAGTGTTATATTTGAATAAAAAAAATTACATAATCAACTATTTCTCCGAGCAGGAATCGATCCCACAACAATCATTTATATATTGTAAAACCAAACACTCCCTATGTATACTGAACATATAAAAAACTCTTTAAATGATATTCTTACCTGACTGAAAGCCGCCAATCGTTCTATTAAAGCAATTATAATATTCTTTATATTGACACCGGGCTGTAACTCTGCGCAGGATTTCAAAAATGGCTGAAGATTGGCCAAGTGGAACTCATCGGGGAACACCTGGTAATATTTAACATGTCATGACATGCGTTTCTAGGATATAGTCAAAGCAGTCTATATAATAATTTCCGATTTGTTTACAGTATTACTATTAGGAGGACCTTCCCAGAGAAGGACATAGGGTAGAAAGGATCTTGAAGACTGGAACACCAGATGTAGAACCATAATAGGACAGCTAAAGAAATGGCTCCTTAGCAAAAAAAATTCTGCATAATGAACAGGCACCGATGACATAAAAATTAAAGATCTGGAATATGTCACGTGAAACTTTATGAGATTCGATAGATTAGTCTTCACACATTTCCCTTTACTTCACTTTAAGAAACAGGTGCACCTAGAGATATTATTTTTATTCTCCACTTGTAATTATAGTAGAGAACATATGAACTTGGGTTCCATGATCCATTAAACTTAGCTCTACACCAAGTAGTCAATCTATATCTCTATACAACATCCATAATTTGACATATCTTGCACAAATATTTATCTCAACCCAGAACCAAACCCCCACTCACCTGTATAATACACTCCATGAGATACTCCTGGGCTATAGCGTCTCTACAGCTGACCACCTGTTCCAATATCCCCGGAAGAACCAACCTCCTGTAGTCCTGTTCCCCTACAGACTCCAGTTGGGACAGACGGACCAAGTTTGTCCCGACTAGGATACGTAGTTCTGAACGCTCACGTTCCCTTCTCTCTTTGTCCCTGGGAATAAAGAGAAAGCATAATCACCGTTTATTTTTCTCTCTGTTCTAGTCTTGGCTAGTGACGAAACTCAATGCCGCGATTTCTTTACGCAGAGCAGAGAAACAAAAATAATTTTAAATAAACACAAACAAAGGTCATATGTCACAAAGGTCATATGTCAGATTTTAAACTCCTATGCATACATAAATTATAGTAATATCGCATATAGAATTTAAGAGGCTAGGCGAAGAGTAACTATTGTTAAGACTAGAGCGGTGCCATATTTAACTCTATTTTAAAATAAATATATAGCTCACCTGGAATGCCCCTGGTGTTGCATTCTAACCCACAACTTGTTCATTTCGGCAAAATTCATGAGGACAAAATCAATTGCGTCGCGAACCTAATAAATAAACATAAACATTTTTTTTTTAAATCATCCCAATATCATAAAATGATTTTAATTATTCCTTAATTAGAATAATTTGGAATTTTTTTAGGATAGGTTGGACAGTGGAGGCGAGAGTTTATGTGCAATTCAAAGGGACTGCACGGTGGATCCATGGCATGCTAAGTAGTTTCTTTTAAATTATCTATATTTCTATACTAATATAATAAATCCGAAGATTTTTTTTTGATGAACAAGGTAATCTCAAGCGCTACTGATTCTAATTACAAGAAAATTTTGTAGAGGCTAGTCCATTAATAGCGGCTATCGGCTATATTAGCCAGCCAGAGTCAGAAATAGTAAATAAATAATTAAATAAAATGTACAAGAGACCTTATCGCTAAAGGGTCCTCCCCTGGGGTTCAAAGCGATAAGAATAAATATTATCATTATATACAAGAAATATATACTATAAATACATATTAATGTTCAAATAACACATACACATATACAATATACTATGTGTATGTATATATATATATACACACACACACACACACACATTTACATATACACCTACAAATATACATACATGCATATTTATAAGGCATAAGTAGTAATGAGGACAAAAATATACTTTCTATTGAAAATGTTATTTTAAGAATCTCTTCATAATAGGCATTCTTTAGTCTGAGGATCCCTCCTCAGGAATGTGAAGGTAATTTTAAAGCCAAATTTTGTTCAAAGCATAGACGTCGAGGATTTATTTAAAATATCTAAGGTAAATTAAACAATGACGTTTTATAATTTCTACAAAGAATTCTTTTAAAAACTTTTAGTCAAAAATTGCTAAAGCTTTCTAATTGCAAAAAAAAACGTCATAAATAACATGTAATGTGTAAAAAAAAATCTAAGAAAGTCAAAAGAAAGTGAATCTCACCGTGCCTTCATTTTCATTTTGCGCTTCAATCGTATCTGGTAGCACATTCCTCGTACATTGCAACAAATAGTTTCTTAAGAAAAGACCACGTAGGGGATGCTGTACTCCACGACACATTTCCACTAGATCCTGCAAAATAAACGATTTATTCTATTAAAAAAACTCGAGAAAAAGTGACATCACATGGTTAAGAATTCAATAATCACATATTATGTATTTACATTTCCAGTCTGGTAAGCATAAGCGGACATTGAAGATGTCACTTTTTAAGGTTCGGTACCTCAATAGAAAAAAATGAAGCCCTGGCGAAGAGGGTGGAAAATTATTTTGTTACCCGTTTGTCTGTCCGTACGTTTATTTGTCTATGGAGACGATTTTTCTTAAGATCTCACGGAGGTAGCAAGTTTAAATTAAAATCAAATATCCAAGTCTATAGTACTATTTAGTATCGAAAAAAAAATCTAATTGAAAAGTTAATGCAATCGCAAGATACGCGCGTTTATGGTTAGTTATTGAAGTATTTTGTATAAAATTCGCCGCATAATCAAAACTTAGACGTATGTTAGAATATATTAGATTTATGAAATTTGGCAGGAAGTACAAATAAAGGAAAATATTTGAAAATTAGAAATTTATAGATATAGCACGGAACCCTGGCTGCGCGAGTCCGACTCGCGCTTGACCGATATTTTTATTCCTCCACACTCATATTACTTGAAGTTAATAATGAATAATTACAAATATACAATATATTTTTGATTGAACACAATAATTTTAGGAACTACCTTGACTAGGAACTAACTTATAGTTGATATACCTAAGAAGGCTAAAGAACTATAATTACATAATGTATATATATTAATCATTTGTAAGTATATCCAGACTTAATTGCCTTGACAAAAGAAATAAATGTATAAAGAATTTGAAGAATGGTAAAAGAAGTACTTACCTTCAATAAATCTCTACGCAAATTAGTATTTGTCTTAATATACACCAAACCGACTGTAATCAGGAGGTACAGCCTCGGTACAATATTTCCTGCATATTGTACTAGTTCATACAAATCAGCCACTTTGCGCCCCTTTTGGAATTCCTCTAGCAAATAGAGTTCAAGATGGCGTAGCTCATCTGTTATTGCCATATCTGGATTTGGTAATTAAGAAAAAAATTTAACCACCACCACATATGTGACACCACATATATGAAATAGGTTCTACATTATTTCTTTTGTAGTATGTATTATTCAATATAAATCTCTTCTAGATTTTACATTAAGTTTGATATTAGATTCACATACTATGGGATTGAGATCCAATCAGAATTTAACACTAAAAATTACGAGGTACACAAATAAATTTAATGAGCACTCAATTGTTGTGAAAGCTACTAATTGTTGAATTAATCAAAAATTTAACAAATATGATTTGAAGATTAATCTATGTTGAGATGATATCAATACAATACAAAATTGTGAATGGCATTAACTTATATATATATATATATATATATATATATATATATATATATATATATATATATATATATGTATATGTATATGTATGTATATGTATATGTATATGTATATGTATATGTATATGTATATGTATATGTATATGTATATGTATATGTATATGTATATGTATATGTATATGTATATGTATATGTATATGTATATGTATATGTATATGTATATGTATATGTATATGTATATGTATAGTATATGTATATGTATATGTATAGTATATGTATATGTATATGTATATGTATATGTATATGTATATGTATATGTATATGTATATGTATATGTATATGTATATTGTATATGTATATGTATATGTATATGTATATGTATATGTATATTATATGTATATATATATATATATATATATATATTATATATATTATATACTATATATATATATATATATATACTACTAATATATATATATATATATATCATCTATATATATAGATATCTATATAATATATATATGTATATATAGATATATTTATATCATATATATATATATATATATATAATATATATATAGATATATATATATATATATATATATATATATATCTATATAGATATCTTCGTCTAATAATATATTATGTGTTCTTTATTATAATAAACTTCCAAACTCAAAGGTTGTCAGGAAGAAATTGCTATTGTCTTTAGTGTTTACTTGTATTTTGCTTTTTTTTTTTATAATTATTAATATTTGTGGTATGCAATGAAAAATAAGTAAATGTATAAGTACTTTGAAGTAAAGTAAAATGTATCAGTACTTAAAAAGTACAAACACACTAAATAAATAATTATAATATTTCATAAAATAAGGTAAAGGATACACAGCTCATAATAGCTCTTAGGTGAAAGTAGAGATGTCCGTAACTCTCCAAGCATAGTTGAAGCATGTTTTAAAGCATCCATTAACTTTGATTTGTCCAGACATCTTTTCATTTGAAATGCCTAAAAAATATTAATCAATTTAAAATCTCGATTATACAATTACATCGTTGCAACATAATTACCAATAAGACTAGTTGACTAAATAAAACTACCATAACATACATAAGTCTAATTCGATGTTTACCTGAACTTTGACGATATTAAGTGCTTCATCAAGAAGCTTTTCCTGTTCTTCAACAGGGGATGCCTGGTTCGTCATTTGTGCCTGCGAACATACAATAATTCTCTACAAATAACATAAAAACATATTTGTAATGTTATAAATAAAAATTTTCACCCACTAACATTTGACCAAATATACAAAAATGGATGATCTAAACGCTCCATGTGTGCACTTAAATACGTACCGGCGACGTGTGTAAATATCAGGTACCGTAAAAATTGCTGATAAAGATATTTTTAACTTAATGTCCTAATGAGGGGAGGTACGAGTTGTTGATCTCAATTCTTCTCTTTTATATTGCTTGACTTTGAAGTTTGACATTTGTTCAGAGTTACTATATGTGAAGTGTTTTATTTTTTATTTTTACTCTATTAAAGTGACTATGACGAATTTGAAAGTGAATTAAGTAAATCTAATGATAAACCAGTCCGTGCCCTATTTTATGACAATTTGAAGTTGGAAATTTCACAGTGAAAGTTTTATGTGTAAAATATGAATATTATCTTGCGTTGCGTTTTAAGCTCGCAGCCTTCAATCATTACTTAAGACTTCAATCATTAACAAATATTAAATTGCACTTTGATAATATCACATTTATTCTATTAAATTAATATTTCGGAGTAGTTGATATTGTAATAATATAGCATTAACGCCACTTTCATTTACCCAGTAGGCAGTGCTTGAGCAAAACAAAACATCCCACAACGAACGATACTTTCTTTGTTAGCGAGGTCCATGTCTCATAGAATACAGTTTTTTCTAAATTGTTTGTTCACACCAAAAATGGTCAGAGCTTACTTAACCCAGTTTCCCTCTCCCATAAAACCCACTGTTTGTAAGCAAAAAATGTACATTTATGGGAAATGGATGGAAAACAGTGGGTTTTATGGAAAATGGATATAAGTAAAACAATGGCTCACATAGTTAAAAGATTATCAGATCTCATATAGAGCATTTTCATGTATGAATAAGTGAGTGAAAGTCAAGAACAAATAGATTACAACGATAATGAGAAGATGGAGAAGAAAGAGATGACATTTGACTAAAAGAATGATAATTTATTAAAAATATACAATATCATGTAGTTATTGGGTAGTTACTAAACTTTAAAGTTTAAAGTTAAGTGAATTTAGTTACTAAACTAAATTCACTTATGTATCTAGTTTAGAGCAACGGGTTGGCAAAGTCTGTCAAATAGTCGAATGGGAAAAATCAAACAAACTCCCACCTCCAAAAGGAGAAGGGAGGATTGCTTTAAAATCTTAAACTACTTGTTTTTATTAAATAAAACAAGGAGCTGCTATATAAAGTCTCTAGCTTGATGTTAGATCTTTACCGTATGAATTTTGATGATCATGAGTCAGTCAGTGAGTGATGAACTTGGGGATATTTAGATGTCAATAAAATCTAAAATATTTTGTATAGCAACTATATGTTCACTAACTTTCGTTTACAGTTTGGGTGTTCAAAAAACCAATGGACCATTTCAAGAAAAAGGAGCACCGCTGGCGCTTAATTTGACGCGTTTTGGTGGGCTGATCATAGACAGAATTATCTAATGAAGTAAAAATTGTTTTTAATAATATAATAATAATAAAAAAGCAAATAACTTTATTTCACCACGTAATGCAAGCATGACAAGGAAAATTGGTTTTAAATTAGGGTACATAGGTATAATTTACAGTTATGTGAGACTGACGCTTGTATTAAGCTCTAAGCTTGTGTTACTAGTCGCCAGGCTCTCACTCACGAAAATGAATAAAATAAAATATAGGTATACCCATAATACTTAACAACAATATATATATTGTGTGTGTGTGGTGTGTGTGTGTGTGATGTGTGTCAGTGTGTGGGATAATGTGTCTGCGCGATGGTGTGTCTGTAAAGTACAGGAGTATTTGATTGCTATTTATTAAGTTAAAAATATACATTTTATAAATTTACTGTAGGTTTAAGATTTCTAAGTACTAGATTTTTCCCAACACTAACGAAATAATGATTGACCTTATTGACGTTAATTTGGGGCTCCATTGTAGAGAGCAGATTTGTAGCTGAAACTTGTTGTTTTTGGGTTTAAAATAACTCGATTAACAGTTGTAAATATTCCATGGCCTTATCTACATTATCATAATTGTAAATTTGTGCAAGATCAAAAATCTTCAAGTCTGAATCTAATTGTTCAAAATTAATGCGTTAAATTTTTTTACTTTTATTTATATTATTAGTGAGAGATTTATCTACATTTAAGAAAAGAAAATGGTGTCATGGTCGGTAATTGACGTCTGAGCAACATAGCAATATGCTTAAAGTTTAGTCCTTATCATGATATGATCTAAACAGGTATGTCCGTGAGTGGGAAAAGTATGTCCAGGTAAAACCCCGTCCTCGGTTTGTATGTCCAGATAGTTCGGACTTCTAGGATACGATGTATGTTCTACTCATACTATGTCAATGTTAATGCTACCTGTAATAATGAGATTTTTGTATCTAGAGTATTTCTTCAAGAGTTCATCTAGACTTCCCAAGAAACCAGAGATGTCTTTGCATCCAGGTGCTCGATATATAGATATAATAATTGTATAATTGTCAATCTTTAGGATTAAGGAATTGGTATTAATCAACTCAGGTTCTTCAATATTAATTTTGATACTGTCTATTAAATATACAACTATGCCTTCATTTTGAGTAAAGTTATGAGTAGTGGAGGCACTACTATAGCCTTCAGTAAGTGGAATGTGGGATGTAGACAGTAACCAACATTCTGTGAGTATAATTATATTCCACTTAACTCGGCTCCTAGTTAACAGTGTCAATAAATTAGTAATGTTTCTATTTAAACTACGTATATATTGAGTTAAGACTTTGGAGCAATAATCGTGTATGTGTTTTGTATACATTTATTATGTATAGTTGCATTCATGTACCTACCATTACTTAATTTTAACATTGTTGTATATTCAATATGTCGCTTACAAAATAAACATTAAAAGAAAAACAATAAAATAGACAAAAGGGTGAGGGAGGACACAAATAAATCACAATAATTTTCTGAGATCATCTTCTTCGTCGATACGTAAAATAGGCGAGTCTTCTTATTTTTGAATAAACACTCTGCCAAAAGATGTCCAACATCAGTGGTAATGCTGTTCTCGTGCTTGTTGTATCTTGTTGTCTGGCTAAAAAATATAGCCGACGAGCTTTACTGATTAAAAAATCCGACACAAAAATAGTTTTTGGCGGGACTTGGATATGGAGGTTGGTTGATGTAGTAATTTCCGTGACTTATTGTATGCAGTTGTTGTAAAATCCATTACTAAAGTTATGTTTTTTGTTTCAGGAGATAAATATCTCTAATTTCTAAATGTTCATGACACGTAGCCTGCGTACCCACCACCACCCACTTGAGTAATTATTTCAATCAGACTTTCTTAACTTTCTTTGTCTGGTTTTTGAATGTTTCGAATATCAAGCGACGTAGACCGCGTTGTTCGTTCTTGAGCTTCTAATTTGTCTTCCAGAACATTTATTCAGGATTAAAAAAAAATATTTTCTGTCTCCTGTATTGATTGACTCCAGACTTGATTTAAAAGTTCATCATATCTCTCTGATATAAAATCAACCGATTTTTGTATCTCGTAATTTTGATCCCTAATCGAGGTTAACGTTTGGTTGATAAACTCCAATTTTTTATCCTGTTTGGTTAGTAAATCCGTTATTATCGATCTTATTTCCGTTGCAAATGAGGTGTACTGTTAAATCTTTTTTTCATATTAATATAAGTTTCAGAATTTTCTAAATCATTCAAGGTCGATTCATGTAGCTGGGGACTGCTTTTTGATATGTGTGTGTTCGGTGGTGTTCGTTGCAAAGCCATTCTTCATTATTTTTATATATAGCGTAGGCCTATTTTTATAACAATTGCCATCGGCAAGCAGTATAAAAACCGTTAATGGGTTGTTTAGCGGTCAATCAGGTGTGTTAACGCAGCTGATTATTGCATCACAGTGTCGTTGCAATCAGTAATTGGTTTAAAGGCGCAGTGCTAAATAAGTAGAAATTAACACACTATATATATTCCTATCTAAAAAAGTTTTGCACTACTCAAACATCGCTGACCTTCCACTATGTAGAAGCGCCTAATAATCTAGCAAATATTATTTTATATCTATTTTAAATAAAGATTTATTACTTTGATAGAGATATTACTTTTTTTATACTACTTTCCGTCTCCTACGAATACTCGCGAGCGAGAGTTTAAAAAAAGAGTTATAATTAACTAAAGAAATCGATTTTAATAAATCTTTCTTGAATGGCAACGTTATTATCTAAGATGTCACATATCATGTCAGTCTATTTGACAGTTTTAATTTTATCAATATTCCCTGATGTAAATAATCACTAAATAATGGATAATAAACCCAGTTTGAGCCAGTACTTTGGCGGAAATGAAGTTCCGCCTGCGTCACAATTTTTCGATGAAATAGGAACGTCTCCATCTGAAATGATACAGAGTGTATACTTAGGCGATACTGAATGTAATTAAAGGTTTCATATGATAATTTACGTGTGGTAACCAATATGGTAGTTATTAAAATATTAAATGTAATAAATGATTTCTTACAGCATACCCTCAAACTACAGGGACAAATATATTCCCACAAGATATGTCAACATCGTTCACTGAACATATGGCGCAAGAAATGAATTTTACTAATGTTTTGCCAACTGTAAGTGGCTCTACAGCAATACCTGCAGCCAACCTTCCAGATCCCTCCACGTTTTTCGATACAATAGGTCCTGAACCTCAAATAGGATCAAGTAAAAGTAACATTATGTCTACGTCTATTATAACTGATGCTTTAGACGGGTTAAGTATTAAGGTAAATTAAATAACTATATAATATTTATATAATAAAAAGGGATTCTCAGTATGGTATTAATTTATTTTTTATTTTCAGAATCAACCTGTTGATAAAGAAGCTGATAGAAGAAGAGATGCATGGATACCCAATGAGGAAGCAAAAAAAACATTAATTAAGGTCTACTAGTAGTACAGTTATTATTTCGTAATATATAAATTAAGTAGAGATGTGCCAACTATGACTTGTCTAGTATACTAGTAGTGTATTGACTAGTCACTACTGAAGTAGCTGACTAGTTGGTCATCTAATACACCAAACCTATCATTTGTAATGTATGTTATGCTCTGTTAATAGTAAGCCCAGTGGTAAATTTTATCTAAAGAAAAAGAATAATTCCTCAATTATGATTCTTCAAACATTTATGACTTATAATGAAATAAAAATAAGTAATACATTTTATTGAGAAACACAAACAAAATAAGAAACCACACCACCATTTGCTCATTTTAAATAATTGCAAAAATTAAAAATATTTTTACTTTGGTTATAGGCTCAATCATCGCCAAAAGGATCATTTTTCCCAGAAAGAGAAGTTTTGACTATGCCAGGACTAGTGCTAGAAGAAGAATTAGTAAGCTTAATTATATTATTTTAAATAACTAAATGAATTAGATTATTAAAGAATTCAATTTAAAAAAAACAATGAAACTTCATTTGAAACTAAACAGAACAATCTAATCCAAGTTTAGCTTTTTCAAGATTAATACTAAACAGTTAGTGACAATAGTTTTATAATCAATACACATATAAAGAAAGTTTTTTATTTATAAAATAGAAGCATTAGCCTAAGTTTATTTTAGCTTTACAGGGCTTTCTTTTCCCCTTGAATCATTCTGTAGTAGAAAAATCTCTAAAAATCTATTTTAAAAGTTGGGAGTACCAAATTGGAACTTGTATGCTAACTTTCGTCCCCTATTTTAACTCTATGGGTCCCTTTTTTTGCAATGAGCTATTATGTCCTTCTCAAGGTCCACTTCATTTATAATACTAAATTTCATTTAAACCAGTTCAGTAGTTAAGGCGTAAAAGTGTAACAGACAGATGGACGTAATTACTTTTACATTTATATATAATTATACTAAAATAATTAGCTTTCTACATTCTTAGGCACAAGGGACCTAGTGCTAAGACACTCCGTTAACCCCTTTCCGCCTTTCGAGGCCTTGCATTTTGAGTTGCAGAACTCAACCCCGCGCTTTGCCTTGTTGACAGAGCGAAGAAAAAAAATTCATTCTCCCCTCATGGAAATCGAACCCATAAATCGTCGATTCACTTGCGGACGCCGTGCCCCTGCGCCATGACGGTCCTCTAATAAATAATTTATTTCATAACTTTTATAAAATTACTTCATTTTTAACCAGGTTTTTTCTTTATATATACTAACATAGTAATTATATACATTATATACAATTATATACAGGCAGATGCATTACAAGAAGTAGCTGTTAAATACCTAGGTGTGAGCTCAGCGGGCAGTCGAGGAGTGGTTAGAGCTGAGCACGTGAGCCGTGATGAAGCTGGTCTAAGGGAACTATTGAGAACTGGATATTTGAGGGCTGCGGTTAATTTGACTGCCACCCTGATCAGTGCTGCGGGACAAGGTAAAATTAAAATAATATGATAATTAATGGATGTATAATATTAAACGGATATATATATATATATATATATATATATATATATATATATATATATATATATATATATATATATATATATATATATATATATATATATATATATATATATATATATGTATTGGCTATTTAGACGGCTCTTTCAAAGGACGCAAGTGAGGCAAGCTTCTTTGAATGAATTACTAATTGAGTTCACATAGGCTACAATTCGTCGACTAATTGTAGCCCTTACAAGATAAAAAAGTTTTTACGTGTAACCATCATGCTTATTGATAAATTTTTAATTGTTTTTATACTGTAAATAATAACGAAACGATAGCGCGATTCAGATTATGCGTAGTGACATCTGTATTTTATTAATTTGTGCTTGCTATATATTTTTTTTTCTATGTTGAAGGTAGTTTCATTTTCTTTTTAAATTTTGACGTTTTTGTTTTAAATACGGTCAGTCATTCATTGTTATATTATTGTTATACTAGATCTCTTTCTTAAATGTAAAAAAATAACTATTAAGTGTGTAGAACTTCCCCATGGGGGTACCGTGCCCGTCGTGTTGTAGGGGGAGGAGCTCAGAGCAGTCCATGTCTGGGACTTGTGCCCTAAACAAGTGTATGAGATTCAGAGATTTACTGCCGCCTTAGAAGTACGATCTAGAAATGAATTGATGATAGTTATAGACAGGCCGAGATCTTTAACCAAACTATAGAGAGACTCGCTGTTATGTATTTCGCTCATGGTCACTCTCGTTGGTAAGTTCGATATACTATCTGTGTGAAGTTACGTCTTTTTTTTATTGTACAACCTCCTTCGTTTGTTTAAGAACTAGTAATTTTTTATCATTGACTATTTACGATAAATTACGATAATTTTACGATTACTCATAAAATAAACGTTTTAATTACTTTTTAATTTTATTGTAAAAATAATTATTATCATATGTGTTTAGTCTTAAAAGATTAATAGGTAGTTATTATCAATTTATATCTAAGATTTCACAAATAAATATTTATTCATAAAATATGGCAGAAGTTTAATTAATACCTTTATATAGTTTTTATTTGAGCCTTCGTGGGTCGTGGTGCACTGGTAGACTGCACCCACTGTACTAGTATGCCCTCTAAATGGAGAATGAACTCGTGGGGCTGTCTTAACCCTACCTTCACCGCATATACGGTCTAGCTTCACGCTGTATCCCGCATATAGCATGTTAGGTAGAAGGAACCGAGTGTTGAGACAGGATTCCGTTCCTCGTTTTCCGTCTTTCTTATTACCAGAGCGAGGAAAATGAAAATAATTAATTACCACCTCATGAAAATCGAAACTACAACCGTAATATTTACAGTCAGAGGCTCTGCCGCTTTGCCACGACGCCATATGCGGTATTTTTTTTTATTCCATATATTTTTTTTGTTCCCAGGTGCAGGCAGAATGCACAGACCGACAAAACACACGCCAAGATCCCTCCAGCTCTGGTTGACACGTTTCGCTGTAATGTGTCGTATTAAACTATACGATCCACTTCTAAAGGAGGCGGAAGCTTTCGGCGATTTTAGTAAACCTGATATGTTTTATCAGGTATATGTTTGTTTTTTTTTAAATATTATTTATTTATTTAGAACTTAAGAAAACTTTTTGTACCATAATTATAGCTTAAAAATACATATTGTACAGTTCTACCCCGATTCCCACGAGAATCGAACTGGCACTCTCGTGCCCTTCTCCTTGAGACTGTTAATAGCTGAGCTCCCTATGCACGTGGGGAAACCGGACGACGCTATGGACAGATTGTATGCAATGCTTGATGTTATAGAACAGGTGAGTTGTATATTTTCATGGATTTTTTCAAACCAATATTATAAAAAAATACGTTTAAAGGCATTGAGCACGTGGTTAAAGAAAAATAAACATATTACACACATATTATAATAGAACATTAATAATGTTTGCCCGTCTGTATGTACATGGTGAAGTTAGTACATTAAATATCGGCCAAGTGCGAGTAGTACTCGCGCACCGACAGTTCCGTACTATTTTTGATTTTAAGTATTTTTTTGTTATAGCGGCAACGGAAATACATAATTTGTGAAAATTTCAGCTTTCTATCTATCACGGTATCACTACATTCACACAGCGGAGGCTTAGTAATAGAGTCCCGTTTTTACCTTTTAGGTATGGAACCCAAAAAATAGCTTATTCTATAAACTTATAAATTAATTTAAACAATATAATAATATTATTAACAAGCGTATATTGGCTTTATATGTATATTTTTTGAGATTCACACTCAATCGATATCGCACCTCGTGTTTACAATCAGACGCTGTTCCAGCAAGCCTTGACGGCATCACAACTCGCTTTTATCCCGAATGTAGCATGGTACTTAGAGAACCTATTGTTGGTACACTCCATTCTCCACTTTCCGCCTGAGTTAGAGATATTGTGTCATGTGATTTGAAGATCGAGCCAATGGCCATCGGTCGCGTTTACAGTCAAAAAGAACAAAACATAGGCCGTCGTGGCGCAGCGGCACAGCGTCTGACTGTGAACGTAACGGTAGTGGGTTCAGTTCCCATTAGGGACGAATGAATTATGTCATTACCTTCCTCTAGTAACAAGTTAAAACGCAGCGTTGAGTTCCGCCACTCAACACACAATGTCTCAGAATTGGGCGGAAAGTGGTGCATGGAGTGTTTTAAGGTCCCCTCCATATAAATATATATATATATATATATATATATATATATATATATATATATATATATATATATATATATATATATATATATATATATATATATATATATATATAAACCCAAATATATAATATTATAATAAATTTTTCAGATGTTAGAAAATTTGAATAACGGTCAAAGCGAAGATGGCTCTACAACTATATCAATAGATGATAAGAATGAGTCACTGAGACTGTGGAGCGGGAGACGCACGCGAGTGTTGCATTCAATAGTGAATTGTGCTTTAGCTTTAAAGGTCAGTTTGCTTTGTTTATAATATAAAAATATGTTCATTTATTTTTGTATATATATATATATATATATATATATATATATATATATATATATATATATATATATATAACCTTTTTGAAAGTTAAGTTTAAAAATAAAATATATAGTCTATTGTATTTTTTTTTTAAATTTAAATGTCGTTTTAAAAACTATAACTATTATATGATAATCAATATTTATGTAAATAATATATATATCTTCTTCTTCTTCCTGGCATTAGTCCCGGCTTTTGCCAGGGTCTGCCTTCCGACTAAGACCAATCGGTCCATATGAGTGGCGAAGTGGTTTTTTGTGGAGCGATTGCCATCTGACCTCCAAACCCATTAATGGGAGAAACCAAGAAAGGACAGGGAATAAGAGGCAGAAAGACTTGGAATATAGGGGAGGGACACCACTTACATGGATTGGATCGGGTTATGAAAGTGGTGGCTCGAGGTCCCGGGGTCGCGTACCCGTATGCCGGAAACCAAATATCGGACAGATAATTGGCTTAGACACCCTCTGAGATGCCAACGCCACGCGGTGTTCCCAGGCGGTCACCCATCCAAGTACTGAACGCGCCCGACGTTGCTTAACTTCGGTGATCGGACGAGAACCGGTGTGTTCAACGTGGTATGGGCGTTGGCATAAATATATATATATATATATATATATATATATATATATATATATATATAGCTGTATTTCGGATATAGCAGGGTAGGTAGTAGGAATTAGTGTTGTCATTCCTCATTTTCCATGTTTCGAGATATAACATGTGAGAAGCGTGAAACAACGTGGAACATTCGTTCAGTCTGGGATTCGAACCCCCAACAACTGTATATCTAAGTAATATATCCATTAAATATGTTTTAAGTTATAGTTGCCTTACCTCCCACAGGACTATCGTATAGCAACAACAATACTGAGCTCGCTGGCACAGCAGGCGGCCGCCCCGCCGCTACAGCGGGCGCTGTCCAGCGCGCTGTGTCGCGTGGCGCTGCTGGCGGGACACGTGAAGGCCGCCATCTCCTATTGTAACGACGCTAAGGAGTACAGGAATCATATGTGAGTATGACACATACGCACTACAGAAAAATCTCTTACACACACACACACACACACACACACACACATATTTTAAAAAATACATATCTAATAAAAATATCGGTCAAGTGAGAGTAATACTCGCGCACCGAGGGTTTTGTACATATTTCGTGATTGTAGGTATTCTGCTGATGAATAATTTTATTTTTTTTTATTTTTAATATTTGTTGTTATAGTGGCAACACATAGTAGAAACAGCTTTGTAGCTATCACAGTTTATGAGATATAGCCTTGTGACAGACAGACAGGGGAGGCGAAGTAATAGTGTCCCGTTTTTACCTTTTAGGTACGGAACCCTAAAAACTATTTTTGCCATTCCGTTCCCAGATGCCCCACGCCCGACGTTAGAGAATACGTAGACCTCGGTCTCATAGACATCGCCCATGGGAAATACCAAGACGCGTACAACAACTTCGCCAGAGCCGCTGACCAGGAACCCACTAATATTATGGTGAGCTTTATAATTTTTTTTTTGAAGGAAATGAACTTGTATCTGTAATTTCGATGTATTTGTTCGGACAATTTCACTCAGTATGCTGACGTGTTAAAAAACAAATAAAGACTGCACGGGACGGGAAGAGAAAAACTACTATTAATAGTCTGTGGTTCTTAAATTTTAGGTTTTTTGTAACACAACATTACTATATGGACATATTATTTAACTATAACTTAAAAGATATACTTTAGTTTTATATATTACATTTTTTGCAAGAAATTTGAAACTGACTTTACTCTCTTTACAACCCTCGACGAGGCTTTGTCTCTATCACGTCACTTATTCTTCCTCTATATATTTTGGTCCGGTTATGTGACTTGGTGTGTGTCCATTATACCACGGTATTGCTTTGTTTTTTAATTTAAAATATTATAGTAAATATTCTAGAACACAATAGAAAAATATTGCTTTATTAGTTTGCAACTTTAAAAGGTTTATTCTTTAACCTAGTAGGTAAGGAGAAGGCTAAGTTAAAAATTAAAAAAACAAAAAAAGCTACGAAAATAATTAAATTTTATGCTAAAAATGCCTTACATCAGTTTGGAAAGGAGCCGATATTCTTCAAACTGCTAGACCAATCTTTCACCAAACATAGCTATAATAAACACTACAAGAAAATTGTCTTTCGAATGAAGAAAACCGCAACGAAATCGGTCTATTCGTTCCATAGTTGACGGTTGTGGGTTCGATTCCCACTTGGGGAAAATGACTTATTCATTTTCTTCGCTCTGGTAACAAGACAGAGCGCGACGTTGAGTTCCGCCACACAACACGCAATGTCTCGATAGACGGAAAGCGGAGAACGGAGTGTCTTAACACTACCTACCCCCTACGTACCCGGGATTAGTGTAAAGTAACTAGTAACTAATAATACTTTATTATATTATAGGTAGCTAACAACTTAGCGGTGTGTCTCCTCTACATGGGCCGTCTGAAGGAGGCTACAGCGGTACTCCAGAAGGCGATACAATCGGACCCAGAGAGAGGTTTAAATGAGAGCCTTTTGATTAATCTATGTACATTATACGAATTGGAGTCGTCCAAAACGAATGAGAAGAAATTAAATTTGTTAAGAATGCTATGTAAGCACAAAAGTGACACGATCCCTAATGTGCTGGAATGTTTGAAGTTAACTTAAGTTTTGTTTTTTATGCTCTCTTTATAATGTATATCGTTGGGTAGGTAGAGAGAATTCGCTGTTAGAACACCCCGTTGACCGTTTTCCAATCTAATATATATATATATATATATATATATATATATATATATATATATATATATATATATATATATATATATATATATATATATATATATATATATATATATATTACGGAGATATAATACTTTGTTCCCTCCAGTAGGCATCGAACCCACGACATTCGCTGTCCCATACAAACGATCGTATTGATTTTCCTTAAAACTCATTATAATTATGCTTTTTTTTTGTTTATGTTGGTTTTTTTATTTATTTATCTGTATCGCATTTAGTTATATTGAAATTTTAGTACGAGGCCACGTTGGGATATCGTCTGACTCTAAAAGCAGTGGTAGTGGGTTCAATCTCATAAAGAATAAATTGTTATCTTCTCCCTTCACTGGCAGAGACAAAGTGTCTACACCAAATTGTCACGGTCTATTCTGCTATTTTCGAGACTAACACTAAGTAAAAGCTAAAAAATAAAAGAAATTCTAGTATATTATGAATGTAAGATATTTTAAAAGTAAATGAACTATGTAATATGTTACTTGTTTTTTTTTTTAATATATGTATTCAATTTTAAGATTTTTTATCATAACTGGCTCTTACCAGCAGTAGCTTCTGATATAAAGATACTATTAAACATCTACTGTGTAAAGTCTATATCAACTGAAAATGACTGACTGACCGTGTTAGGATGCCATTAAAGTGGTCATTTAGAAGAGATAAAATAACACAAACCAAATGGTATGTGTAGCAAAATTACTATTAGCATTAATATTAAAATGGAATATTAATTCTAAAATAAAATAACTTGATATATAAGTCTTTGTTTTATAAATAGTTAATAAGCAACTGATAAATATGATAACTGAAGATTTTATTTGAATGGGTTAATCTCAGGAAGTATAGTCCCTTTGTTGGGGAAGGCTATAGGCTATATAATATTAAAGTCCACACAGACCAAGTCGATAGCTGCCGCTAGTATGTACCAAATGATCTACATGTACAAACCGAACCGACCGTTTCTTACACTGTAGGTACTTTAATACCAATGTTAATATGTTTAAAAACGTAATGTTTAAAAACAATGTTTTAGCATCTTGGAACATACTGTATAGTATTACTTAATGATAACGTCATAGAGATTTTGACGTTATCTATAGTCTAGATTTGCATTTCATCTGAGGTTAAAATGTTTTGGAGTTAACAAGTTGAAAATAAAATGTAATATAAATATATATTTATATTAAAATAAATTATCTATATTATTCCAATATTTATTGTTATCTGTATATTTGTGAATATTAAAATACGCTTGATATTGTGCTTTTATTTTATCTCACAATTATCAAATGAAACTACAAAAGGGGTTAAAAAAAGATAAATCCACAAAAATCCAAATTTGTGACAAAATTTGTTTATTTATTAGAATCCAAACATATTGCTTATCCAATTACTTTCAATTATCAATGAATTTCTAAATGCCAAACAAAATTTCACAGCTATTTGGCAGCGTTGTCATGGAATACCGTCCGTCTGCCAATTGAGGTAGATCGGGAAACTATATAAATAATTCTTTTTCTTTTGACACTTTCTTAGTGCATTAAGGCCTTTCATAGGCCTAGTGTATGTATGACACATAATTGTGATTTTCAAAATTTTCATCAAGTTTCCTTATCAATAGAATTTCTTGCAAAATATTCAATATTGCTACCGTTTATAGCGCGTTATTCTAGTTACAACATGTAAGTAATAGTTTGACAGTTATTAAAAATTAAAGACAATTTTCATACAATGCTACATTTTACACAAATGCTTAATTTTTTTTGCAAATTCCATTTTAACAAAATATGTACTTTCATATATGATTTTGGAGAATTGAAAATAAATAAACCCATTCCCTGCGGTGTGATTTTCAATATTAAACTGCAACATAATTGTGATTGATTCATAGTTACTACATGATAACTAATAAAATAATTTGTAAGAAATGGTTTCATTTCAGTCAAAAGCATAGCATTCTAATGTCCTACCTTAATATTTACATTAAAAAAAGTTGCATATCTAACGATACACATACACTATACAAGTTTGCATTCTTTAAAACTAATTAATTGCTATAATCAGTATGTGGGGATTGAAATTAAATTGGCCTTAAAAAACACAGTCTTGGATATGACAATAAAAAAGAACATGTTTTGCCCATTGATAATTCCATTTATGATTGGCAGACAGAAATCTTTTGTAACAACCCTCCAAGGCTGTCATCTTATCTGACTTAAAATGTATAGATACAAAATCACTGGTGTTTCTCATTGATTTAATAAGTTCAATACAATTCTAATAATGATAAATGAGTATTAATTAAGCATTATCATTATTAGCTTATATACTAAATGTACTTGAACTCCTACTTACTTAAACTAACTACTGAGCTGCCAAAGCCCTCGCAGTGTCACAACATGTGTACGGGACATATTTACAAGAGAAAAGTCAAATTCAAAATGGCTACATCCAAATTACACTAGTAAGCATCATACAAACTGAACAAACCACGAAATGGTAAAAAAAATATTCCTTTAATAACTAATTCAAGCCTTCAGGACGAGTGATCTTGTAAAAGTATATCAACCGTATATCAATTGCATATACAAATAATTAAGACAATTTTTGAATATACATCAACAATATCAATGATTCGATTATGCAGAAAAAAATTGGAAACTATAATAACAGCACAGTTTTGAAATTGAAATAGAGCAATAATAGTCCCACATCTCCTGGCCAAGTAAGTTCTAGTTCAGAAACTACCCTTGCGATAATATTACTGTGTTCATATATCATTTACACCTAACCGAGGCAACCTTCTTCTAATTACACATACTGACGGTAGTCACTGTGATGTTTTATTAATAAATAAGTCCGCTTACACACTATAAAGTTTGAACGGAAGATTGTTCACAACCGATTACGACGGTTCCTTATAGCCCTAAGGCGCGCTCGGCGCGACTTTGCGGATTATATGTCCCCATTTTGACTTATCCCAATCCTCTTGATGAATTCCTCCTGCAGCATGACTGTCTTAAGCATGTTTGGATGAGCACCATATGCTATGGTCTGGTCAGGAGTTGAACAGTACTGCTGGGTACCATCAGTCAGGATAACTCCCTGACCATTGCTCAAAGAGCCTGCTGATTCAATAGAGTTCCAGTAAGATTCACTGGGTGAAGTTGTGTTGACTCCAGGAGGTGGTGCTGCAGGCGCTCCAGTATATCTGAAGTAAGGATTCTTTAAGTCTAATGTGTTTGAGGATGAAATATTTGTTCCCTCCAAATTGATGTCCATTGTCACATCATAACTCTGCCGCTTATTGGCTAGCAGTAGGACACGGCCAGTTAAAGCTTGGCCTTGTTTAGCGAAGATTGGTGTCTCGAGAAGACACCTCACTTGGTACCAATGTGTAAGGGGCTCAGTGGGTGCTGTAGATAACCATATATGCTGTGTGCTGCCTGCAAATAATACATCAAACCAAAACGCTAATCCATGGCAAGTACCAGATTGTGTGAGTTCAAATCTGAAAGGAACTTCAATGCGGTGGAGATCAGTTTCATTAGCATTTAAGAAATCTACCACATGTCTGACAGACCTCGCCATGCAAATACGGACATCAAAAGTATCCACTATAGGTTGCCTAAAGTACTCCTTCATAGCAGCAGTTCTTAATGCACTAAGATCTACTCCGTGGAAACAAGCTTGGTACCAGAAGTTGGCTTTATTATACTGTTCCATAAACAATGCATCATCCGTGAAGGGTGCTATGTGCAAGTCTCCTCGCGTGGGATACATATTACCACTTGGTTTGAGCCATTTCTTAGCATGTAAGTAAGTTTCTAACATCCTTTCATTGTACAACATATAACCCATGGGCTCTGAAATAATAACATCCACACTCTCTGGCAGTTCGATTTCTTCTATTTTTCCAGCGATAACTGTGATGCGATCTTGAAGACTGTTAGCTCGGACCAGAGCTTGAGCGTGGTGCGCCATGTTGCTAGCTTCTACGGCGTACACTTTGCGTGCTCCAGCTTGAGCTGCGAAAAATGACAAGATACCAGACCCAGCTCCGACATCCAAAATGACTTTGTTTTTGAAGTCATTTATGTTAGATAAAATAGCACGCTGGTACGTGCTCGTTCTCACGTAATCCTGCATCATGTTCTGCTGCTGGCTCAAGTAACCGTAAAATTGGAAATATTGCATCGCCGACGAGTCCTCCGTACGCACCGAGAACACCGACGACGACCGACCCGCCTTGATCTTACTGACCAGTAAATGGAAGTTCTGACAGTCAACATCAGAAGAGAATTTAAAAAACAATGTCTCGTTATCTATAGTAAAAATGTAAGATTGTCCAGCGACGCGCGAGCACTCGCTCTGGCTGTGAAGGGGAAACTCTAGCACCTCCTGGGCTAGCACGGGGTCAGCACGTATCACTTTAACACTAAGACCTTGCGGATCGTAATCCACGTTTACGTTCGTAGGAAAGTTGAAGCGCGGAGTTAAAGCACCGTCATTGTTGACGGCAGACACCGTCACACCGCGAAACGTGTTCGCCATTTTTATCGCACTGTACGAACTCGATACGTTTGTTTGGATATTATGCACGCGTACGGCAAACAAAGAGAAATGCCGTTGAGAAGTTTTGTAGAGACCGGTGTAAAATCGATCACTCACAAACTTCCTCCCCCCGTTGTGTCTATGGTTGCGGCGGCAGCGTGCTATTAAATTTTTTAGACCACGCGCATTTAGCAAAGACGATTTTGTAAACGGCATGCAAATAAAATGAAATTTAAATATTTTTAATGGAGTTATCTATTAAAACATTTACATTATAACAATGTTAATATTATTTTAGTACATATATAAATTTAATTTGTTAATGTGTTAAAATATTTTAAATATTACTTTCAAAGCTAAAAAAATTCACTAATATTCGCCATTTTCCATAAAAAATTTTATGAATATTATTTTTATTAAAAAAACAATTAAAACAATTTAAATTACGGAAAAAAAATAATTAACATTTAAAAATTTGTTAACATGATCTCAATTTTATCGTTTTTCTACGTAGAAACTATAATGGAAATTAGAAATATGCAATATATTAAAACTTACAAAAAAATCTCTAAATGCGATAAGTCATTTTATTCGCGACAAATGAAGTACTCTATTAAATATTCATACTTTCCTTATTTATTATTCCTCATTTATTAGTCGACAAGTAGACTTAAAAAAATAAATTGTGAAAGACTACATATTAAAGACCCGAAAAATACCAACTCATTAAAATAAATAAAATCTGCCAATAGGGAATAAATTAAGTTTGCGCTACATTTATATATTTTTTCAAATTTTATTAAGCTGCGATTATTATTACGATACTAAATAAAAAGAAAAGAAACACTTCTGGTTTATTACTCTTATATAAATATTTAAGATTTTAATTGCATATTTTCTTACTGCAAAAGTCACAAATAATATAAAAAAAATAATAAAGAGTGAAATATTCTGGGATGATCTCAGAATACTTCAGTCATTATCAACTCGTTACATAAACAACATTGCATAGAGTTCCAACTTCCATTAGAAAGAAATTAATAAAATATTACGTCTTGTGCACAGGACACATTAACACAAGTGTTTTCTTGTGCTGTGTTTTGCTTGTGTGATGTCTGTTGCAAACGTTGTGACGTCAGGTATTTTTTGTCACTTTCTAAAACCGGCAGTTGTCAAAAGTTGAAACTGTCAAAATCACATTTATTTTGAATTTGCCGGAGTGAGGTTAACTTATTTGAAATGTCGAAGAAAATTAAATCTATAAAATGGCAATCAGTTGCTTTGGAAGGAATTCCGTCATCTACGTTTGATAATTTAGAAGGTTTTGTCGGGTTAGAGGAATGTGCAGAATATGGAATGGATAAAAATAGTAAACGAAACAAGAAGGTAGGTTATGTTTTGATTTATAAAATGATTAATATATTTAAAAAATATATCTATACCACATAGAATCTCTTGAAACGTACATATTAAGTATTATTGTAAATTAAAAATATTCATAGAAGTTCATATATATTCATTTAAATTTTTTTTTATTAAGGTAGTTCTACAATATGTGCAACAACCTCTTCACGTATGCCTTTGCAATTTTTTTTATTTATCAAACACTTATATAAATATTTTGCTTATGTCAGCTTGTATACTGCATAAAGTTGGATGCCGGAAGTAACCTATTGTTAAGACACTAGGTTCGCACTTTCCGCCTAATTTTCGACTCGTTGATTGGCAGAACTTAATATTTGCGTAACCAGAGTAAATGTTTTTAAAATTATTTCATAATAATTTTATTCCATATTTAAGAATGCTGAACCAAAAAAGCGAAAACTTGAGAAAACTCCATCAAAAGTCCAAAAGTCTGAAGTACCACAGAAGAAACTAAAATTAAGCAATGGCTTTGTTGTTGAATCATGCTCCAAAATGACACCATCAATCAGTAATCAAATAGATAAAATTAGCAAAAACAAACAAGAAAATAATCAAAATAAAAACAAAAATGATAAAAAGAATGAACATGTCATTACAGAGCCCGAAGACAAACCTAATGCTGTGAATAAAAAAGCAAAAAAACCCAAATTAGGTGAAAATATATCAAATATAAAATCAGATTTAACTACAGAAGATATGCTATCGTGGGCTGAATTTAAATTGCCTGATGAAATATTAAAAGCATTAATGGAACAAGGATTCAAGAAACCAACTAAAATTCAGCAGTTAACATTGCCAGCAGCTATACATGGTAAATACATATTATTTTGTACTGTACTTGCAAAGGTTTTGAGTAATATAATCAGAAGCATAAAAAAATTTTTATCCTCATATTTTGCTTAAGAACTCAATGCTGGAGTTTATTATGTTAGAGTGGATTAATGGAAATAATCCATACGTCCAAGTGGAGATTATCTTTAGATGAACTACCATGTTTATGGCTTGCTGCTGTTTTGATTATGGCTAAATATTTATTTTATTTTCCCAGTCTAGTTAGACAAGACAATTGTCAAAAATGGAGTGTTTTGACACTAACTTCTCTGTACCCGTAATCCTTTCTGTGGGAAGTTACTTTTGAAATTGCATATGGTACATATTAAAATGTAGTTAAAAGTAAAAGTATATAGTTACTTTTGTTGTCTGATTCACAATATATATTCAATTGTCTTATATTTTAGTCCACTAACAATCCAAAGTATGTGTTGAAGGGTCAAATTAATTTTTTAATAAAGTAAGATTTGGTAGGTTAAATCATTTGCAGAGTTTATATTATTTTTCTCTAATAGGTAGAAGAGATATATTAGGTGCGGCTGAAACTGGTAGCGGTAAAACACTAGCGTTTGGCCTACCCATATTATCTGGTATTATGAAACTAAAAGAAAAAGCTTCTTTAAAAGGGCTAGATGTCTATGAAATACCTTACAAAAAGAATTCAGTTAAAAAGAAAGAAGTAAGTGAGGTAAAAGTAAAGAAGCAAAAGAATAATAAGAAACAAAAGAAAAGAAAGGAAATTCAAAAAATAGAATCATCTGAAGATGGTTATAGTAGTGGTGAAGAAAACGATGGTAAAAAATATAAGAATAACGATGATTTTGTTGAAGAATATGATGTTCCTATAAAAAAAAGAGACGATTCTGCTGATGAAGGCAACAATAGTGATGAAGACAACTATGTACATTTGTCAGATACGTTAGATTCTGATAATATAGAGTCAAGCGATGATGAAGAAGAATTAGATAGTGAAAATAATGGCAGTGAAACAGATGATGACATTGAACAAAATGAATCTGATGATGATATTGAACAAAATGAATCTGAAGATGAAAGTCAACAAAATGAATTTGATGATGGTGATGAAACCGATGGTGTTGATGAAGTAGATGAAAGTAATGAAGGTAATTTCTTACTTATAATATATTTAATTTTATTAGGTTATTTAAAAAGCAGAAATGATATACTTTTGATATAGTAATAATATATAACTAAGACTCAATTAATAATGATTTTTTTGCATATAAATATTAACTCAAAAAATATTGAAAAATAAAATATTTTTAATAAATAAGAATAAAATTTGAAAATATTGTACATTTCACGACAATTTAAATAAAAAAAAATAGTTATATATATATATATATATATATATATATATATAATATATATATATATATATATATATATATATATATATATATATATATATATATATATATATATATATATATATATATATATATATATATATATATCATAATTTTTTAAATTTTCAGGTATAGGATGTGTAAAAGTGATAGATAATATAGAAATACCAGGCCAAGTTATGATAAAGACTGGGAAACCGCTGTACGCGTTAATAATAACTCCGACGAGGGAGTTGGCCATACAGATTAGCAGACATCTGATTGCGGCTGCTAAGTACACAGGTTTGTTTGGTTCTTTAATGTTTAATATAATAAATATACTATAACTTAAACTAAATAACATATACTTGGAAAGGGGCACAGAGTGTTAAGACACTCAATTCTTCATATTCTAGTTCCAAACAGTGGCGGAGCTTAACGCCGCACTTAGGTTTGCAATACAATAACAATAATTAATTGCGTCAAGCTTATTATGCAGTCATACTCTGATAAATATTAAAGATTGATTTGAGAAATTGATTTGAGATTCCTCCTTTTTGAGAATCTTTCTAAAATTATAAATTATAATATTAAAATTATCAAGATATTAGTTGGAGCCGTCTTGGCGCGGCGGCATAGCGTCTAAATCTAAACGCGACGGTTGTGGGTTCGATTCCTAAGCGACGAAAATGAGTTAAATTCATTTTTCGATTGTCGAGTTCCGCCACTCAGCATGCAATGTCCTTAAAGATGGGGGGCGAGGATTGGAGTGTCTTATCACTAAGTTCTCTTTCTACCCTGACATACGCGGGACACGTGAAGCTAAAAAAAAGATATTAATTACTGTATTATAAACTAAGTGATTGATGTTATTCAATTTTTTTTCGCAATTTATATTGCTCTATAATCTTTATAACAGTTAATCTAATGTTATAACACTTTCCGCCTGATTGGGTGCCAAGTGGAGGAACTCAACGCCGCACACAGAGAACAATGCGGAGAAATGAGAATTGTCAATACGTCTAGTGGGTTTCGAACCCAGTGGTTGTGGGCTCACAGTCACACTATCTCATTATCTCAGTCACAATGGCTTCTAGCCTCTATCCTCCATACATACTCGTATAACTTAATTCAAAATGCAACATGTCTTTATTTTCTTTAATAATATTATTTTTTTTCCTAGGTATAAGAATAGCGACAATAGTCGGTGGTATGGCCGCTGTGAAACAAGAAAGGGTATTAAAGTCTGGCCCAGAAATTGTGGTGGCCACTCCGGGAAGGTTGTGGGAGTTGCTAGGTCAAGGACAACCCCATTTACAACAATTGGCTTCGGTTAAGTAAGTCACATATATATATATATATATATATATATATATATATATATATATATATATATATATATATATATATATATATATATATATATATATATATATATATATATATATATTTTTTTGTTTTTTAAATATATATATGATCACATACCTTTTTATATATTCCACAAAAACACAAATTTTCCGTTATCGTTGGAATTTCCATAATGACAGTCCGTTCAGTGTTAAGACATTCCGTTCTCCACTCTCTGACCAATTTTTAGACATTGCGTGTTTTGCGGCTTGTCTTTTTCCTATAATGAGTTTGTCTTGTCACCAGAGTGAGGAAATGTAATAATTAATTCTTCCCTCGTGGGAATCGAATCCACAACCGTCACATTTACAGTCAAACCGCTGTTCCACTGCGTCACGACGGACTCAAGTGACTTTACATACGTGAAAGTTATTTTTTTCCCTCCTCCATAGATTTTTGGCCATAGACGAAACAGACAGAATGATAGAAAGAGGACACTTTGAGGAGTTGGAGCCGTTGCTAGAAAGGCTTAATTGTGACGAGGCACACAAAAATGCTCGCCAGAACTTTGTATTCTCAGCCACATTAACTTTGGTGCACGACTTACCTGGACATATGAGAGGGAAGAAGGTAACTTTAACTGTGTTATTTATTTGTATCATTTGCCATTATGGTTGAGAAAACTTAGTAATATACTCGGATGTAATATACTCCTCGGATATAATACTCGGATATAATATATGTAATATACTTAGTAATATACTCGGAAAATATCAATGGTACTAAAGTTATAATGAAATGACTAGCTCCACTTTGTATTGCACTATAAAACCTTTCTATAACTAACTATATCTAGAAGAACATATATTTTTTCTTTTTTTTTTTAATTTTTAGTCTCCTATATAGCAGGATAGGTAGAGAGGATCTAGTATTAAGACACTCTGTTACTCTTGCCGTCTTACGTGTTGAGTAGCGGAGCTCAACTCTGCGCATTTCTCTTGTATTAGAGCGAAGAAAGTGTAAATAATTCATTCTCCCCGAGTGGGAATCGAACCCACAAACCATCGCGCTTACAGGCAGACTGACTGTGTCGCTGCGCCCAGACGGTCTTCAAGAACATGTAATGTTAAATAAAAAGCGAATAAATTTTCAAACCAAAATTTTTAATTTTATATCTTTTTATTTTTAATTTCAGGTAACAAAAAGAGGTAAAATATTAAATCGTAAAGTAGAAAAGATGACAGCCCAACAGAAAGTGAAGCGACTGGTCAGTATGATCGGCATGACTGATCCAAAAGTTGTGGATATTACGACACAAAATCTAGGTAAAGTATATGCACTTTGATTAATAAGTTTCACGCTTTACGTTTTCGCCTCCCGATAGTGGACTATCATCAACCTCTCCAAACGTTCCCTCTCGGAGGATCCTCTTGAGTAGACCAAGACCTTTCTTCAATATCATCAACGCTATGTTCTCGAAGATCTACCAGGAGACCTACCCTACCTCTTTTACCTCCTTTTTCATCACATTTCAACGTCATTATATACCTTACCAATTATATAAACAATTTGCCATTTTTGTTTCAGGTGCAGCGGAAACTTTGACGGAGAGTAGAATAGCTTGTTCCTTGGATCAAAAAGATAGTTATTTATATTATATATTAAAAAGGCATCCAGGAAGGACAATTGTGTTTTGTAATTCCATTGGCAGTGTTAGAAGGTATTCATATATATATATATATATATATATATATATATATATATATATATATATATATATATATATATATATATATATTTTGTCATTTTGCCACTATATCCTGCATATAGCAAGGTAGGCAGATAGAATTTAGTGTCTTGACACTCTGTCGAGCTCGAGAGCATGTGTTGTGGAGGTTAACGCCGCAATTTATCTTACTATCGAATTTACGGTCAGATATGTAAAAAAAATAAAAATTGCTTATTTTTTTCTCTTAGGTTATCTCAATTACTTACACTATTGAAGTGCACCCCGTTGCCTCTGCACGCGAGTATGCCACAAAGACAAAGACTCAAAAATTTGGAAAGGTAAATGTTTTTTTTTTAAATATTAAAATAGAATTTAATAGCTATTAGTTTAAGATATTAAGATATTAGCAAAATCGCAAGTTTTAATAAAATTTGCGACGCTATGTTATCGTCTCCCAAGAAGTCAAAATAAATGCAAAATGAAATAAATTAAAATAAAATAATTACTCCCGCGTTTAAGACAATTAGTTCGTTGTTATACGTCCATTTTTCGTGACAACGTGTAGCGGAACTTAACACCGAGCTACGTCTTGGTGTTGATTGGGCATCGAACCCACAACCCTCTCGTTGACAGTCAGACATTGTTATATCTAGATTTCTTTTAGAAATAAGCCCACCATTGCCGACATAATTTTATTATACGTGCTTGTTTTTTTTTTATTCTGTGTTCAATATAGAATATATATATATATATATATATATATATATATATATATATATATATATATATATATATATATATATATATATATATATATATATATATATATATATATATATATATATATATATATATATATATATATTATATATATATATATATATATATATATATATATATATATATATATATATATATATATATATATATATATATATATATATATATATATATATATATATATATATATATATATATATATATATATATATATATATATATATATATATATATATGTATGTATATATATATATATATATATATATATATATATATATATATATATATATATATATATATATATATATATATATATATATATATATATTATCAAATAAGGGACCCTTTTGACTTAAACATAACCGGTTCTGTTTTCTTTATTCTTCTTATTTTTCTTTTTTCAACACATTTCTCTTAGATTCCGAGACGACCCGCGCGGCGTGCTAGTGGCCACGGACGTAGCGGCCCGGGGCTTGGACATACCTGATGTAGACCACGTCATACACTATCAAGTGCCTAAGACAGCTGAGGTTAGTTATTGCTATTAATTATTCATCAGGCCACAGAATATATACACATTAAATAAAATGCACAGTATGTAATATAATTATTAATGTGTGTTTTTTTATACTTTGTCTTATTTTTACTTTATACTTTATGTTATTGAGCTACTAGCTTACTTACAAAGCTATTCCTGCTTATTAACAGCTAGCTTTATTAAAATATATTTTAAACTAATATTATAACTATAAAAAAATACAATGCAATTAATAATAATAGAACAGAAAATATCTATAAATAAAAAAAACAGCTAAAAACAAACAAACAATGTTAAATATTGCTTATTATTAAATATACAAGAGTCGCGGGTTTGATTCTCGGTACGTTAAAGTTTTCTTTCCTCAATATGTTAATAATACTTTTTTTTTTTTAAATAATATTACTATCTTACTCTATTCGACCTCTTTTGACAGAATTACGTCCACCGCAGCGGCAGAACGGCTCGCGCTACTAAAGAAGGATTAACGATATTGATGATGGAGCCGGCCGAAGCTTATTCATACACGAAATTGTGTAGGACGTTGAATAAAAGTATGTCTGGTTATTTATTTTAATATATATATATATATATATATATTATATATATATATATATATATATATATATATATATATATATATATATATATATATATATATATATATATATATATATATATATATATATATTATATATATATATATATATATATATATATATATATATATATATATATATATATATATATATATATATATATATACATACGCGTGCGCGTGCGTGTGCGTATGCGTGTGTGTGTGTGTGTGTGTGTGTGTGTGTGGATAAGATACTTCACGCCTTATCTCCAGCGTGGTAGTGTGAGAGAACAGCGACTAACGCTACTTTCTCTACATAGCAGCTCAGCTACATTCAGCTCGTCCACTGTTTCTGTCATTAACCTCTTCATACATGCCATCTGGGGGGTCCTTATGCTTTTTATATGATCTTCCTTCAGCAGCTTCGACACTCGTTTTGGAGCTCAACCTAGGTCTTCCCTTACCTTTCTTATCACTCTTGCTTGAAAAAGAGCAACCGTTGAGTTTCTTGCTGGTTATGCTCAGCAGAACTGTTTTCCGAACTGGAACTGGAACTTTCCGTTTTTTTTTACTTTCTTCAATGTTTCCTCTTAAATTAGCATATATCTTCCACAGCATCTGAAATAGCATCGTTCCCCGTCTGCACCTCAACTCTAGCACCTATAAAGGAGTTAATAAAGATTGCAAGAGACATGGACGCCTTATTACTGAAGAAGAAGAGGGCCACCCAAGCGCAAGGATGGAGGGATAAAGTGGCTAAGGACATGGATATGATAGTAGACGATGATGATGTGTATCCTTTTCATTGTTTTTTTTTTATTTTATATGTGAAGGTTTTTTTAAAACCTCTTTGGTTTTTGAATTGAATCTCATGGTGGGTATAAGGGGAAAAGTTTTTTTTATTTTTAAATATTGATATTTCTCTGCTGTGGTAAGATAAAAGTCCAGCGTTGAGTTCCGCCATACAGCAACGCGTCGAATTCTTGTTACATGATTTATAAATGACAATAACATATATTATCCTTAACCAAATGGAGCAGTCCCGCGGCAAAATTCGATCCGACTATAGATAAAGCGTTAAAAATTAAAAAACGCCAACTGGACCTGATAATGTCGAGACCGTTATTCCCGAAAGGCTTTTCATTTAAATATCCAACGTTGAATCAGCCTGATGCATTAGAGCAGACCACCGAAGATGCTTTACAGGTGAGGAATTTTTGATCTAGCTCTTTATAATGGCGTATATATAAAAATACGAGGCCAATACAGCGTCTGACTGTGAACGCGACGGTCGCGGGTTCAATTCCCGATTCCTATAAGAGACAGACAATGGAGTTCCACAGGAGTATACTCTATCGTTAGCTCTCCTCGCTAGTTATGGTGTCATGGTACTCACAGTTCGACTTCAGTCTGCACAGCGTCTGCTGCTGTAAACGCGACGGTCGCAGGTTCGATTCTCACTCGGTGTAATAGAGTTTATTAATTTCCATACAAATTTACAGGTGATGAAAAACGCTCTACAAACGGGACAATTGAAGAAGGAGAAACGTAAAAGTAAAAATGAATCACTATTGAACTTACAGAAGATGTTTAAACAACAGAAAAAAGTTGTTAAATAAATATTTTTATATTTACTGTTGTATTTTTATTTATATGCCTTAGTACATTTTTATTTAAGATTTATTTCTTTATGAAGGAATCGTTGAAAATTTATATTTTTTGTTAAATAAAAGGCTTCAAGTTACAGGTTCGATTCTCACTCAGGGTAATAAAGTATTTAATTTCCTCACTTGTACGCGTGACGTTGATTTCCATCACAAGTCACACAGTGTCTAGTAAATTGGTCTGAATGCGCGGAACGGAGTGTATTAACACTAGATTCCCTAGCAATTTAATTTATATTTGACTACTTACATCATCATTTAATTAATAGGCGTATTTATGGGTCCTATGGCTATCTATATGGCTGTCTGTCTGTGTGTCAAAATCATTTTTCCTAATATATATTATAATATATATAATTATATATATATATTGTAATATATATATATATATATATATATATATATATATATATATATATATATATATATATATATATAGCGCGCAAAAAACAATTTTACCGCATTTTGTATGAAATTCGCCGCCTATAGGGACTTCCCGTTGATATGAAATCTGTAAAACTTGGCGACGACTTCTACTTATAGTACAAAACAAAAGAAACAGTCCGGATAGGTAATTTATAGGTATATCAAAAAATCAACATTACAAACTTATATGTGTACTCAATTTCATACAAAACGAGTGCATATGCCCGCAAATGTAAGATTGTCAACTTTTATCAGTTATACTTTGCATTGGATCTACAACCCTTTTGATTTGTTTTATTGTATCGCTAGAACGTTACATTCGTTTTTTTTTTTTTAAATGTATTTTTTTTTAATGTATTTATTTTTTTTCCAGTTCCTCCACTTAATGATATTTTTTTTAAACCAATACTTTGTCCAAAATAAGCACTACAATTCACACGTAATTTGAGAACAAGTTTAGAAAAAAGACCTAAATACGTACGATATTCGCTAAAGACAATCACAGAGATGCTAAATATCTCGACATCAAGCGAAAAATGTCGAACCTGTTACCTCGCCGCTGCGGGCTAATATAGGCCTTCGTCTGTATTTTTTTCTAATCGATAAAAAAAATAATTTGAATTAACCATTTAATTTAATGTCTTCAAATTAAAATATAATTGCCACAAAATGTACCTATGATTTGATTGAAAATAATGAATTATAGCGTAACCGTTAGTTACTAAACCGGTTATTTATTAACAGGTTTTAGGCTGCCGTTCCTCATTAGGAAAAAAAATGAGAACCTTTATAGGATTCACTTTGTTGTACATGTCTATAAAACGATTTGCTCAAAATATATAAAAAAATATTTTCATATATAAAATACCTGTTTGGTCTTCACAGAAAAATCTAATTTCTAGGTCAGCGCAATCAAAAGGTATGTTTTTTAATTGTTATTTATGCTTAATTTTTTTTTGCATTTTGTATGACAATCGCCGCGTAATCAATACCTATGGGGCACTTTCTGTTTACCCATAGTTATGAAATTTGGCAATAAGTTAAACTTATAGTAGAAACAAAGGGCAAAACCAAAATTTAAAACGGAAATATAGGTGTATCATGAAACAAAAACCATTAAAAACTTAGTAAATTTAAGTATGTCAATTTGTATAAGTCATATTAGCCGTTGCTATAGTGGAATTGGTACGGAACACCCGGTGGGCGAGTACTAACTCGCACTTGACAGATATTTTTGTAATACATTACTACTACACGTTCACGACTTCGCGTACTTAAATATATTTTTATATAATAAACTATAACTTATAAGTATTCTATTGTATTTATATTATGATTGGCAAACTGGAATTTGGTAAACTGTATGAATATAGTTCCAACATCCACTGGAAGTAGATTTAAAGGAGCTGTATCCAGCAATTTCATATACGTGGACTATAAAACATAAAACCCTTTATTTTCCGTTCTTATTGTCCCAATTTTGGGAAGTCCTTTTTTAGTGCTTCCGTTACACTCCCCAAGGAGCAAGGAGCAAATGCAAATGTCACGTTGTCATGTCACTAAGACGAAAGCGCGATTATGAGTTCTACTGAGTTTCTCTTTGAGAGTTTCTCTTTGTTTCTCTACTGAGAAACTCTTGAAGTTTACAACTTTTGTACTTCTTCTTCATCTCTTTATCGAGCGTGCCAGTTCACACAATTCACTTCGCCAATGCCACATTTAATGGAGAATACACAAAGGAGGATTTAAAAAGAAGATAGAAAGAAGAAGAGAAGGTAAAAAGAAGGTGACATGCAGCTTGTGTAATCAATGGCGTCTGTCAATGTCAAATCAATGTCAAGACAACGGAGTGTCTTGAAAATACCTTATATTCTACATTGCTATGCAGGAAAATGTTTATAGCCGATGCCATTTAAGCAAAGCAAATAGATAAAGTGCATTTATTATTACGACGATAACTGTAGGAGGGCATCGTGGTTCAGTGGAGCAGCTTCTGAATGTAAACGGGTTCGAATGCTTATATAAATATTTGCTGTAACATAGTATATGTATATTATGTTAAAACAAATTCAACAACTTCGATCAAGCGGCTAACGAATCGCTCATAAGAAGTATTTATGTTTCCAACACAAACAATGTATCTATTATACATATATTTATTAATATTATGACAGTGTATCAATTGCTTTTTATAAGTTACTTGAATGTACTAACTGAACACTTTATTATTTATATATATATATATATATATATATATATATATATATATATATATATATATATATATATATATATATATATATATATATATATAACGCGAAGCTCGTGGGTTCGAATCTTATGAAGCGCCAAATGAATTATTTTTATTATTTTTACTCCGTTTAGAAGATACAGCGTAGCATTGGCATTCAAATTCAAATTGATAATTCACTATTCAAACTTTTACAGGCAATATTGGAACGTCGAAAGAACGTGTCGCTGCCACTATGTGGTTCGGAGGGCAGTTCTTTTTGAGAAGAGCCGACAAGCAACTCCACAGTAGTTTCTATTAATTTTCATGAAAAACAAATGACATTAATTCGATACAATTTTATAATTTAAATATTCCTTAACAGTGTAATAAATAGTCCATATAATATACTCATAATAAACGATTTATTCACTTAACTTGATACTTTTAGTTCCTATAGTAGATATGTCACTGTATTAATTATCACATTCAATATGTTGTCTGACGAACAAAATATAATAATACACACATTGTGAAGAAACTGTTAGAATACATGCATTTAAAAAAAAAACATCTAGCATATAATCTCTAGCCTTTCCTTACCCTGCTCTATGCGGGATACAGCGTGAAGTTAAAAAGATATAAATTATACATAATTATTATTTGCTTCACCCTATATCACAAAGCAGGATAGGAAGAGTGTTTGACACTCAGTTCTTTGTTTTCCCACCGTTTTTTTGTTTCAGTACATAATAAGGATATATATATAATAATATGTGCGATAGCCTTAAAATAAATTTTCACATCAGTCATAATCATGTTTTCCATACAAGCGGTCGTTGTGATGTAAGTTCCTTTTTTTTCTTATAATATATATATATATATATTATATATATATATATATATATATATATATAATATATATATATATATATATATATATATATATATATATATATATATATATAATATATATATATATATATATATATATATATACGTCGTCAATTAGCGGCCCGCCCACGGCTTCGCCCACTTTAACCACACTATTATTTATTTAATAGTAAGTTAATTGCATTCGTTTATATTAAATTCTGGTCCATATATTATTACATATATATTATATATATAGTATAATATAATATAATATATGTGATATATTACTGCAAATTTTTACATATATAATAATACTAGTAGTAGATGGTAGAATACCTTCTTATCGTTAGATTTTAACTTCATCTTTCAATATTTAATTAATTAAACTCCGTACTTAAAGCGATGACATATAATTAGATTGGGGTGATATATATAATAGCAACACGTTTCTTTTAAGAGGACCGTAGTGGCGCAGCGGTACAGCGAGGCGTCTGACTGTAAACGCGATGGTTTATGGGTTCGATTCCCACTCGGGGAGAATTAAATATTTTAATTTTTTTCGCTGTGGCAACAAGGCAAAATCGTGGCGTTGACACTCGACACGCCTTGCCTCGTATGGCGGAAAGTGGGGAGCAGAGTGTCCTAACACTAGGTTACTTGAACCTACGGTTCCCTCTGTTTAGTAGGGACTGTATAGTAGGTTATAGTAGGTTATTTTTTTTTTGGTTGTGGTAGAACAGCCTTCCGAGCTGGTGGTAGCGACAAGTTCATAAGACAATACAAAAGTATTTATAATAGACTATTGACTATTTTTTTATTCGATATCTATATAACACACATACATGATACATATCTCAAGTGACTTTTAAAGACGAAAATGAGAATGGCGTTAATTTGTTAAAAATAAACTTATATTTAATAAATTTTAAGAATACGTATCTCGAAAATAACTAGAATTAAAACAGCAATTATTATTTAATATGACCCGTGTTTTTATTAAAGACCCTTAAACGGTTTAGAAAGTCTACAGTCAAGGCACGAATGTTTTCGTTTTTTTTCATAAAATCATATTTTAGTACACTGAAACACTTAAGGACACTGTCCAAAACGTGAATTATGATGAAAGTCCAGTATAATGAAATGAGCGAAGTTCTAATACCCAAAGCGAGCTTCATAGACCATAGCTGGCCAGTATTTTGACAATGTCATATATAATTTGTCTTCTGTTGCATTTGTATTGTGCCGTTTTATTTTAATCAGAAAAAAATATAGATAATATAATCTATATATTAATATGTGAAGTAAGAACTTTGGGCTCCTTTTTACAAAATTTACGCGGATAGAAGAGTATAAAATTTAACACACTTATACTTTATGTGTGTGTGTGTGTGTGTGTGTGTGTAAGAGAAGTGCGGAACGCTAATGTTTCAATAATAATGCTTATAAAGTACATTAAATCAATAAATAAATCATTACACACACTACCATATGTTTAACAAAATACACTTTTGTATAAAGTGACATACACGTTGCTATGGCTTTAGTACCTAATAACAAATAAGTGAAAAGTTAATTATTTAACAAAAAATTGCTTGGCAAATTTTTCATACAAATCACACAACAACATTACTTGACGAACGACAAATATGAAATAGATTACAATGATATCATTGACCAGTTCAGACCAGACCAGAAAACATATGGAAGTTAAAAAAAAAAAGTTCATACAATCTATCGGAATTACGTATTTTCTATAGAAAAATCAGTTATTAGTTAGTGTCTAAATAATATTATTTATTTTAGATCAATCATCGTGTCGCAAGAGAGTTATAGTGTTGCTCTGGACTTCCCATCCAGTTTCAAGTTCGGAGCATCAACATCGTCTTATCAAATAGAAGGAGGCTGGAATGCAGATGGTAGAGCTTTTAGCTTTACACTTTATCCCAAGCGGGGTAGCCAGAGAGAACGGAGCGCCAAACGCTACGGTCCCTTCATACCTCCTTCGCCTTAGCCACTGTCATTAACCTCATCATAGATGTCATCCTCATGCTTTTTAAGTGACCTTCCTCCAGTGACACTGTGTTTTCGAATCTCAACCAAGATTTCCCCTTTACATATTACTTAACTTATCCTAAAGCATACTGCTTTAGGTGGAGAACTTAGTGTTCAAGACACTCCGTTCTACGTTTTCTGCCCGACTTCACGACACGCCACACTTTACATACCATAGCGGAAAAATTATTCATCTTCTCCAGCGATAATATGTTCCTTTGACTATATTTGTATACTCTACCTATATATGAATTTCTATATATTGATTATTTGTAATATATATATATATATATATATATATATATATATATATATATATATATATATATATATATATATATATATATATATACTGGTAGAGAATGCTTTATAGCGTTAAGCCCGCCTTGCATTTATATTTATGGTGCAATAAAGGATTAATTAATAAATAAATACATAAATATATAATTTTTATGTTATCGATTTTAGTATGTATATTTTTTAATAATCACCCACTTCTCAGGTAAAGGAGAACATATGTGGGACAAATTAATACACGAACATCGAGACAGGATCAAAAACAACGCAACTGGTGATATAGCTGCTGATTCTTATCACCAGTGGAAGGAAGATGTCAGGATCGCTGCAGAACTAGGCCTTCAATTTTACAGGTGACTTATGTTATCTTCATTTCCTACGTCAACATTAGCGAATTGCGAATATAAAACTCGTCCGTATCAACAATACACAAAAGGGTACGCTGCCATTTCAGTTCAGCTGTTTAATTATGGCGTTCCGAGCGTGTCAGATGAGCACAAATCACTTCACCAATGTCACGTTGTATGAAGAACACACGAAGGAGGTTGTATGGTAAAAAAAAATATTATTTCGCTGCTATTTTCGCCTTTGATTGGCCAACATGTGTCACGTCGCAGTATTTGTAATGACGAGACAATGTAATCTATATATCTATCTATAATAATCTATATATCTATCTATAATAAGTCCGGACCCGTATAAATTTAAGTATTCCATGCTATTCCCGGAAAATAAATGAAAAAGTAATAAATTTAAATTACTTAAGTTACTAAATAGAAGTGAGCTAGATATGACTTGTTAATAGTTCATAGCCTTATATATATATAAAAAATAAAAACAGAGACGATTAAATTACGTCGATTACGTACAAATAAAGGTAGTTTTATTCCATTCTCACTTTGTGACAGTGGCAAATGGCAAAAGTTTTTTTTATTTAAAATTTAGAAACATTTGAAAATTATTTCCACAGTATAGCTAGATGTAACTATTAAGTTACAGATGATTTGATTTACAATTATTATAGTGACATTTAGCAATGAGAAGGTAATTTGGTAGTTTTTGATAGAATGTCAGCTATTAGTAGGTAACTTCAAATAATTATAAATAAATAAAATAAATATAATGTGTTTAAAAATTTATAGTAATATTTTATAATATCTGTAAACAGATGTCGTTATTTATTGAAATAAAATTTCCGCATCACGCTGGCGGGATATTTTTATTTATATTAATGTTCATATATCTTCAATACACCTGCAGACCATAGATGAAATTGACGTATTATTAAAGTATAGAAAAGTCAAAGTCAGAAAATAAACAATATTCATAAAATATTTTTAAATGTATTAATGGATCGATTTATATATCGTTAATTTATAGTTATAGTTATTATAAATATACCCATTTTTTTGTCCGGATGTATGTTTATTTAATCGCGAATCATGTAAAAGCTACTGGCCAAAAAATGGGAATTGATGAATTTCAGTATTTCAACAGTTTTCTTAAAAAATAAGTATTTTGATTACTGCTCTCTACTACAGAATGAATAAATTTGACAGCTTAAAACCTAAATCAATATATAGAATAGTTGTCATACTGGGGTTCAATGGGGTTTCCGTAGAAAAAAATAAACATATTTTAATTACGTCAAGTACTAGCAAGTGAAGCTAAATAATTTAGCTAGATAGATTTTGTCAGATAAATTACTTTTTTTGTAATAGAAGCATTATTTAAGTTCAAATAACTTTTTTAGTATAATATTAATATTGTTTTAAACATTGACAATGTTAAAAATAGAATATATTAGTAGTACATTTGTCAGGACTAGAATAAAGAACGCCAAGGAAGGCGGGTGTATTTAAAAATAAAAAAATATCGGTCAACTGCGAGTAGTCCTGTAGTACTCGCGCACCGAGAGTTCCGTACCTATTTCAGATTGTACGTATTTCTATGAGGAAAACACTACCTGTGTTTTAGATAATGACAAATTTAAATTGGCAGTCGTATCTACTCACTTAGTATGAAATTAACTACAAATATAAGTTTGCAACGGCTTATTTCTGCATTTAACTTATAAATGATCGAATTTGAGATTTTATCCTTTGCTGTAAGTTCTAAGTCTAGGTCAATGAAATACAACTAATAACAGTCGATAATAATTTTGAATCAAATGAACTACAGTATAAATTCTTAATAGTGTATATATGTATATATATATATATATATATATATACATATATATATATATATATATATATATATATATATATATATATATATATATATATATATATATATATATATATATATATATATATATATAACCATTATAAAATTTTAAATTATATGCATAAATAAAAATTTTTCTTTCTTTCTCTTTTTCCTTTGGTTATACTATAAGCTCTAACTTATTGCCAGACTTCATAACTCTAGGATGACAGGAAGGTTATACCCTGTAGGTTTGCAAAAAGCAAAAAATTAAGCATACACGTTCATATCTTTTGATTGTGTTGACTTAGAAGTTTTATTTTACTGTGCCTTAAAAGGTCATCGATTTGGATATTTGATATCAATTTCAGCTTGATTCTTCCACGTGAATTGGAGAAAACGGCCTTGACAGACAGACATACGGACAGACGGACAACAGAGTGATTTAAAAAAAATGAATCATCTAAAAATAATTAAATTTAATTCTTTTAATTATGGTGTTTCAATAAATAAAAAAAATAGTGTTAGTACGATTTTGAATTTCAAAATCAATTGTGGGAAGTGGAAAAGCTAGAACATAATCTGCTTATAGATTATATGTTAGGTAATTACAAATACGTTTACGTTATAATACTCGTATATATATGCAATAAACATATAGGTACATTAATCACGATTTTTAATAGCATACAAGAGTGATTAAAAAAAAGACGACGTGAAAATCGAATGGCATTTTTATGTAGGTATAAAATTTTAAAACGAACGCGATCTAGCTAACATAAGCGGGCGAAGCCGCGAGCGGGTCGCTAGTTCATTTATAAAGTTTACATAGTAATTAATCAGTCGATCTGATATAAATCGCCTAAAAAAATATTTATAATGCCATTATAAAGTAAAAAAAGCCCAAATATATAATATATTATGTAATTTTATTGTATTTGGAAATTCGGCGTGCCGAACACTTTGCAGTAGTCCATGTTCGAGGGTAGACAGAGGTGGCATTCGTTTGTCAGTTAATACAATTATTATATCAAACTACCGCCAACGATTTTGTCGCCTCGCATTACTCGCAGTACTGCATTGGAGTTTTATAGAATCCTGCCCTCTGGTGTAGTGGATTTGAGATTTGAAAATTTTTGTGAACGAGTACCAGATGGAACATAGTTCCCAACCGTCTTTTCTAGTGAAATTAGTATGTTTTTGTATAATAAAAGTATGACGGTCGTTCTTGGAATAAATCATAATCTAAGATAAAACGCAGACATAATCTAGTTTGTATTACATCATCATCATCTAGTTTGTATACAATTACATCCTGCAAAGGGATATTACTATATTTTTGAAATAAGAACAGAGAAAATAAGAACAGAGTAAAGAAAAGAGAAAGAGAGATTTATATGTATAATATATCCATCACAATAAGTCCGAGAACATCGAAAATTTATGTTGTGATGTAAACAACATCAAAACTCTATTTATTATAATAAAATCATCTACAATTCTCAAAGAATTCAAGAAAATATAAAGATTATTATAATTATAATTAATATAAATAATATTTCATATGTTTATTTCAATTGTTGTCAGTTTTAGAAAACACGCAGATGTAATTATAATTAAAGTCATTATTGTATGATTAATATATATATATATATATATATATATATATATATATATATATATATATATATATATATATATATATATATATATATATATATATATATATATATATATATATATATATATATATATATATATATATATATATATATATATATATATATATATTAATCATAAAATTTTTGTGAACGAGTACCAGATGGAACATAGTTCCCAACCGTATTTTCTAGTGAAATTAGTATGTTTTGTATAATAATTTGATTAATATATATATATATATATATATATATATATATATATATATATATATGTATATATATATAGACCCGGAACCTAGAGCCACCACTTTCATAACCCGATCCAATCCATGTCAGTGGTGTCCCTCCTCTATACTCCAAGTCTTTCTGCCTCTTATTCCCTTTCCTTTCTTGGTTTCTCCCAGTAATGGGTTTGGAGGTCAGATAGCAATCGCTCCACTAAAAACCACTTCGCCACTCGTATGGACCGATTTGGAAAAAGCTGGGTATGGCTAGGGCGTCGCCGCTAAACGACGCGCAGGCACATCGCCCTACACCTGTGATAAGTGGGCAAGGGCTACCGTGTCAAGTACGGGCACGGCTAACGACATCAGTACCCAGTCGGAAAACTCCGCTTTGCAACAGGAATATTGGCTCTCTAGCCGGACGATGCAGAGAACTCGCAGATGTACTCATGAGACGTCGGGTCCAGTGTGCTTTTCTTCAGAAAACTCGCTGGAAGGGCAATAAGTCTCGTAACATCGGGCAGGGTTACCGCCTTATATACACTGGGTCACCTACAAGCAAAAACGGTGTGGCGGTAGCGCTTTCTGAAGAGCTTCAGAATGGGCTTCTTGAAGTTGACCGTCGCTGCGACCGCTTGATGCGGATAAAGGTACTGATCGAGGGCGTTATCACAAACTTAATCAGTGCTTATGCTCCCCAGGCGGGTTGTAGCGCGGCTGAAAAGGAGACTTTCTGGGAGCAGTATGAAGAGATCCTACTCGCTATACCGTCTACCGAAGCAATCTTAGTTGGGGGGGACTTGTCCACGGGGGTTTTGGATATGGTCTTCGCAATGCAGAGGGAGAAAATATTCTAAGAACCTGCATTGCGTCTGATCTGGCCATCGTGAACACTTTCTTCCAGACGAAACCTCGCCATCTTATAACGGATAAGAACGGGTCCCACTCAACTCAAATTGATTATTTGCTGACTAGACGGTGTCATATAGGCAGGGTGACCAACTGTAAGGTCATTCCCGGCGAAAGCCTGACGGCCCAACATCGCCTCCTTGTCATGGACTATAATGTTACGCCGAAAAAGGAAGTAGCTGAGAAACGCAAGCCTAGGATTAAGTGGTGGTTGTTGAATGGGCCGATGCAGACCGACTTCTTGGCGGAGGTGGAGAGTCAAAATCTACTGACTAACACCGAGACCAGCTCAGACTGACATGGGATCGAGCTCATTCAGCAATCATTGCAGCGGGCAAGCGAGTTCTTGGTGTTACTAAGGGTGGGCGTGTCATCGACAGGGAGACATGGTGGTGGAATGACCAGGTGCAGGGGGTGATTCAGGAAAAAAAGGCTGCGTTTAAAGAGTGGCAGCATTCCAACTCTCCTGAAGACAGACTGGAGTATATAGCAGCGAAACGGGCCAGCAAAAGAGCTGTAGCCAGAGCCCGCAGAGAAAGTTTATCGCCATTGTACGATAAACTTGAAACTGTGGAGGGGCAGAAGCTCATATACAAACTGGCTGGTGCTCGATATAAAGCGACGCAGGATATTACAAAATGTCTTTGCGTCAGAGATTCTCGGGGCACGTAGCTTTGTAGTCATGCCTCTGTGAACAAGAGATGGAGAAGCTACTTTAAGGAGCTGCTGAACACTCAGCAGTCTTGAAGTATTCCTCCTGAATTATCTCCTAACCTCGGACTTGTTGCTCCAATAACCCGTGACGAAACTCGTAATTGTCTTCGACGCATGAAGAACGGAAAAGCGGTAGGACCTGACGACATCCCGATCGAGGCGTGGAAATCGTTGGGCTCTCTTGGTGTGCTTATACTTACTGACCTGTTTAACCGTATCTTGAATACTGGAAAGATGCCACATCAGTGGCGGCAAAGCTTTATTATCCCTATTTACAAAGGAAGGGGCAGTGTTCAGGATTGCGGTAGTTATAGGGGCATTAAGATTATGAGCCACACCTATGAAGCTCTTCGAGCGCATGATCGGTCTCAGGCTCCACGAAGAATGTACTGTCTCTGAGTCTCAGTATGGGTTTCAACCAAGATCAGGCACTATGGACGCCATTTTTGCCCTCAGAACTTTGATGGAGCTTACAGAGAAAAAAGGAGAGCTCTGCATGTGGCCTTTTTGGATCTGCAGAAGGTCTTTGACTGTGTGCCACGTCAGTGTATTGCGATCCAAGGGGATCCCTGAAGCCTATATTGAGGTTATCAGAGATATGTACAACGACTCCGCTTTAGTGGTTAAGACCGCTGTTGGCGACACCATGCCCTTCCCGATTACAGTAGGGGTTCACCAGGGCTCAGCTCTTAGTCCGTTCTTATTCAATGTAGTGCTGGATACTGTCTCGGCTCACATCCAATGCCAGCGTGGCTGATGATGTATGCCGATGACATAGTACTCATCGACGAGAGCCGACTGATGCTGGAGCGTAAAGTGAACGCCTGGAAGGGTACGCTTGAGAACTGTGGTCTCAAACTGAATGTGTCGAAGACCGAGTACATGGCTTGCGGGAACCCGGACTCGAGCACCATTCATATCGGGCCTGAGCCAGCCGTTAAGTCGGAGAAGTTCAGGTACCTTGGAGCCGTTATGCATGAGTCTGGAGGTATCGACCACGACATCCATGCCGTCACGCCACACATCCATCCATAAATGGATGGATGTGTGGCGTGACGCGATCCGACCGCTTGCGCAACACATTCATTCGAGGTAGTCTTGGGGTCCGTGACGTAGATGCTAAGATAATAAGCTCCAAGAGCGTCGCCTGAGATGGTATGGTCGTGTTATGCGCCGATATGAGAACAATGTCGGAAGGAAGTGCCTTGACATGTCTGTGCAAAAGCCGGGATTAATGCCAAGAAGAAGGAGAAGATATATATATATATATATATATATATATATATATATATATATATATATATATATATATATATATATATATATATATATATATATATATATATATAATATATATATATATATATATATATATATATATATATATATATATATATATATATATATATATATATATATATATATATATATATATATATATATATATATATATATATGTGTATATTATTACTTATTTAGATGCCGTCGTGGCAGGGGCATAGTGTCTAACTGTATATTTGATGCTAAGAGGTGGGGTCTCCAACCAGAGATAATAATGTTTTATTACAGGGATAATAGTATTATGTAATAAACTTTCAAATATATTCTTCTTCGATGACGTAATTCTAACATACAACGTCATTCAAATATTCGGCAGAGGAAAAAGGAATGACTTAGTTCTATATTCTCTAAGCCTTATTAATAAATATTAGCTTAAAAAACTCTTGTTCAACTGCTCGAAGGGTCCGTGGCTTGTGAAAACCAGAGTACCCGTTTTCGGCGATATTTTCAGCCCATAATAAAAATCATTAATATTTGTCCTACAGTTTTGGGAGACAGGATTTTTTGTAGGAAATTTACTGTTCTTTTTCAATCTTTTTACAGATTTAATTTTATTATTTTTTTTCATTTAATTGTTCACAACTTTAGTAATTTTGGCGAGTGCATCTTGAATTTTTTTTGCATTTTTTTGAACTTTCTTCATGCGATTCCGAATCGAGTGACACCTAAAACATATTTTTAGGAGCCGGAGAAAAAGCGTGGCGTTGACTTCCGCCACTCAACACACAATGTCTTTAAAAGGCGGAAAGTTGGGAACGGAATGTCTTAACACTAAGTTCCTTCTGCCTAATGTTATGAGCGGGATACAGCGTGAAAATAACGAGTTAGTGTCAATAAGATCTAGATTTAAAAGTATTTTTTGTTCTAGATTTTCTATAAGCTGGCCTAGAATATTACCGACTGGTTTTCCAAATAAGATAAACCCAGCTGGGGTCCATTATTACAGCAATTTAATAGATGCATTACTCGCGAATGGTATAGAGCCAATAATTACATTGTATCACTGGGAACTGCCGGTTAAAATACGTGATCTTGGTAAGTGTTTACATGCATAAAGCCTAACTGGTTGTTTGTTTAAACGCTATAATCTCAGGAACTAATGGTTCGCAAAAATTTGTTTTCTTACTTTAGTTCCGTAAATAACTAGATATTATTAAAGCTATTTCATAAAATTAACTATAAATTAATGAATACTTAAGGAAAACATATAAAAAATATGAACGATGCACCGGATTTGAACCCGCGCCTCATGGAATCCGTCCAAGCGCTCTGACCACTTAGCCATGCGTTCTTCCCCACGCTGCGTCGAAATTCTTTTATAAAGCAACAAGGGGAGCACTGTAGGGAGGTTTTTACAAAGTTCCGCTTCCCAAAGATTATTGCAAAGAATAATCGTTTGGTGTGTTTATTTAACTTAAAATAATTTAAGTGTTAATCCACACAAAAAAAATATTAAAGAAAACATAAAAGATTGAACGCAGCGGGATTTGAACCCGTTATATGTTCAAATACCGTTTATTTATGCCTTTTTGGTGTTGTTGTTCTTAGTAGAATGTTACAAGATTTTCAAATACCTTAATAAAAAGCATATAAATACTTCCAGGTGCTTGGACAAACCCTTACATAGTTGATTGGTTTGGTGATTACGCGAGGGTAATATATTCCCTCTACGCTGACCGAGTCAAGACTTGGATAACTATAAACGAAGCTATATCTATATGTGATTATTCATATATCTCTGGGCGCTTTGCTCCCGGGATAAAGGAAACTGAATTTGCAGCCTTATTTGTGCAATAAGCATGTTTTACTTGCACATGCTATGGCGTATAGGATTTATGAGAGGGAGTTCAAGCCACGGTACGAAGGTTTGTATAGCACATTGTGCATTGATTATTTCTCGTATGTAGACAGAGGGAACTTAGTGCTCAGACTTCTCCGTTCCTCGCTTTCCGCATTGCGAGACATTGCGTGTAGAGTGAAGAAACTTCAAATATTTCTTTATCACTGAGCGGGAATGAAAGCTTCGGTTAGGTTAGGTCAGGTTTTGGGTGCTGGAAGCACAATACGCATTCTCATCAAAATTGTCATCACAATTCATCCTAACAATACGTCTGTGCCTATCTTGCTAATATAATAATTAAATAAAGTTTATAATGCACTCAGTAAAAAAATATATATTTAACAAAATAGCATTGCTATTATAATTTTAGTAGGCGTCGTTATATTATTATTATATTTTTTATTTTTAATCTTTATACATTTTTCAGCTCGAATTTCATTCGCTAATTACGAACTGTGGATCGAACCTGCTACCCCTGCTGATGAAGAGCTGGCAGAACTTGGAAGGGAACATTCAGTAATAATTTTATTTAACTTTAAATGGAACTAAACATGATATACACGAAAATCAGTCATCACTATAGGTGTATTTTATTATGCAATTTAGGTAAAACAAGCCTAATCATCTCATATGTATACAAGAAATAGACACAACAAGTCTATGTACTTACTCTATATACTTTTAACTGTAATATAGTGTTAAAATATATTTTTTTGAAAATATGTAAAAAATTTTACCGCAGCGGAACTTGAGCTCGCGCCTCTTGGAAACCAAGTCCAAGCGAACTGACAATGAAACCATACGTTAAATGTTTAAATCAATTTTCAGACAAAGTTATCCAAAAAATCCAATTTTTTTAAATTAAATCCCACCTTGATTGTCAATGACTGACTGAATTCGGGCGGAAAATCAAAAATGAAGTTTCTTAATAATAGATTCAGCGGCGTCTCTTGTCCTTATAGGGACTATTACTTGTGCAATCGATACCTTAGCCCACTATAGAGAACGCGCGGTCAAATGAGATGTCTACAAATGTTAACATGCCTTAATAAATGTTATGACAGTGCGAAAAAATGGACATTGTAAAAAAATGGATTTTCGCTACTAAGTCGTCATTATATTACAAACCAATATTATTTTGTATGGAGACTATTTTTTTTGAACAATTCCTTCTTATTACAAAGTGAAGATATTTTTACATTTGGTTGAATAATTACACCCGGTCTCATACACGGTTGCTGCTGAAAAAAGCTAATATGCAATCGACATATAAAAAATATCTAATAATTAATCGCAAATAAAGAATAATATGTCACAGATAAAGAAATATAATTTTCTGGAATTAAACTCATCTCCTCTGTTCTGAATGTAGATCGGCAGATTCTCCAATCCCATTTATTCCAAAGAGGGTGGTTGGCCACCATCAGTTGAGAAGAAGATGCTAGAATACAGCTTGACACAAGGATATAACCATTCCAGGTTACCTGCTTTCACCAAAAACGAAATTGAATTTATTAAAGGTAGAAAATTGAATACTAAGTTTCTTGACAATATGTTCTCTCTGCCTGTCGTGCTATAGTGTAAAGATGTACGGTATGTGTATGTATAAAGATGACGATAACTCACTTGTGCCTAATGTTAGATGTAACAGTATTTGCTTTATCAATCAATATTCAAATATTTATTTAAGCATTCTTACAAAAAAGAAAAGGAGGGTTCTCTATTGTGGCAGTTTCCATTATGTTTTTTTTCCCACACTGAGGAATACTTACAGAAACATAAAAAATTTGAACGCAGCAGGATTTGAACCTGCGCCTCATGGAAACCATCCAAACGCTCCGATCACTAAGCCATCTCATCTTAATTTGTAAATGATCTCCCTATAGAGATGCTAACAGCGTAAACATGTTGTAAAAAGCATATATATATATATATATATATATATATATATATATATATATATATATATATATATATATATATATATATATATATATATATATATATTCAGAGCGCATTCAGAGCGCTTGGACGGTTTCCAAGAGGTGCGGGTTAAAATCCCGCTGCGTTCTATTTTGTATATGTTTTTTTAAGTAATATTAAATTGTTAACGATTTCAGGTACATCAGATTTCTACAGCGTCAACCATTACACGACAAGTTTGATCCGACCAGCGAGGCCAGGCGAGGATACTGGGGTATGGGTGGTTACTGGATCTCCTGAACTGAATGCCGTGCTGATTCCTCCTCCAGACAGCGAGAGATATGGTCCATTTCCTTTGTTAGTGGTAAGTACCTGTACTAAGATCGTGTTTGTGTATACTACTATCTTTATCTTCTAAATATATAAAAAGCGAACCTGACTGACTGACTTATATATAAACGCACAGGCGAAACGACTGTAGCTAGAAACTTGGTACAAAGGGTTTCATGATGTAAGTGAGCACTAAGAAAGGATTTTTAGAAATTCAATCCCTAAGGGGGTAAAATAGGGGTGTAAAGTTTATATGCAATTTTCTCACTTTAGTTTGAAAATAGGTGTATAAGTTTTGCATTACTACTACAAATGCTCTGTTTAGACGAAATAGTCGAATTCTCCCCTAAAAAGGGCTGTAATTTGTATGGGATATTGATCATTTCTGTACTTAAGAGCATAGAAATTGGTGACTAGAAATAAAAAAAAGATATGTCTAAGTGAAATTCTCCCCTAAAAGGGTAAAATAAATTGGTATTGTTTAAATGTAACTTTTCTTATTTCTGGGCTTCTGGAAAAATAATTGTTATTCCATAGATTGCGTGGTGAATGTAGACGATGCAGTCTATTATCCCTTAAACTTACACTTATAACTTAAACCTTCAGGTCTTCCATATCATAAACTTATATAAAAAAATTGGCACACCAGTTATGTTGGCACGTAATTTAAAAACGCCAAAGTTGTGCAATGGGGCTAGATTACAAATAAAAGTTTTACATCTCAATATAATCGAAGCTACAATACTAACCAAAATTAAAGGAGAAACGGTATCGTACCTTGCATTCTGGTGATCCCAAGTGCAATCTCCCATTCAAGTTCAAGAGAGTACAGTTCCCTGGTTACGTTTGCTTTTCTATGTTCATCAGCAAATCCCAGGATCAAACTTTAAAATTCCCCGGAGTAGATCTAAGAGAAGGGGGCTAATTTTCTCAAAGTCAGCTTTATGTGTGTTTTATATCGACTCGATCATTCTTACATCAACTTCAAAACTGGTAAAAAACCTTGTTTATAGTACTTCACTATAGTAAGCTGTTACCTATCCAGGGTTAACCCTTAAATGGATAATGTTGTTTTTAAACAACATACTAAACATCACAGATAAAATTGACCTTCTATTAATGTTTTGGTATTTTTGACAACTAGTTCTTATTTCTGAAACTAGTTCTTATTTCAAAAAAAGTATAGTAAATTCATGTCTAGATTTTTTTACTCATTTTTCCTAGACAGTAATAGACGTCTTTTACACAAATATAATTTTTTTAAACGTGAAAAAAAAAATCATCCATTTAAGGGTTAATCAAAACATGCGCCTGATAACTAAAATACACGTGGACGAAGTCGCGTTCAAAAGCTATTACTTAATAAAGATCAACTTAGTATATATCTATCAATATATCTATATATATAACCATTGGCCAACCAATCGAACAACCAGCCGACCAACCAACAGTCAACTAGTTAACGCCACTTTCACCTACTTATAAATTTTCTTACAAAACCTATAAAGTTAGTACCGGTGGACTGGTCTAGACTGTGTCCTTGAATGAATGTCCAAGAATATTTCTATACCTTCCGAAGACGAGGGGGACAACAAAACATTTATTTTACACAGCGTATATTTTCTTTCTTTTTAAATTTATTTTGTGGTTATCTTTTTTTTAGCGTTTATTTTCACTGTTTCGCTACGCCTATGATTCTCTAACTTGGTATGACAAAGTTTGGCTCTGAATTACGCTTCTCAGATAAGGTGACTTCTGTCGAACTATAGACACTTGATTGTCGATACTTGATAATTGAAAAAAAAGGAAATATATATTTAAAAAAAATACTAAAATAGTGATATTTTCATGTCGTAGTTCGCAGTGTTTAGTTCCACCACTGATTACATAACACCATTCATTACACAATAGAAAGATCCTTTTTCTATTCACCCTGCTCTACGAGATATATTATGAAAATGAAAAAAAAAATCTAGACAAAAAGAACAATAATTATTTAACGTGGATTCATCGTAAACTTAATGATTTAGACTTCATTGGCGACCTAGTGATCTAGAAGTGAGTAAATCGTGCTTAGAACTAGAGGTGGATATTGTCCTAGGTATGGAACTAAAGTTCGACTTTAATTAGGTAGATTTCAATAGGCAGAATCTATGTATACATATTATATACGAGTAAGTAATAATTTCATAGTGTCATTGACCTGTGTGATAACCCAAGGTTATATTCCAATTTTTACACCAAACTTTTTTCATATGGTTATCATTAAATTTACTGTCAAATATTAATATTATGTAAACAAGTTTTTACTTGGTGACAATAACATACTTATCTATAAATATATATTTTAAGTTTTTTCCTTATTAAGCACATATTGTGTTTTTAATTGATATAATATATAGTGAAATTGCAGTAGTATTGAATTAAAATTTTCTGCCTAGCTTCTTACCTATGAACTAACATAACTGACTGATCGACTGACTCTCTACTCTCTCTGTGTATATATAATGAAAAAATATACACACACACACACATATATATATATATATATATATATATATATATATATATATATATATATATATATATATATATATATATATATATATATATATATATATATTCGTGTGTGTATATTTTTTCTCGAATAAAATAATTTAATTTATATGGCATACTCTTATTTCGAACTGTTTCTAGCCACTGGTTTCTATTACTTTTAAGCAATGTTTTAGGTATACCCTAAAGGGATTCGCAGTCTGCTATCATGGATACGGCAGAAGTATGGTGACATGGACATCATGATATTAGAAAATGGGTACTCCACTAACAGCGCAGGTCTAGTCGACGAAGGTAGACTTGGCTATATAAAAAAATATTTGGAGCAGGTATTTGTTGTATATATTTTTCTATTTTTTTGTTTTGTCCCCTCCGTAGATATAGCGGCCACAGCGTAAACGCGGCGGTTATTAAATATTAGTAAATTTATTATTTTCTTTATTCTCTATTATTTGCTCTGGTAATAGCACAAAGCGCTGTGTTGAGTTCCGGTAGAAATCATACATAGTGTCTTAACTAGGTCTAAGCTAAGAAAAAGAATATAAATTTTTCTTTTTCCCCGAATGGAAATCGATCCCACAACCAATGACCCACTGCGGCACAATAGCTTCACTATATTCTCAGGATGAATTTATTAATTTATATTTAAAAAAAATATATATTATTGTTGAATTCCGTCATCTATCATACAAATTATGTAAATAGTAGGAGGTATTATTTTTATTAAATATGTTAGACGTCATTCAAGGTGCCAAGCTTTATTAATTTTGTTTTTAGGGTTCCGTACCTCAAAAGGAAAAAATCTTTTGGGACTAGTTGATCTCCATTTGTCCGTTAGTGTGTTAAGAACATTTTTCACAAGATCTCGTAGACGTATCAAATTGGCCTTAATATGTAATATCCAGGTCTAGTAGTCCCTTGGAGTATAGAAAAAGTCAAACAAGCGGACAAACAGATTTATGTGTTAGTCATTTCGTACGAAATTAGTGTATACGACCGCAATTTTAACTTTGCCAACCTTTATAAGTTATACTTTCCGTTGACCTACAATCATAAATTGGTACAGAAAACTCTGTGCGCGAGTACAACTCGCACTTGACCGATATTTTAATACAATAATGTGGAAGTTTAATTATGAAATAAAATTTATAATATTTTATCATATTAATGATAAGCATTTAGTTAAAAATAGTAGCTATGTTTGTAAGTATATGGTCGAAATTTTCTTATATTTACTCATCACATAGCTAGTAATCATAAATACAAGTGGAAGTTAACTATGCAGTGAAGTGCTATATATATATATATATATATATATATATATATATATATATATATATATATATATATATATATATATATATATATAGTATATATATATATTTATTATTTTAAAGACTATATAACTCGTATAGTAAGTGATAAAAATTGTAAAGTCTATAAACTTTAAAAGTCACTGCGACCCGCGGTGTTGTCCGCGTGAACTGTACTATAATTCATTTGATAAACTGAATAGGCTACTCTTTTTTTAAGTTGATCATAAATCATTTGTATTTGTCCTAGTATATAAAAAAAGGTTACAATATTTACTAAAAAACCTAAAAAATGTGATTTAAAATTTTCTTTTTCTGACAAGTGAAAACGCTGTCCGCCATTTTACTGAGTTGATTATCTGTGCTCTGACGTAACTATTATTGGACACAAACGCTTGACATTCATAATAAGTTATGTAAGTTTATGTTAAAAACATGATTTTCTAATAAACTACATAAAATTTTAGCAATTATTAGCCGTTATTCCATCGTGCGAGAATGCAATAATACATCTATAAATACCCCGAAAATCTTGTCCTGTCAAATCCTTGGCACTTATTTTTCACAAAACGAAAAGCAGTTACGTGTAACTTTTTACGTTGAAAAGTATATTTAGTCCAGTTCCTGGCGCGGCGGAGCGGGTTGTTTAAAAAAACGATTTAACTATTTAATTTGTTTATTGTCTATTGAATTTTTATAATATATGGGATTAAAAAGTAAAGTTATATGTTTTAATGTAATATAACATAGCTGTCTAACAAGTATCTAAAAATATGTCACAAATGACATACAAATGACGTTTTTATTCGGCCTTTCGCGTTTTTGGCATTTCTGCTTAAGTAAGTTAAGTAAGTTAAGTTAAATACATTTTTTTAAAATCAAGATTTATAAATTCATCTCGCGCTTTTAACGATTAAAAGCGCAATAAAATGTTTTTCTATACTAAATACTATAGGAAATGTATATCTATTGTACGAAATCTGATATGAGTCAAGTCATTATTTGAAGCGCCCTTGTAGTGACTTCCAGCATGAAGCTACATTATCGTTATTTCCATAAGGTTTTATGATTGTTTTGAATTAAAAAATACGACCGATGTTGATACTTGATATACATGATTTGAATTTGGTCAGATAGTAGGAGGAGCCCGGAAGGTGGAGGTTAGAATTAATGCATTTTGAAGGGGCCCCTTTAAACCTACAATTTAGTCACAAGTCCTTCTTTCCCCTTCTCCCTCCCCCCAGTTCCCTCTGAGCTCCTCCTGACCCGCACGGCGAATCCATGGAATGCTAAGTTATTTTTTAAGCTCCATGCTGTATCCCGCACATAGCTCTCCGTTTCCTACCTTCTGTCTTTTGAGGCATTGCGTGTTGAGTGGCGGAACTGAACGCCGCGCTTTGTCTTGTTGCCAGGGCGAAGAAAATGAAAATATTTAATTCTCCCCTCATGGGAATCGAACCCACGATCCACTATCCACCCATCGAAAAATAATCGAGCCGTCGCGTTAACTGGTCGACGTTTCTCTATAATATAACATTGAAACTTAATACTTAATAATACTTAATAAGCTAACATTGGTTTTGTAATTTAATATTTTATATTAATTTAATATGTATATTTCTGTTTTTTCGTATATTTTATCGCATTGACATTAAGATGACATCAATATAAATAATTCTTTTTTTTTTTAAATTAGCATTATAATATATGTGAAGTATATTATAATAGTATATACATTTTTAGTTATATGTGTTTATTTATTTATTTAGATTCACCAGAGGCAATAGCAAGTAAAGTTTCTTAACTAAGTTGGTTTTAAACTAAAGGCATTACCTTTTAAGCCGAATACCGCATGCAACAATACAAATAGATTTTTTTTTAATATAAATATAATTTACAAACATATTATTTATATAAAAAAAAAATTATATAAATATAATTTACAAAAACAGAAAAATGACGATATAACACACGTTACTTTATAGCACCATACAATAAATTCTGAATACATTGATTCCTTAAGAGGAATTCAATAAACTTGCGATAAAGTTGCGATATTTACGATAATTATATAAAGAGTCTCCGAATTTTGCACGAACGCTTTGCTTATTCAGGATTCTGCAAAAGCGGCACATAGGAGAATTATGTATTAGGTATGTTTGATATGTACGCTTTATTGTGGTATAAATTTTCCTTAAAAAAGGTTGTCTGTACACTGGGGACGAAACCTCCCTCGCCCTCCTCGTCCTCCCCGCCCGGTGTCACTGTCAAGATCATTTGCGGTCAACAGCGTTAAGTCCAACAGAAAAAAAAATAAAGCTGCCTCGAAGAAATCGCTGCTTGGCGATAAGACTAATATGCATAAGAAGCCTTATTAATTTATGTTTCTGTTGTTGTCAACATTTTCTCTTATTTTTTTTTGTTTAAACACTAAATTGTCAAAGACAAAGACATCCATCAAAATTTACGTATGCCATTCCGTACAATGGTTTGAAATGCAGCTACAACTATTTATTTGTTACATTCATGACAATTTAAATAATTAAATAATTGTTTTGTTAAAAAGATTTTTTTGCATTCGTATTGAAGTGGACTCATTATCGGTAAAAATATTAATTACAATAAGCATATTAATTGCATACTATCTATATAACAGCACACGCGTAGTAAACATCGATAGACTATATATGCATCATGCTATATAGATACGAGTACCAAGTTCATTGACTAAGTAAAGTTGTTTTTGAATGAAAAGTCACTTTAAATAGCAGAAAATAAAAAAACAATTTAACTGATTGTTTACTATATTTAAACTAAGTAACTAACTAACTCACTAACTAACTAACTAACTAACTAACTAACTAACTAATAGTAAAATTCCATTTTCGACATTTCATACATTGTGAATGAAGTGACGTCGCTGAACGCTACGTTTTGTCTTGTCGAAGAAGTGGAGAAGAAACTACTTAGTATGTAGATAAGTAGTGATTGGTTTTTGCTTCCCTTCTCTGATTTTTGGATGAGGAGTTGTGACCAAGTGTAGACTAAAGGGTGTTTTGGAAATGCGCATTAATGCACTCACCTCCAATTGCTGAGCTCTGAGCTGAGCGATTTCTCTACCTGAGCATATTAGAAACAATTCTACGAATGGCACCTTCGAAGTGCGTACAGAAATGGATTGATAGTACTTCTAGGCGGGTTAAGATCTTTTAGCAAACTATAGAGAGATTTCGCAATTATATCTTTTGCCTCTACTTTTACTGGGTACAAATTAGCTCTATATTTATTCCTCCATTGGCAAAGTAGAAGTTCTTATTAGATTTAAAATTATGATTTTTAGGGATACATTTGTTTCTCATGGAACTGAAAGTTCTACTAGGCTTTAGGCTTCTAGAGTAGAGGCTAATATCTAGTCCGGTTGACTAAATACATTATCCTCCGGGATTTTATAGTGTTTCTCATATGTGTCCACCACCAGAGCCCAAACAGGAGCTGATTCCAAAATTGTGAAAGGTTTTTGTGATGATTTTGTAGATTAGCTTTCTTACATAAGCTCTATTAATCGTTTGCTGTTTTTTTATTTCTCTGTGATCTTGCTTCTAACTACTTATATCGCTAAGAGTACCCTAACAACTAAAAATAATAAATAATTCCTCGAATTAGAATCGAACCCATAGTCATCGCGTATACAGTCACGGTCTTATAATAATAGACAATTTTCTCCTATTTTCAAATATTTAGATATTATTTAACTGTAAATATAATGTAACCTATTAGGGTAGCATCTTTCCCTGTACCGCTTTTCTCGTAGAAATTTTGATAAATTCACTCTACACTGGCTGTTATGTATCAGTAACTCGGTTATTAATAATAGAGTTTATATATCTAAAGATTTTTACACAATATCGACTCATTTTAGTGGAGTCATATCTATTCTATATATGTAATAAACTTTTTAGCCTAATTTCATAATTTATGAGTGAGAGAGTGTATGATAAATAAAAACAGTCATTTTTTATCTTTAACACACTAGAAAAGATGATTCGGAATCTTTTAAATGTATGCGAGGCGGCAAAATAAACAATACTGATTTACCGCCCTAAGACTATGCCGCCCTAAGAATATGCCGCCCTAAGACTATGCCGCCCTAAGAATATGCCGCCCTAAGAATATGCCGCCCTAAGATTATGCCGCCCTAGTTATTGTATTACTAAAATCATATTTCTTTTGACAGGTCTTGCTCTCGATTCAAGAAGATAAAGTGAATGTTGTGGGTTACTCGGTGTGGTCTCTAATTGATAATTTTGAATGGTTGGACGGATTTACGTAAGTTAATTCTTCCTTTGTTATTATTATAAGTAAAATTTTGTGTCAGTCAATCATTGTCAGTATTGTCAGTTACTTGTTATCGCACAAAAAAAAACAGGCCAATTCTCTTAATGGACTATGTAACTATGTACAGATTGATGACAATGGATGTGGAAAAAGAACTGCAACAGTTGACCTATAATCATGAAATTGGTGCGGAGCCATCGGTCCTTAAATATCACTTGCACTTGACTGATATTTTGCTAGTTAGTCTTCCCATTCAGGCTAAACTTGCCATTGATTTAAAAATAATTATTATTCCAGAACAAAATTTGGCCTTTACGAAGTGGACTTCGAACACCCGAACCGCACGAGGACACCGAGATCATCAGCATACTACTACGCTTGCGTTATAAAAAACAAATCACTGAATATATCAGATGAATGCCTTACTGAGGAATATATTAGAAATCATTTCCATATCAAGACCCAAAACGGTGCTAAAATGATAAAAACTAGAAAAATTATGATTTTAATTTTTGTAACATACTTTTTTCTTTTAAGTTATACCAGTACTTAACAAATAAAAAACATATAAATCGAATTTGAGGACCTCTTTGTGTTCGTCCAAGCGACCAATCAAAGCCTAGGTTCCTGCTATACAGAAATGAATTTATGATTACTTCTTATTATTTTTAAAGTTTAAAAAACATCTAGAAATTTGAACGCAACGGGACTTGAACCCGCGCCTCATGGAACCCGTCCAAGCGCTATGACCAATAAGCCATGCGTTCTTTATCACGCTGTATCGAAATTCTTTTATGCTTTTTACATCTTATTATGTTGTTAGTATCTGTGTAGCGAGATTTTTACAAGCCGCTACTAAAAGACTATTGTAAAGAAAAATTATTGATATTCATCATACATTTTTTATGTTTGCTTTAAGTATTCATTTACGATTATTAAATGTTTTGTTATGAACATATTTCTTTACATGTTGACGTAAGAAAGTATAGTTTGTGAAGTCAGGACTTGTACTCTTAAGGTGTGTCTAACTAGAAACTTAGCTCTACATGAGATCTGGTAACTATTTCCTTTTCGTTTACGGCGTCGTCATGGCAACATTTTAAATAATATTTTTAATAAAAGATATTTTTTTTATTTATTATTTATATCATCACTTTTATTATTTTTGATATTTGATCAATCTTCGATTTTTGAAAAGTGTAGAGAAGATTATGTAATTAAGATGTCTTTAAATAAGCTTAGTAGCTTATGTAAGAAATATTGCATGGAAGGTAGTAATTTCGTCATTTCATAGAACAAGTGTATATTAAACAATATCTTACAAACAGAGAAATATACGTTTATATAATATAATTAAATTTAGTTTGATTATTTTACTACGTATTACATATAAGACAACGTAGATGCTACTTTCTAAGCTTAATAAGTAGATAATCTCCAAATTATCTAATGGACTTTAACTCGATTTTTATTAATTATCTATTAATGAAAATCTAATTAAAATCCATTCCATTCCATGATGATCCAAGAAGGATAATACCTATCAGATGTATGTCACACACATCATGATATACATAGCCGATATGCCAAATATAAATACCCATTGAAATAGCCATCGAGTATTCAATACGGGAAAATTTGCTGTAAATTAGGTAATAATAAAACAAGAACGCTGGCCGATGTATTAATTTAAAAAAAAATTATAAAATTAAATTATTTTGAAATATTATAAAAATACAATATTGTGAATTCATCAAAATGGAAAGTGAACTAAAAGTTGAGATGTCTTGATACAGCCTAATTGATACCACCTATGATTGAGCGATGCCATCGTGCACATTGGGACAGGTTTTTATCTTTACAGATCTGTAATCGTGGGTTTGGGTTTGGGTTTGGTTTCTCGAGAGAATGAGTGCTTATTTCCTCTGATCTGGTCAAACAATTTGAGCGTCAGTACTCTGTTATTCACTGTTTTTAGTTTGTCGTTCTGTTTGTTTGTACAAGTTTAAAATGCTTAGGCTAGTTCAATTAATATTAGTTAATATGAATTATTGAATTTGAACCTAGATCTACTGAACAGTGTGGAGCACCACGTTGTGTTATTGTAATCCATAAATTGTCATTTTAATTGTTTCATATGTGTTTTTTTTTATTCCACAAAGTTAAATTTAGAAATGATAATAATATATATTTTTATGCATTCTTCCGCCGTTTTTATCCTACTTACCTTTCTGTCCGTACATTTTTTATTTAAGTTAATTTATTTTATTAAATAAAATTCGATAGTTGGGGGCTCCATTGAGTACCCGATAACCTTGTAGGTAGGTAGATAGGCAATCACGACAGTACATAGATCTTCGTCTTGAATTCCTTTATAGGTATTATTCTATTACTTAGCCATATAAACTAGCTTTATTTGCATATTTTTTAATTATGACGAAACAAGCAGACAGATCACTGCGTCCCCTTTATTTATAATATGTTCGAATTATATAAAAGTGGCGTTAAAAGAATTTTCACTTAACCACAACAACACAAATGGAAAATAAATGGAAATGTCAACAATAAATGTCAACAACAAAAAAAAAATGTCAAGAACAAAATAAAACATAGAAAAACCAACGATATATACATATATCGATTTTATTTAGTAATTTGTTATAAGATAAAGGTGAACTTGAAATAAAATAACAAGATAATGCCTATCTCCTTATCTCAGTTTGTCAAAAATTCGCTAAGCAGTTCGTTAAAAGTTCCATTCAGTTATTATTTTTACTTGTATTATTATTAGTTTTTCATTCATTTGTGATGTTGTGATTGTGATGTTTTGTGATGAATTTAGAGATTTTGTCGTAGACCTCGTTATATTTAATCAGAAAACCTTCCAAAAAGGTTTTTTGCTTTTGTTGTTAAAGCTGAAGTTCAAGAAGCCACGTAGTAGCTACTACTACTACGTGGCTGCTTGAAAAGAGTCGTGGGTGTCCTCCTTGTCGGCCTCCAACATACACGCATGACTTCAACTTTACATTTTTTCCTGCACAGTAGGCTAGGCTGAGGGGGAACCTATATCAATATGCCTTAACATATTAACATATATTTATCTTATATACAACTATACTTTTACCGTAACTATTCTTATATAGTTCAGAATGCTGGACAATAAAAAAGATAAAAACTCCATACCAACGAGATGAAGATGCTTAGATGGACAGGAAGAATGACTAGACTGGACAGAATCCGTAATGAATTTATATCAGGCAGTTTTAAGGTTACTTCGATTACAAGCAAAATTATTAAAAATCGCCTTAGATGATATGGATATATTAAAAGATCCTGATCCTCATCCAACAACCCAAGTCTTGACGCAGAAGAGCGAGTCAGCCCGACCCGACGGGATCAGGGATGAAAGAAAGAAAAACGTTAGAATTAACATACTCAAAAAGCTTCACGCTACATGCTTCATATAGTTGGATAGGTCGAGTTAACCTACAATTAAGGCACTACGTTTTCCACTTTACAAGAAATTTTCAAGACATTGTATGTTGAGTGGTAGACCTCAACGCTGCTAACGTACGTATGCTTAGTAACCCTACTACAGAAAATTTGGTGCCAAGTAACTCCGTTACTCTCGACTCATAGCTGATAAACTTCATATTCAGCACGGTTCATTAGACATCTTATATAAATATATATAAATATATATATATATATATATATATATATATATATATATATATATATATATATATATATATATATATATATATATATATATATATATATATATATATAGATATATATATATATATAGTAAGTTAATTAGCTTTTTTATTATCGCGTATGTTTGTTATAATCGTGTGTAAAGGTTGTATGAGATCAAAGTGGAAACTTTTTATATTTAAATATTGTGTAGACATTGTTGTGACAGCGCCACAGCGTGTGGCTGTTAACGGTTGAGGGTTTGATTTCCAGATGAGTGAGTTATTTCCATTTCTTATGGTAAGGAGATAAAGAGCGGCCTTTAGTTCTGCCATTCAACAAAAAATCTCCAAAAACTCTCCAAAATTGGATGGAAAGAGGTCTCATCTCACATATAGCAGGGTAGGCCGAGGCCTTCCCTGATACAGATGATGCTAAGAAATATTCCAAATTATTTACTTTACGACTGGCATAATATATCACATATAATTATTTTGTATGAAGCGTCCTTATTATATACACAAAAAAGTAAGGAAATAAAATAAATAGAAAGCAGAGGCACTAGCCACAGAGGTTAAACGAAAGCAATAATAATAAATATATTAATAATAGCAAATGATTATAATAGTTTTTTTTATTATACAAAAATATAATATTCTTTATTGCACATAAAAAAATACAAGCAAGAAATATAAAAATACTAAATTGTAAAACTTTTTATTCAATTGCACATACTTAATGCTGATAGTATTCTTGGTCCTAATGCAAAATATCACTTCGTACTCTATGAAATCAACAAACAAACAAACAAAGCTGCGCGTGACAACTCTCTCTATGAATAGTATATCAAAAATATCATCGTCTACCTGGTGTAGTTTCAGTAGTAAATTGTAAGATGCCATTTTCTCATAGGAATCGGGAAAAGGGAATTTCTGTATATCCTTTTTTAAGCGCTTAATATATATATATATATATATATATATATATATATATATATATATATATATATATATATATATATACATATATATATATATATATATATATATACATATATACCTATATATATATATATATATATATATATATATATATATATATATATATATATATATATATATATATATATATATATATATATATATACATATATATACACGTAACGGAGATGAAGATGCTGAGGTGGATGTGTGACGTTACTCGGGCTGACCGCATACGCAACACATTCATTCGAGGTAGTCTTGGGGTCCGTGACGTAGCGGATAAGCTCCAAAAGCGTCGTCTGAGATGGTATGGCCACGTTTTGCGCCGGCCTAAGAACCACGTCGGAAGAAAATGCCTTGATATGTCTGTCCCTAGAGTAAGACCCCCCGGACGCCCAAGGAAGCGATGGCTGGACGTCGTGACGCAGGACATGAGAGCCAATGGACTAACCACTGAGGATGCTCAAGACCGTGCAAAGTGTAGTAGATTAAGTAGGAAATCAGACCCTGGCAATAGTCCGGGATAATGCTAAGAAGAAGAAGAAGAAGACATATATATATATATATATATATATATATATATATATATATATATATATATATATATATATATATATATATATATATATATATATATATATATATATCCCAAAATAAAGATCCCAAATTCATTCATTTAAATAAATGTCAAATTTGCGTAATTTAAATTAATAATTAATTATTAATCAAAATAATATAAAACAAAACGAAAAAGAAGGTGAGGAACGGAGTGTCTTAACAGTAGTTACCCTCTGTCTATCTGTGATTTTTTTTTAATATACAGTGAAGCATATTTTTACACGAATTAAGTGAGGTGGCAGCGTAGGATTCAAAAAATACCAAATCTTTAAAATATTTTATTAAAAATTACAATTTAAATTAATAACTAAAACGGTGACTTCTTGCTCGATGTGAGAAAACAAGAGTGAATAATTATTTTAATATTAAAACTAACATGTATTTAAACAATGGATGAAAAATGACTCTACGTTTTATTTCCTATTGCTATAATTTTTGGATTTGATGCAATGCAGTAAACAAGTTATTCAAAATCTGGCTAAGCGATCCCCGGGTAGTGTGGGAACGTAACACACGTTACTACAAGGTAAATAAACAATATCAAATTATTATCTGTCTGTCTGTCTTTCGAATTTCGAATTTTGGAATCGATTTTCATGAAATTTTCATTGGCAAATAGAGGAGGTTGTGGAGAGGCTACTTATCTCGGAATTCCCGGGGGGATCGGATCGGATCTCAAGTACTCAACGCACGCGAAAATAAAATATATAATAATAATAATGGGTAAGTAAATATACGTATTCCTTTAATACATGCATATATATTACCTGTACTAAAGTAAGTCCGAGAAATTAGATAAGGCGGGCGGGGTTGCTATTTATAATATCGTATTTAATTACATAACATATACAATGTTTTGTTTAAAATTCATACCATTCATCTATTTATAAGTAACATATATTTTTTAATTAACATATACATATGTAAAGTATAACTAAAACTTTCTCGAAAATTTCCATATATCTCCATCTTCCTTACATAGCAGGGTGACAGATACCATAATAACAGGCCACTCCCTCGTCCATTATTTGTACTCATATATATGAAATATATAAACTTCCTATTAGATCCTTATCGAGATGGAATATTAAACGTACACAAATTAGAATTTATTATGAGCACTGTAATCATTTATTTATCGATGACATGATAAGAGTTTTGACGTTTATATATATTTAGAGACCAACGGCGCTAGCTTCAGTCTTCTTTCAGTAATAAGTGTGAGCGCACATTGTCAGTTTATGTAGTACTTAAATATGTGGAGATCGATTATTATATGGTCAGTATCTACTTGTGTGTTGATAACATTTATTATTTCTATGAAATAAATATTAATATAATAAAACTGAATAGTTTGTTTGTCTGATTGAACGCGCTAATCACAGGAACTGCTGAAAAAAAAATCTTTCAGTGTTAAATAACACATTTATCGAGACTATATATCATTCCAATAGAAGCGGAGCACCAATGAATAGTGTTTCAAAATTGGGGGATTTTTTTTCATTGGAAGCTTCCGCGGCAGCTTCCGCACCTATATAAACGAAGTCGCGGGTTAAAGTTAGCGTTAGTCCAAAATAACTATTCCACGTGGACGAAGTCGCGCGTGGATGCCAGTCAGTTAATAAATGGAAAAATTAATGGGAAAGCATTCTTTTTGTCGTATTTGTTTTTAAACTTTCAAGTTATTAACTTTGAAGCTGATAAGATACTTTCAAGTACTACTGACTTACTTACTTACTTTGAATTGTCTGTAAGTGTCTGAAAACTTGTGTAATAAATATTTATTACACAAGTTAATTTATATAAATTAACATACGTTACGGCTTATTTCTAACTAATATTATATTCGTAATTATCTTAAAGAAAAATTATACCGGTAACATTGGACTAATTAATTCACCATTTTTTCATTTTGTTATTTTAATAGTAAAAACAAGTTTTGTTCTTTAGAGGCTAGCGTATCCCAGCGGCAGTATCTGACTGCAAACGCGACGGTTCCTCAGGCTCAGGAGAAAACACACGCAGCGTCTCGAAAATTAAGTGGAGAACGGAGAGTCTTACACACTAGGTTTCCTCTACCCTACCCTGCAATATGCGGAAAAAGCGTGTATTTATTCATTTATTTTAACATTCAGAGTGCCAGTTTAGAGGATTATTGCTTGGCTTTAGAGCTTTATTTCGTATAATCTCCAAGTAAAATTTGCATGTTAACCATGTTGACCGCACCTTGTTTCGGATAGTCCATTAATCGACGAAGGCTAAATATTACATAATGTTAATCGTCATTATACCTATACGTGTGGTTAAAGTAATGTGTGTGTCACATACAGAACTTTCAGTAATTTCCATTTAAAAAGGCGGCTGTAACTCCAAGGTCAAGGTAGTTTTAAATAGGTACATTTCAAATAGTGAACTTCCCTTATTTAAATTCACTCGTTATATCTACCGTGTAGCCAGAGAGAAGCCTAAATAGGCTAGCCTAGAAGTAAATTCTTCTTTCGCCTCGTCCACAGTCAATAACCTCTTCTAACATGACATCCGGGGTGTCCTCTTGCGTTACTTTACTTTATGTTCCTCCAGTATTACTGACATTGTGTTCTCGAAAGACCTGAGTACGTTCTTCTGCATTCTCATTGTGATATTCTCGCTAGAACCTCCCATTCTGTGTATCTCTTAGTTGAGGATGCGATCAGTTCAACTATCTCCGCTTGCCCTCCGAAGAGATCGCTTCTTTACAGCATTTATATTTCATCAATTCTTCATTTATATCTAATATAATAAAATATTGAATAAAAAATATGATTCATTGAATATTTTTTTTCGGAAAAATTTTGCATTGCGTTGTAAATATACTAACAGAATATAAAGCGTTGCTTATTTATTATAATTTTTTTAAATTCTATTTTTTAAATATAGAATATACAATACTGTTGACATGATATGTAAATATATATAAATATATATATATATATATATATATATATATATATATATATATATATATATATATATATATATATATATATATATATATATAGCAAAGCATTCTTTAAAATTTAAATGTACAATGGCGACAGGCTTATCACTAAGCTTATATTCATATTTATATATATATATATATATATATATATATATATATATATATATATATATATATATATATATATATATATATATATATATATATATATATATATATATATATATATATATAAGCTAAACATGTCATACACCTATTAATGACTAGTCGCTGCAAATATAGGTAAATATAAGGTAAAAGAATTTTAAAATTGATCTAAGATTTTTTTATGAATAACTAACAGATAATAATCGTTCGCCTCTAAAAATCCTTCCTCTTTCTATCAATAGAAATAATAAATAAATGCTAAAAAATAACAACAATCAATAAATAAGTGCGATTAAATTTTTTTATATGTATATGAGTTATTTACATTGCGAGCATTTATGAGTGTGTGAATAATATTATTTACAAAATAAAAAATAGCAATAACAAATTTGTTTTATATTGTTATATTTTATGAAAATCAGTCAAGTGCGAGTCGTAATCAGCAGCGAGGGTACCGTACAAATTACATGATTGTAGGTAAACAGAAAACACAACTTGTAAAAGTTAATTAATTTGCGGGTGTTATTTCTAAGTAATGAACTATAGATATAAGTTCTTTAGTATTTTTTTAGTAATAAAAAAGTGAATATTTTACTGGTATATTAAATTTTTTATATTTTAATATACCAGTAAAATATTGGTTATAAACGGTAAAGATGAAAAGGTCTTATAAAATGTTACGATTGTATACAAGGTGGGACAACACGTTACATTGCCTTTTATTTAATTAAAAAAAAATCTATATAGTGAAATTCTCAAGTTAGCTAACGGATTACTGTACGGCTATCCGCTACGGGGTTAGCTTCCAGTGGTATTTTAGAAGCGATGACCATGATATCGAAGTCGAGTGTTAAAGTGAAGCTTTTTCTTGTAAAAACTTTTTAGTGTTACGGCTATTTTTATATTTTAGTCTTAATTTATTTTTAAATAGTTATGCCTATACTATATATTTCAATATATAATGATCTCGTTAATGTAATATATTTTTGTTAGCAGCATAGTCTGCGCAGGGGCGGTGTACGGAAGCAAATTCCCTCCACATTTCAAGTTTGGTGCCGCTACCGCTGCTTACCAAGTAGAAGGCGCTTGGAATGCTAGCGGTAATATTTTCAATATAATATATACTTATTTGTTTAGTTTTCAATTAATTATATATTAATAGTAACACTAATTATCAAGTAACTAATTTTGTTTTTCAACTTTGGTCTGTTCTGTTTTTAAGTAATGACGTTTCGTGTGTGCCAGTTTAGAACAATTCCCTTCGCCAATGACACTTTGTATGGAGAACACACGAAGGAGATTGTACGTTATAAAAGAGATAACTGCACACAATTATAGAATGCATTTTTCAACTCTGCCGAGATATGTGCTTGACATGTGATAATTATCATCTTGATTCGCTTAAAGATTTTTTAGAGTATATTATATTATTTGGTATTTTCATTTATAATATAATAATAATAACTTTATTACGGACTTGAACCTTAAATGATTACTTAGTAACATTTATTATACATTCATATAACAACTGTTTTGCCTCTAAAATTTTCATCTTTATTTAAAACCTGACAGCGACAGATTCACATTGAGTATTCATTGTATTATGCACTTTATGCTTTTGTTTAGTTACATTTATTACATTGTACACACACAGCAATGTTACATTTTATAAACTTGATTGCTTCCATATTCAATAGATAACGCAACACGTGTGTGTATTATCGTTACACCTGCGCAAGCGCACGCGCGCAGCTTATTTAAATAATATTACAAAATATATAATTAGGCTTTAGATTAAGTTCAACATATTTGACTATGTATATATTATGTATATAAGTACATATAATAAAAAAATAACAGGTCGCTGTCTCTATATATTTATATATATATATATATATATATATATATATATATATATATATATATATATATATATATATAGCATTTAGCTTATTAATCAAAATAGCCCATGATTTACTATTTTAATTTTTATTTAATAGACAAATCTCCCAGCATCTGGGACCACTTTGTCCACACAAAGCCAGATAGAGTCATAGACTTGTCGTCCGGAGACATCGCGTGTGATAGTTACAACCAGTGGCAGCGAGATGTAGAGATTGCTGAAGAGCTGGGATTACATTTTTACAGGTAAGTAGATTATCCGTTTCTATGATAGTGCGGTGCCTCAAAAAGCTCTTAAACAAAAAAAACGGTCAAGTTCGAGTCCCTACTCGTGCACCGAGGTTTCTGTACCGATTTTAAGAGTGTAGGTCAACGTGAAATACAATTTATAAAAATTAACAAATTTAAATTTGTTAGCGTATACACTCATTTTGTATAAATTGAACTACATATATAAGTTTGTTATGGTCTTTTTCTGTGATTTTGGCGTTCATACAATTTTAGATTAGGGTTTTTTTAATTTATTTATTCAAATTAAAATGATTTAATTTAAGAAGCTTATAGAATGAAATATATATAGCGAAAATAATCTAGACACAAGTTCAAATACTACTTACCTACCTAGCAGGTTCAAATACTACTTGTACATTTTTGGTAGAAACTTGTGCAGTTTTTAAAAATGTCTCAAACGTCTTGATTGAATATGTCTATAAAAATACAATCTCAAGTGTGCGCAAGCACTTATTAATCTGAACTTGACAATATTGTAAATATCCATGTGTTGAACATGTACCTGACCCGTATAGTTTATCATTTATAATGTGTTTTTACAATGATTGGCCTGTCATTATTAGGGTTCAGTATCCCAAAATAAAAAACTAACCCTCATTGGCTGATTAGGTTGTCCTTTTGTCCGTCTGTCCCACTGTCAAGACCATTTTACTTAAGATTGCGTGAAGTTATTAAGCTGAATATCTAATATTTCGATATATAGATAGTCCCTTGAAGCCCAGAAACAATTCAATCTCTTAGTCAACATAATCAAGAGATACGAGCGTTTATGATTATATTTGCAGGAAAATAAAATAAGCATAATATACTAATATTTCTAGGTCATTTTATGCATAATCGATTCAATGGATTTCGTGCTTTGTATATGAATTTTACACTAAAATAGACACACATAACACATTGTTACTGATTTTTAAACTATCTTACTGGAAACTGGAACTGGAAAATAGAAAATTGTTGTATAGCTTTATGAAACTAGCAAGTAGAAAGGCAGGGTAGGCAGGGGCAACCTGGTGTTGATATATTCTGTTCTAACTGAGCCGGGAAAAGAAAATAATTTATTCCTCCGAGTAGAAGTAAAGCTTACAATCTCTACATTGACTGTTCTGCTGATCCGTTCACGACACTCTCATTCAATTGAAATGTTTTTTATATTTGTAATATTGGAATTTCGTGAAATCCTCACTTAGTGCTCCCCTACTTTCCCCACGCGTTGTCCGTCAGTTACTCAGTAGCGAAAGATATATATATATATATATATATATATATATATATATATATATATATATATATATATATATATATATATATATATATATTTAGCAAAAATGGTAGAGTTATCTAAAAGCAAATTGAACTTTATATCACAAGTTGACATATTTATACATATATTATAATTAAAGATTAAAAGTATTTTTATATAAACTTGCAAATTCACGTCGTTGTAGTTACTCCATAAATATAGCTATTGACGTCAAACTCGAACGATATGTTTTGGTAAACAAAAGTGTATGTCGAACTTCGATGGTTTATGGAATATAATTATTTTTTAATACAAGTATTTTGACCCACTGTATCCTTATATAAGTATACAGTGAATCAAAAAATAAAACGTCTCCTTTTTAACTTTATTAAAGTAATCTGTTAAAAATATATATGTATGTCGATCAACCAAATTGCAGTGTTGAGATCAGAGCGGAGTGCAGAGTATTTACTATTAAGTTGCCATATGGCTGCCCACAGTGGAAAATATGGTTTCGTATATAAGAACGACAGGATAACGGAAGGAACTAGTCCACCCAGATATATGACACCGTTGGATGACCCAATCCTCGTGGTAGCTAGATGCACGAAGGTCACGCTGGAACAGAGATTTCTTAGCATGGCACAGACATCTTGAAGCATTGAGAGGCACCAGTAAAATACAATAGGGTAACGATGTACCTGGCTGCTAGAAATCCACCTGGGTGGTAAAGCATTTTATTCATAAGTGACTTAGGTAGCAACTACAAGTACAGAGGCAGCGGACCTCAGAAGGAATATCGCCTTTAGTTGCACATGGAACGCAAAAACTAGAATCCGTACGATCGCACCAATACTGGTAAATGGTGTGATAGAAAACCCCACAAGGCTGATCGTGGACGAGGCCTTAATGAACCATTTTGGGGCGATCATAATAACAGCCATATTATCAAAGACCCAAACAATTACACTCACCGGTGACATTAACCAACTACCCTTCATCGATAGATTAAACTTCTTCCAAATGCACTATATCAGCCCAAGCCTTGTAATAACTACCACTCAAGAGCTTGCAAGATCATATAGATGTCCGTTGGACGTGACTTACGCGCTCAACGAGGTTTACGATGGAATCTACTCGGCCCAACTCATGATTCACTCCTTGAGAAGATCGAGATACATGAGTGCTGCCATTCCAACAGACTTCCCGAACACCCTGTATCTGGTCCATAGGCAAGCAGACAAGGCGAACCTAACCAGGAGAGGATATTGAAGGGGGGAAAACTCGCGCATCCTAACTATTAACGAGGCCCAGGGATTATCATACGAGTCCGTAGTGACCATCCAAACAAAGACCATCAAGAGCGTCATACACGACAGTATCCCACGCTGTCGTCGCAATAACAAGACACACCAAAGGATGTATTTACTACTCTGACGGCGAAAATTTTCGGCGAAAGTTCATTCGTCGGGGAAATGAAAATTCCATGACTGATATAGTAGAACAACATCAATACTGGTATTTCCCATAGAGATAAGGACGCAATAAAGTCACTAACAAGGCACCTGGAAACGAAAACAACAACAACGAAGACAACAGCTTGACAATATGTCAACGACAACTGTCGGCCAATCGGAACATAGAGAATCGATTCACACTAAAACTGCTTAAGACCGAAAACTTTCAACTGTAATAATACAAATAAGAAAACCAGAACAATAATGGTACTGACGTCAAAGACTTTTGACGTGGTGAACAAAAAAAAGATACAATACCATTAGGTTCTTCTTTATTACATACTCGAATATACGGGGAGCTGAAACAATTATATACATATCATAAACACATATATTCGACAATTTAATTATTAATATAATATCTAACGGCTTAAAGTTAACTCCATCTCCTGTCTTTTTATATGTACGTACTTTGTAAAGCTACATACACACGTACATACATACATAAACTGATTGAATATAAATTTCAGGTTGTCTATATCCTGGACAAGATTATTGCCGAAATGCTTTCCAAGTTACATAAGTGAAGATGGAAAGAAGTACTATAATAATTTGATTAATGCTTTACTTGAGAAAGGCATTGAACCTGTAGTTACCTTGTACCACTGGGATCTACCACAGTCTCTGCAAGAATTGGGTAAGCTTTTAATGGTTTTACTTACTTGTTTCAATTTGATTCTCTTTGCTTACTGTAGTAAGTGCGTGAGATTAAATTAGATAAATAAATGTTTTAACGCCAAACTAATTTCAAACTTCTCGTACTGTGCCTCAAAGTCTAGAACTTGTAAACTAACTAAAATATAGACAGGTGTGCCACAAGGATCGATTTAAGGGTCTTTCTTATTTTTATTGCATGTAAATGATTTTTTCTTTTACATATAGAAACAAATACAAATAATCTCCTGGTTTACTGTTAGTAACAAAGTAATAAAATCAAATATATAGAATTGAAAGGACATAAGTTTAACTTATATGTCGATAGAGAATTTTATGATATATTATAGATTATTTTTTTTGATTATGTAGTATTTCCAGTACTAGCACTAGATTCAAAGCTTCAATGGTTCCACTGAGCTATACTCCACTACTTACGCTATTACATGACAACAGTGTGTACGTACAGTCACTCAAACAAATAATACTATATGACATTCAATATGATGTTTCATTATTTTACAGGTGGATGGACAAATCCATTAGTAATAGATTGGTTTGCTGACTATGCTCGTGTAGTCTTCTCCTTATATGCTGACCGCGTGAAGACATGGATAACTTTAAATGAGCCAATGGTTTTCTGTGATGTTACCTATCACACAGGAGTGCATGCACCAGGCATTCTTAGTCCTTGGATCGGAAGCTATATATGCAATAAGAATGCTATGCTAGCCCATGCTAAAGTATGGAGGATGTACGATAAGGAATATAGGCCAAAATATCATGGTATTTGATTTGATTTTTTTTTATATATTACTTACTTCAAGTTGTTTATCAGTTTATTAAAATGATTAAAATAAATCGCTATATCTAACTAGTTATACGGTGTTAAAGTAAATAGTTTTAACATTATTATTAATACTATAGAATAAGTTCAGAATTTTGTCTTAACAAAATTCTGGATTTTTAAGTTCATTAATTAATTTTAAATTAATATTATTTTTTAGTTTATTTATGTATATTCTTGTAATTTAAGGAAAAGTGTCTCTATCGAATCAACTGTTATGGGTAGAAGCAAGAAATTCAAGTGACGAAAAAGATGCAAAACTTGCGAGACAACTTATGGTATTTATAAATTTACATTTTTCTTATGTTACTATTGAAATATATTAAATATAAAATAGAAGTTCATGTTAAATTTTCACTGCTCTTACTATGGCGTAATTTTAGTATTTCATCCGCGTGATCTATATAATATATAATATATTTTCAAAAAATTAAAGGAAATTTTTAAGTGGCAACTTTAGTATCACACAATCATTACAGGTTGGTATGTACTCACATCCAGTGTACTCTAAAAAAGGAGGGTGGCCCCCGATAGTCGAAGAATTGTTAGAAAAGAAGTCTAAAAAGGAAGGTCTTCCTCGATCCAGATTACCCACATTCACGGAAGAAGAAAAAGAATTCATTAAAGGTATTCTTTATGAATCAATGTTGGGTTGGGTAGGTTAAGCTTGATTTATAGGTAGATTCTAATTATCGATAGTGGTAGAGACATTTAAGAAAAACGAAGAGTGTTTTAAAAATTGATTTCCTCTCGATACCCTATTGTATAAAAGATACAGCTTGAATAAAAATAGATAAATAAATGATTAAAAGTATATTTGAAAGTTTATTATTGCTAAAAACTGTTCAATGTTTAAAATATTGTTACATATTCTAGGTACGTACGATTTTTACGCACTAAACTACTATACATCTCGTATCGCTCACAAAGCGACGGAAGGTGAAGCTATCGGTTCCTGGCCTTTATATGGCAATAATGAATTCAGTATTGCTTTTGGAGCACGTCCGGAATGGAAAAAGGCAGGCGTCAGTTGGTTTTACGTAAGTGTAACACAATTATTTTTTTAAAGAGTTCCATTTGAGTATATACACAGTACAATAAGATATTAGTCTTAAAGTGATTTAATTGGATCTGTAGGTTGTAATAAACCACTGAAATATAATATTTGATTCAATCGATAAGCGTTATAAATATGTAATTGGTGTGTTGTGACGTCAGTTGATCTGCACTGATATTGGTGGACAACACTCGACACTTGACAGTATACTTACAAGACCGTATGACGTCATAGCGGCTGCATTTTCGCTTATATTAATTTTGTTACTTAATGAAATAAAACAAACATATTCTGTTTTGCAATTTTTTTGCTCATATAAATAATAGAAATACACAATTCACGTGCATTTAAAAGTTTATAATATATTTAAAATGATTAGTCAAGTCACCTTACAGCCATTATAAACGCAGTACTAGTTATTATTATTTATGAGATGAGGTTATATCGAAGAAGGAACAAAGTAATTTTTATCATATTTTCTCCTATTTGATAATAACTTTTTATACCATTGCGTTTGGCTGGAAAGAGAACCTTATCACTTCTTCTGTAATAAACACTTGTAGACAGAAATTACGTTCTTTCATATGTCAACTACTTTACGACGAAGTCAGATCTTATTGCAATCATATATATGTATTTGTATTTGTAGACAAACCCACTAGGCCTCCGCAACCAACTGCGCTGGCTGAAGAAACATTATGGGGATATAGAAATACTTATTACTGAGAATGGTTTTGCCGGATACGAATTCGGCCTTGAAGATTTTGATCGTGTTCAGTATTACAAGGATCATTTAGAACAGGTAAAGACAAAAAGACTAAATTTTAAAGCTCGCTAGAGAAAATTATATATTATCTTTATATACTGACTGTATTGACAAAATAGGTTCGTAAATAACTCATCATTTTATAGTAATTTGTAAAAACAAACATTGTTACTGTTGGTTATACTTGGAAGACAGACATATATATGGTATATACCATCGCCGACTTTTTTGTCTATGACTATGAAGAAGGTACAATCTCACCAAACATTGTTTTCTTATAACTCAAACAAAAGGTATTGCCAGCGTTTCCGAGGGAAGCCTCCGTTCAGCTTAACGCTTTCATCGTAATGTCGTCAGTTTGTACAAAACTTAACCTTAATGTACACTGAAACCGTCCTCAGGGATCACTTTCACTTTGTTGAAAACTGTATGAAAATTCATTCAGTAGTTTTTGTGTTTATCGCGAACAGACAGACAGACAGACAGGGGCACCGGGGTCTTTGTTTTATAATATGTAGTGATGAATTTTTATCTCTATGTGCTTCTGTGCATTTGATCATGTGATGATCTATATATATATATATATATATATATATATATATATATATATATATATATATATATATATATATATATATATATATATATATATACATATATATATAGATCATCACATGATCAAATGCACAGAAGCACATAGAGATAAAAATTCATCACTACATATTATAAAACAAAGACCCCGGTGCCCCTGTCTGTCTGTCTGTCTGTTCGCGATAAACACAAAAACATATATATATATATATATATATATATATATATATATATATATATATATATATATATATATATATATATATATATATATATATATATATATATATATATGTATAATATAACCGCTGTGGAGGCGTAAACACAATGGTCATGGGTTCGATTCCACATTTCATTATCATTTAATTTGCTCTGGCAAGAAAACAAAGCGCATCGTTGAGTTTCGTCACTCGAGACGCAATGTCTTCAAAATTGGCCGGAAAGTGTGAACGGAATGTATGAACACTATGTTCCCTCTGCCCTGCTTATTGCGGGCAAGAGCGTGAAGTTATTCATTAAAAAAATTTTATAACTTAGGTATATTATTTTTTTTTATAATATATCCTAATTAAATCAGGTTCTACTGGCGATCAAAGAAGACGGTGTAAACGTGACAGGCTATACAGCGTGGACTATGATAGACAACTTCGAATGGAATGATGGATACAAGTAACATACGCACATATTACATATATTTTTTTGTAATTTTTATGGAACTTTTTGGACTCTATATCAGTTTATAAAGTCTTTTTATGTCCAGAATTGTATTAATTTTTTTTTCAAAAAATAATAATATCATATCATATCGAATGATTTATTTTCATTCAACTGAATCACTGGTCACTGCCAGTGCATTGTGGGAACAATACACAGTATTTTTAGAAAATGTCTAAAACAACGATATTTGAACCCGTTCCATTGTAATCGTATGGCTTAGTAGTCACAGAGCTTGGACGGTGTCCAACAGTCGCGGGTATATCCCACTAGGTACAAACGTATGTGCGATTTCTAAAAATATTTTTATATATTTTGATTACACATTATAAATAATAGAATATATTGAACTGTCTACTAATCTATTAAAGCAGCTGTATGTTATTATTTTGTACCTACAACTATCCCATTAACAGTCAGACGTACCACGACCGCTTCTAGAGAATTAAAATAACAAAAAAAAAATTTTTCCAGATCTAAATTCGGACTCTACCAGGTTGATTTCGAGGATCCCAAACGGCCCCGCCGTCCTCGCGCCTCCGCCGAGTACTACAAGCGAGTGATACAACACCACTCGTACGATATAGATGGTGATAATAATAAAATTATAGATGAACTTTATTGCATGTTTTTTTTAAATTAATATTTGTTTGTCATTGTTTGACTTTTGATCATTATTTCTAAGCGCAGGGAAATCATTTGCGTTATCTGGGATGACAAAAGACGGAATATCTTGAATTGGGACTGAAAGCTGAAGAATGGGATTTCTTACACTAGATTATATATATATATATATATATATATATATATATATATATATATATATATATATATATATATATATATATATATATATATATATATATATATATATATATATATATATATATATATATATATATATATATATATATATATATATATATATATATATATATATATATATATGCCTGATATATAAGCTTGAGACTTAATGTCCTGCATCGCCTAGCTAGGGGCAGAGCGTCAGGCGCGTTAGTCCAACAACCTTCAATTCTGCTGCTACTGTAAACCTCCAAATGTTTTAGGACGGCTACGATTCCTTTTTCTTTGACTCATCTAAGGCTTGGATCGTGATTGGGGGCTTATCTTTGGGTGTTCTGCAATCTAAGCCTTTTTTCGGTCTTTATTTAGAGACCGATCGGTGTCTGTACTGTCATCCGATAGCGTTAGCACTACAAAAGGCTTATCGTATTTTCGAAAATTTAAAGACATACATATACTATATTAGTATGCTAATTTGTATGCCACCAAATATATATTTTTGACTATCCGAACAGATAGTCAAAAATATATATTTATAATAAAAATATATATAATAAATATATATTCGTATGTCAAACGGTATTTATTAGAAACGAGTTACTCAATTTTATAGTTAAAATTATAAAATATTTTTAATTTATGAATGATACACATAAGTAACATGAGATGAACAATCGTGTTACAAGATATACCTATCAATAAATAAATAAATGAAATATACTTGAGAATGTACAGCACATATATTGTATGTATATAATATTGTCTATCCATATATATATATATATATATATATATTCTATGTCAAAATTTCCTATGTTATCTCTGGACACTATAATATCTCATGCTTAGTTTAATGAAGTTCTATAGAACTGTGATAGTTGAACACAACTGACATCACCAATATTAGGTTCTCTATGATTGTCTATAATCAAATATCAGCAGTATTTACTAGAAATTGCTATTTTCTTTTCATAGGTACCAGAAAATTTGCGTACTAAATGAAATGCAACAAGTTCAGCTTATATTCAGCTTATACAATATGGTTAAGATAAAGTTCCTACGCTCTAAGGCCGCCTCATACACGTGTACAATAAATCATATTATTATTATTATGTTTCTCTTGTTACCAAGAGTTCTTGGGTTCAAGCAAACCTGGTCCTTTGTAAGCCTTGCGTGGTGACACAGATCGAATGCGTAGAAACTATGGCAAATATGAAAAACTAAACTTATTATTATTAAGGTTGTTATTTAAACGGTCGCCATATAAAATAAAATTACATTGGGTCCAAAATTATTTATTTGCAAAAACATATTATAGCTACTTCTTGGGACTGGCAACACTTAACCTCATCCTAAACTGTCACATTGTGTTGTTAGCTTATTTTAATGTGTAATGTAAACTCAGAACGACACAATCTAAAAATTAAATTGAATGAAGATTCCATTACTTTCAAATATTTAAATACTTATTATTTTATTATTAAAATATTTTCTTTTTCAGAACACAATTGTGACAAGCATAGTGGTGCAATAGCGCAGTGTATGGCAGACAACGCTTATTTAAAATGAACGCATCATCCCATCTCCGGAGTTCTACCTAAAATGTTATTATGACAATTATTGTAAAAGTATAAAGTCAAAAGACATTTAAGCTACCAAAACATATAAGAATTCATATATAATTTTGCAGGTTGATATTTTTTAGGTTAAAAACTATTTAATTATTAAATTATACTTAATCAAATTTTGTAAATATAATTGTATATAATATATTAAATGAAAGTATGATTTGGCAATTTAAGTACATCCGATGTTATGATCACTTGACACACACACATGTGATGAAACAATGTGCGTAGATTATCAATTCATACGTAACTACCTGCAGCATCACTCGCTTGGTCAAAATGAAATGTCTGGGTTGTGCCAATATATTGTACATTCTAAAAGGCTGAGATGATACTTGCCAAGGCGCAGTGGGTTACATGGTTTCCATCCATCATTAAAAAATAGTCTATAGCCTACCGCAATAAAGGAATAATTATATTTATTTATTGCGGTAGGCTATCTATCCTATTGATTAGAATTCGAATTCAATTAGAATCACTTGTTCCTGAAATTGATAAATATATACAATATAAATGATTTTAAAGTAGTACACATATTAGCTGTAGCTACTCATATATTATGGGTAGATTGGGCTCTTTATGTAAATTTAAAGGGCGATCCTGGTTTCCGATATTTAAAAATATATATTTTTTAAATAATAGGAAAGCAGAGGAAGCAATTATATTACAATCTTTGTATATTTCTGCCTCTGATTGTAACATTTGTGTTTATAAAAGCTGTTTGTAATATATTTTGGTTTGACACATGGCATCTTTATAAACAGCCTGAGGGCAGCACCTAGGGCGGCAAATTTTTAGGGCGGAAATTATTTTTTGCTTTTTCATAAAAATTAAGCAGATTTTTGTATGACAGGTTCCTGATCTTGTACAGATAGAAACTTGGGATACATTAGCTGACAGCCTTAACTCATTACCTATGTCTTGTAAATGAAATGGTACAGATTCCATATTCCCTACAAAATTGCCACCCACTATGTATTGTAGAAGGGCGGCATCGGCATATGTTTAGGAACAGTTTGTAGAAAAGAACTAATAAAAAAGAATAAATAAATTTTTAATGAAACTTTTGTGTTTTCATTTCTTTTAGTTATTGAATTATTTAAATTGAACATTTTAACGAAAAGTATTAACAACACTTTGATGCTTATGATATCTTATTCGGGCTTAATTTTTAAGGCGGAGAGCGCCTAGGGCGGCTCATTTTTGGGGCGGAATTTATTTTGTGCTTTTTCGTAAAAATTAGGCAGATTTTTGTATTTGATTTTAATTTTCAAGGCGGAGACCGGTGTATCATGGTGTATAACATAGGTCCTTCTGTCTACCCCGATATAAACGGGATAAAGTACAAAGTTAATAATTAAAATGACTATACATTTTTGAATCGCTTGTCAGTACTTGGTTACATTAAATAAATAATTTAATTACTGTGTATACACATAAATACTTAAGGAGGATTAGCGTTTTGGTGAAAATATTAAAGCAATTGTAATATACATGGGCACGGGACATGGGCCGAGGAAGGGAGAGGGCGGAGGCCAACGGTGCGCCGTGCCCACCCCAGAATGCTCACTAGCAAAATAAAGGCAAAAAAGTTGTTAAATAACAACATTTAGTAAATATATATTTTTTATTAGTTTATAGTTAATAGGATGGGAATTACTTTTTGTTACGCTATTTACTATATTCATTATTACGTATTTCTTATAAAGCTAAAATCAAAGTCCAAAATGTTACAAAAATTTTGTCCAAATTTATTTATACACAAAACACACAGAATTTTTTTATGTGTGCGTTTGTGTATGTGTATATGTAATGTATGTGTGTTTTGATATGTGGACATATGCTCGCTACAAGTTTTCTTGACGAGATTGTGTTGTATATAATTTCAACCAGTATGTACAATATGGTAAATATGGACAAATACATATAAATAAATGTCTATGGAATATTGTACTAAACTAACTAGCTGCCGTTTTTCCTTATTGTAATCTAATTGCATTTCACGATGTTAAATCATTATGATAATGAAGTGTTTCAAATATCTTTCTTATCAATATTGGAATATAAGTTAAATCACCCAAAACATAATAAGGAAAAAAAAAATGTGAAATGACAACAATATACTCGTAGATATATAATTTATGATTTTAATACGGGTCATATAATCATTTTGTACTGTTTAATTGACGTCTTTCATAACTTAGGGGAGTTCCCATCCATGACCTCTTATCATCTGTATCTTCATAAGTGGACTTAGTAAATGGGATATTTTAAATCTTCTATTACATGTTCATCTAAACTCACAATCTGTCTGTATGTTTTAATTATGCTTAGATTTTTGATTAAACAAAATCAATAATATCGTGTATAAAGAAATACTGTTGATGAGCTTTAAAGAATTATATTAATACTTTATTATTATAGCAACGAAACGGACTGGAGTCAAAGTCAAAGTTATCAGTTTCTTGCTTTTTATATTACTGTTAAGGATCAACCTCCATCCCGAGATCTGGAAACTAATTCATAAGAATTAATTGGAGACACTGGGCTCAGGAATAGGTAAAATAGTAATATGTCAATTTATAAAAAAAAACATTTATTATACACAGTATAAAAATAAATAGAAATTAACACTAAAACTTATTTTCAAATTTATTAAACGCGATTGTATCTAGAGAGATGAGTATGTCGGTGGTGATGTCTGAAGTTAGACTTAGAGTGTTGCTTGATGACTCGTTTGTAGTACTCCGCGGAGGCGCGAGGACGACGGGTGCGCTTCGGGTCTTCGAAATCCACGTGGAAAAGTCCGAACTTGAGTCTGGAAAAGCATTGAGATACTAAAAACTTAATGTCATTCAAATCGATGCTTACATTACAGTAATAATCTTATATCGAAGTTAAATATTTGAATATTTCAGTCTACCTAAATATATCTAAATATCTTAAAACAACTGAGTTAAGTCAGTTGTTTTTGTCAGTAGAATAGATAGAAATTAAATATTACTTGTATCCGAAGGCCCATTCAAAGTTGTCCATCAGCGTCCAAGCGGTGTAGCTCGTCACGTTCGCGCCGTCCTCGTTGATCGATAGCAGAACCTGTAGTTCACGCAAACATTAAAATTAAGTCCAATTTAGAATAATAAAAGAAATAGAATTTTTGGCTTTAAAATATCGAAAATCTCTCAAAATGAACATTAAATATTACCATAAGTATGTCATCTCTAACCTGTTCTAGATGGTCCTTGTAATACAAAACACGATTCACATCTAACAATTCCGGATTAGTGTCTGCGTAACCATTTTCTGTTATGAAAAATTCAAGATCTCCAAATTTATTCCTCAACCAGCGAAGCATGTGACGTAGACCTTCAGGGTATATCTGAAAAATATATTTTATGATTATTATGATTTAGAACAATATGCTTTACTGTACAACTTATACAATATAAGTGTTTAAGTAAACTTACATAAAACCAGGTAGCTCCTATTTTCCATTCCGGTCGAACAGAAAATATGATATCGAAGTCGTAGTTCCCCTCCATAGGCCATACACCAACCGCCTCACCAGGCTGTGCTTTGCGAACAGTGCGACTTGTGTAGTAGTTGAAGCCGAAGTAGTCATACGTTCCTGCAGAATGTAATGTAAACATTATTACACTATTATGACACTTAAACAAAAAAACATAAATCATTATTCTAATTAACTTTTAAAATATAACAAAATTATGTGATCCACAGTAGCATAGCTACAGACATACCTTTAACAAAATCTTTTTCTTCTTGAGTGAAATCAGGCAATCTTGATTTAGGCCAACCCTCCATCTTACTTCTCTCCCTCATGTGCTTCTCTACCAGCGGAGGCCAACCGCCTTCTTTAGAGAATATTGGGTACGTGTACATGCCCAGCTGTAAATAATGAACATACATATAATACGTTATTTCAGGAAAACTATATGTTATCTTATTATCAACCAAAGACATGTAAACGAATTTGAAAGAAAAGCATATGTATATACCATTAGTTCTCTCGCTAACTCCGCAGTCTTTTCTTCTTGTTCATTCTCAGCTACCATCCATGTGAGGAAATTTGCAATTGATACCTTTCCTGTGAACAAACGTGTTTATGTTATTTTTGTATAACTTAAACTTTTCAATAATTCTTTTAAAATAACAAAGAAGCTGTATTCTGAATGGAGTAGAAAACGCCGTTTGGACTGAACATTTGTTAGAACACGACGAAAATAATATAGTATAAATTTTGTTTACACTAACCTTGATACTTTGGTCTGAACTCTTTATCATACATCCTCCAGGCTTTAGCATGAGCCATCAGGACGTTCTTATTGCACACATAGCTGCCAATTCCTGTACTGACAATTCCTGGTGCGTGGATGCCGCTATTGAAGGAAAAGTCACAAAAGGCAACTGGTTCGTTGAAAGTTATCCAGGTCTTGACGCGATCAGCAAACAGAGAGAATACTGCTCGAGCGTAGTCACTAAACCATTCTATTGATTGTGGATTAGCCCATCCTCCTGTAAAGAGATGGAAATTTGATATTATCATGAAAAAGTTACTTTACAAGAAGAACTAAGTACTTTATTCCAACAAATTATATATTTCTGATAGATATTTATTTTGCGATTACTCACCTAAATCCTGCAGAGACTGTGGCAAGTCCCAATGGTACATAGTTATCACGGGTTGAATGTTCTTCGCAAGTAAAGCATTGATCAGATTATTGTAGTACTCCTTTCCATCTTTACTTATTTTATGAGGGTAACCTAACGGCATTAACCTCGTCCAGGATATGGAGAATCTAAAAATGGTTACAAATATTTATTGTTTATAATTGTCATCGTGTATGGCAAGCCATATGTACATATGTAAAGTTTCATATTATTACATATTAATCTTTAGTTTCTTTACCTATAGAAGTCAAGGCCCAACTCTTCGGCCATTTCCACATCCCTCTGCCAGTTGTTGTAACTATCACACGCAATGTCCGCAGATGTCAAGTCTTGGATTCTCTCCGGCTTCGAGTGGATGAAGTGATCCCAAACACTTGGGGATTTATCTGTCAGTATCGTAAGAGTTTATTAATATAATAAATATTGAAAATATATGATATTCTTTACGTACATTTAAATTTGAAATTAATTTTTACAGTAAAAAGTTCACGTTTAACTTACCGCTAGCGTTCCAGCTCCCTTCTATTTGGTAAGCCGATGTTGCGGCACCAAACTTAAAGCCGGGAGGAAACTTGTAGCTCTGAACAGCAACGAAGCTGATCACAACACTGTAATAGTAAACAATTTAAATAAATTATTTTTTTTCTGCATACTAAATTAAACAGGATTTATATAATGAATGTTTGAGATACATTTGAGATTATCATACCAAACCAAAATACCAAATACAACACTAACCATGCTACTAACGTCTTCGACCACATTTTGAAGCTAGTTTCAGTAAAGACTACACGTAGGACTACACGAGAGTACACGTCTCGAGCACTACTGACTTGCTAAAGAACTCTTCCCTATATATATGTTTGTTGTACTTTATCCTTATGAGGTAATTGTACCTTATTCGATAAATGTGGGAATCCCGTCGTTTTATGTATTGCAACTTACATACATGATATATATATATATATATATATATATATATATATATATATATATATATATATATATATATATATATATATATATATATATATATATATATATATATATATATATATATATATATATATATATATATATATATATATATATATACATATATATATAATACGCGTCGTAGCGGCACAGCCTCCGACCGTAAGCGCGAAGGTTTTGGTTCTTTATGACACGCAATTGATTTAATATTAAATTTAATATTTTGTAGCATTCAAAATATCTATAGTCGTTATTTATTTTTAAATTATATTCATTTTCTGCGGGATATTGGGATTATTTTATTGGGGAAATCCAGTTTTAGGGTATTGTTTGCTCACTATCAATATAGGTACTGTTCTTACGATAAAACAATACTATTTACCAAAGGTTTATTTTTTTTAAACAAAAATGCATCAAAATATTTTTTATATAAACACGAAATTTACTAAATATACTAATTTACTAAATATGTAAAATATAACTTTAAATTAACTACACATATAACTTTGTATTGGTTTGGTTTTCTATGACATAGCATTAAATAATAATTAGCAATAAATAGCAATAAATAATAATTTCAAATTTATGGATATTTTTATTTGCTTGTACTATAAGTTCTGATTTCTTGGCAAATTTACGAAAATAAATTTGCGAATTTCATACAAAATGCAAAAAAATAAAGCACAAAAAGTTTGACTTTTCCTGTGCCCTAATGTCTATTAGGGCACAGGAAAAGTCAAACTTTTTGTGCTTTATTTTATATAATATATTTTATTTGTATAAGCTGAAGTTAATATCAAATATCCAGGTCAGTAGTCTTACTGACCTGGATATTTGATATTAACTTCCGCTTATACTAGTACTTTTATAGTCGGATAGAGAGATGGACTGACAAACAGATATACAGAATAAATAAAAAGTACGATATAATTAATATTACAAAATGATACTTTTGTAAATTGTAAATCATTAAGTAGGTAGCTACTACTATATTAGGTAAATACTGTAAAAAATTTTTTGGTCATACTTATAGGTGAAGGTGTATTTGCATTGGATCTAGTATTATATATAGGATTATTATACTAGGATATTAAGAATGCTTTGTTTACGCATCCAAATATATATTCTTTATAGAAAATAATATTGGCAAAATCTATCTTTTAATTAAAAATTCCTCAAGTAAATATCCAGCTCCACGGTTGAGGATTGTACTCATCTTCTATATTTAAATTATATACGAAATACACTAGTGTTAGTTAACTCTTAGTGTTACTCTTAAAGTATTTTATTATTACTATATATATATATATATATATATATATATATATATATATATATATATATATATATATATATATATATATATATATATATATATATATATATATATATTGTTGTCATATTACAATATTACCCTAAAAGATTTTGAGGAAATTCGTACATAAACATAAAATTATTACGTAAACAAGACTAATGGTCAAATACATACATAATACACACGTAATTGGAATATCCTAAAACTGCATTTAATTTGAGGTAACATTCGTTAAATATGACTATTTTGTGACGAATTCGTAATTTCCTGACGCAAGAAGAGTAAACACTATACTATACAAAAATTGTTTTAGAAGATTATAGATTATAGAATAATGTCTTGTCATGTCACTAGGGTCCTTAAAAACTGCTCTGTAAAGTGTGAAGTTGCAAAAAGCTTTCGTGGTTATAAATTAAAAAGATAAATAACATGACGTTACAGTGACATGGCGTGACTTGACGTGACATGACACGACGACATAGTGACAAGAGTAGTTGGTAGTAGACATGCAGACGTTACTAACTTAATCTTTGTCTTGCAAAAACGACCTATTCGCTAAATTAAAGGAAACTAATTTATTGAAAGTTGCGTCTCAATATAACTTTGAAAGTGTTATGTATATTTCCTTAAGTTCGTAATATTCATTTAATATATGGTCTTGAGAAAATTTATTTATTTTTATCTATGTTGAAACCAATGTTAAAAATAGACAAGCTTAACGTTCTTTTGCATGCAAATTCGATGAATGATGAACGGGGATGACGAACTCACATATCTTCTTAAATTGATATACGATTCTTACAAGTTAGTTCAAATTCAAATGCAAATAATTTTATTCAAAGTAAGAATATATGATTCACTTTTTGAACGTCAAAAACATTACCACCGGTTCACTAAAGTTAATGCCTCAGACCTGAGACCTGAGAAGAACCGGCGCAAGAAACTCAGCGGGACATTTTTTTATATAGTCATTTACAATTATACAATTATTCATTGTTGAAAATGATACGTCTGAGATAGACTGGAGCGATCATTTCATTCCCAAGGTTTGTTATCATTTACAAAATCATTAATTAGGTAATAACCTTTAACAACACACACATCTTTTCACATTTTTTTAAAATTGCGATGTAGAACATTCTCGGGACGTTTTCTGGGATCCTATAGTATAAGCATACACACTGTCCTATAAAGGAATTGCGGACTCGATGCAATCGAGTTACATGCGCGATAAGTTTCAACCTACTCGTATTTCTAGTATTAATATTGTGTACATCGCCAATTTTAGTAAAATCATAAATATATATATTGCTTATTAGTATTGTCGAGTACTATAAATTAACCAACATCATTTTTTGTATTTTCTTTTTTCAACAAAACTTTTGTATTTTTTTATAAATAACTTTGAGATTAGCTTATATGGATAAGCTAATCTCAAAGTTATTTATAAGAAAATACAAAAGTTGTGTACAATATATTAAAGGAAATCCCAAAAATTATAAGTACAAAGTGCCCTCAAGTGGTTGGAATTACATATACTTTCATTCATTCCCATAAAAATAACGTTACATACGTTCATGATGTAAACTCTATGACGTCACGACATCATATTTTCCTACTACTAGTGTACGGGACAGTTTGCTTGTCTAGTATGCAATAGAGTACGGCGATGCTATAATAGTATGCAATAGAGTTTCCAATGAATCTCTAACAATGGAATTCAAAATAGAACAATAACACATTAAAACGTTTTCTTTTTTACCGTTCGTCAACCTTATTCGTGAGTAATTATTTAAATGGACACAACACATTGGAAATAAAAAAATGATAAATGATCATCTGACGCACACCTTATTTAAAAAAAGAAAAAAGCTGATACTAACATATTTTTAATTCATACGTCATATGTCACACTTTCCAAAAAGTATTACATGTTTATATTATAAGTCTTATATTTTTTTTTGCTTTTGATTTTGCTTATTTTTGTTTACATTACTTTCGTTACAGAGTTGACTTTTTGAGGTCGACTGGTTCTCTAATTCAGTTCAGTTCAGTTCTTTAAGTATGGCGTTTCGAGTGTGTCAGTAAACTTGGGGAAGGAAGGATATCGTAAATGGGATGGAGGAGATGGGGGCAGCTGAATAGGATATGGTAGGATGTGCCTTCGTCAAGGCCACATCCACACAGAGAATGGTTCCTGACCTTTATCTTAGCAAGATGAACAGGTGAACGTGAGTGTCCAAGGCGAAGATGACAGATGGTAGAAATAACCCAACGGTCTACATGCTTTAGCCGATAGAACCAAGGTTGATTTGGTATCCCTGCTTGAATCGATGCATTATGTTTACCTCTTAAACGTTTAGACGATTTCCAGAAGCATTTCCAGGACTTATCCATATGAGTTTTTGCAAGTGATAATAAATCATGGGCCGAATTGGAAAAATGTTCTAGTGCAAGCAAGAAACAGAAACTAAAGTTAATGAGAGTTACTATTGGTACTTAGGGCGACTATCAGTTGTTAGCTGAACAGTTAAGAACAATGTGTTAATCAATAAAATAAAATCACTAACATTAATCACTGTTAGCAATAGTCATAAAATTATTTTCGAAACTTATGACAAAAACTATATATTTATTAAGACAAAGTCAAATAAGTGTAATCAAAATAAGAATGTACAATTTTTTAGTTTTAGACGTCAAATAATTAATTAAACACTAGTTTACTAAGACGAATGTCCCAAACCTGAGAAGAACCAGCTATTGTAACTCCATTCTTGGTTATTTCTACAATATTGTAGACTCTTTGATCTTGTCCATTTCACTAATACGTACAATGGTAATGATTTAGGAATGAAAATTAGCTATCTCTTAGATTCCTTTACTAGGACATGGACACTATCGCATTCGTTCGGAATGTGGCTTTACTTTAAAAAAATTAAATTATATATTTTGGCACAAATTATCGGACCATAATTAAATAAAAATTATTTAATTAAATTTCTGAGCTCTCAATGCTTTTTTGAATGAACAAAATGCATTAAACACCTACTTGCTTCGTTAGCTCCGTTCAATTCAGTAACGCTCAGATAAACGTAAAAAGTTAATAATATACAGATTCAGTAAAGACATACATATGGAGCTTAACGATGTACCCATGCCGGGGTAGCCAGGGAGACTAAAGTGCCAATGCTTATGTAAGCATACACACTTTTTTTTCTGTCCACTGTCGTTGGCCTCTTCATACATGTCCTAGGATACATACATTTTACGTAGCTTTTCTCCAGTATCGTGAATATTATGTTTTTGAAAGTCAAACGATTTATTTTAAAGAGCCGACAATAGGTAACCAAATATTCTAACATCGAAGATACATAGACTAGACTTTGCAAAAAAGCAAGAGATTCGTACTGCGTGTTGAGTGACGGCCCTCAACGCCGCGCTTCATCTTACCAGAGGGGGAGAGGAAAAATAAAAAAAAGTTAATTACTCTCTGCACCACGTACGTACATACGTTGTATTAGTCAGATTTTTATTGGGACTTCCTTTTAAGCATTTCAAAGGGTTTTTTCCTTTATAATTGTTTTCAATAACAATTCTCAATAGACTTCAAAGACGGCTCTGACATATACGTACATTACATATTCATTGAAATTAACTCACATTAAAACAAGAAAATATTTTGCCTAAAGCAACAATCGTAATACTGTCGCAGTAGACCTATAAGACTATAATTCGTATATTTTAAGTATACCTTGAGCTTCCCGCTCAAACCTGAAATCACCGCATGAAATCTTATATGCTCCTCTATTTTGTAAGTGCAAGATATAAAAAAACATTGACTAAGTAACTGACTTAATATACCCTATATGGCTTAAAGAAGCAGGCGGAATCGGGTCTTGTTATTAAAGAAATCTTTATTACGAATTTTTACGAATAATTATTATTACGAATTGAATTCTTTGAATTCTTATCTTATCTTATTGAATCTTTATTACGAACCAATGTGAACTTATCCTTAGCATGCACATGTGAGTTCTATTCCTTGTTTATATTTAAATTACATCACGTGACTATTACGCTGTGACGTGACTGCGCTCGTCTGACCACACGATGTGCTCTACAAAACCCATGGGTCATATTATTTACATACAAACTATAAAAAGGCGTTTCCCCGTCTACTCAGACTCGGCTCCGTTGTGTCTCCAGTTATGTAAACAAAATATGTATATATATATATATATATATATATATATATATATATATATATATATATATATATATATATATATATATATATATATATTTATATATATTTTCCACTTAGGATTATCCCGGCCTATTGCCAGGGTCTGCTTTCCTACTTAATCTACTCTACTTTGCACGGTCTTGAGCATCCTCAGTGGTTAGTCCATTGGCTCTCATGTCCTGCATCACGACGTCCAGCCGTCGCTTCCCTGGGCGTTCGGGGGGTCTTACTCCAGGAACAGACATATCAAGGCATTTTCTTCCGAAGTAGTTCTTAGGCCGGCGCAAAACGTGGCCATACCATCTCAGACGACGCTCTTGGAGCTTATCCGCTACGTCACGGACCCCAAGACTACCTCGAATGATTTTGTTGCGTATGCGGCCAGCCCGAGTAACGCCACACATCCACCTCAGCATCTTCATCTCCGTTACGTGAAGCTCCTGAGTTTGCCGAGATAATGCTGGCCAACATTCGCTGCCGTATAAAAGAACTGGTCGGATCATGCTCTTATATATCAGCCCCTTGAGTTTGGGCGGTATTCTGTGATCGCAGACCACACCAGTGACCTCCAGCCATTTGGCCCAAGCAGCGCTAACCCGGGCGTGGACATCGTAGTCGATGCCTCCGGACTCGTGCATAATGGATCCAAGATACCTGAACTTCTCCGACTTAACGGCTGGCTCAGGCCCGATGTGGATGGTGCTCGAGTCTGGGTTCCCGCAAGCCATGTACTCGGACTTTGACACATTCAGTTTAAGACCACCGTTCTCAAGCGCACCTTCCAGGCATTCACTTTACGCTCCAGCATCAGTCGGTTCTCGTCAATGAGTACTATGTCATCGGCATACATCATCAGCCATGGAGGCTGGACCGTGACAGTATCTAGCACTACATTAAACAAAAGTGGACTAAGAGCTGAGCCTTGTGAACCCCTACTGTAATTAGGAAAGGTTTGGTATCGCCAACAGCGGTCCTAACTGTAGAAACAGAGTCGTTGTACATGTCTCTGATAATGGCAACATAGGATTCAGGGATCCCTTTGGATCGCAGTGCCCACCAGATCCTCGGCGGAGCCTGAGGGCAATCACGTGCTCGAAGAGCTTCATGGTGTGACTCATAATCTTAATGCCCCTATAATTACCGCAATCTTGAACACTGCCCCTTCCTTTGTAAATAGGGATAATAAAACTGTGCCGACATTGATGTGGCATCGTCCCAGTGTTCAAAATGCGGTTAAAAATATCAGTAAGCATGAGCACACCACGAGAGCCTAACGATTTCCACGCTTCGATCGGAATATCGTCAGGTCCCACCGCCTTACTGTTCTTCATGCGTCGAAGACAATTCCGAGTTTCATCAAGGGTTATTGGAGCAATAAGTCCCAGGTTAGGAGGTGGTTCAGGCGGAATACTACCCGGGTGCTGAGTATTCAGCAGCTCCAAGAAGTAACTTCTCCACCTCTCCTTCACAGAAGCATGACTACAAAGCAGCTTGCCCTGGGAATCTCTGACGCAAAGACACTTTGTGATATCTTGCGTCGCTTTATCCCGAGCACGTGCCAATTTGTAGATGAGCTACTGCCCCTCCACAGTTTCAAGTTTATCATATAGAGGTAATAAACCTTCACTGCGGGCTCTGGCTACAGATAAATCCCCAAGTGTTTTGGACTACTCTTTTGCTGGCACGTTTCGCTGCTATGTACTCCAGTCTGTCTTCAGGAGAGTTATAGTTTAGAGAGATTATAATATTAAGTAATGAAATTTAACGGCGTGCTTTGCCCTGCCGGAGCGGAAAAAGGGATATAAGTTAATTCCCTCAAGTGGGAATTAAACTCGTATTCAAATCAGTTACAGACAGACGGTGCCCCACTACGTCACGATTGCGTCATTAATATATTGTGTCCATAATACTTGATACATATTACTTGAATCGGTTATTTAACACATTTATTTGTATCAAATGTAAAAACATTTCACAGAGAGGAAAAATGTGACCTCATCTTAAGTACTGTTTATTTATTTACGTACAAATATTTACTCAATGAACGGCTACGTCATTATTGGTATTCTGTACGCAACATATGTTACCTTGATCTATGCGTTGTATGAATCAATGAGTTTGTTATATAATTTGTTTCCGCCACAAGTACCATAGAGTAGATTAAGTCATTTTATAAATATTTATTTATATACTATTTTATTAAGGATAATTATAATTAAAAAAATAAATGTGAGCAGTACTCGCGCACCCAGGGTTCCGTACCAATTTCGTGATTAAAGTCAACGGTTTGCCAATTTCTTCTTCTTCTTCCTGGCATTAGTCCCGGCTTTTGCCAGGGTCTGCCTTCCGACTAAGCCTACTCCACTTTGCACGGTCTTTAACATCCTCAGTGGACAATCTATTGGCTCTCATGTCTTGTGTCACGACATCCAGCCATCGCTTCCTCGGGCGTCCGGGTGGTCTAACTCCAGGGACAGACATGTCAAGGCACTTCCTTCCGACATAGTTCTCAGATCGGCGCATAACATGGCCATACCATCTCAGGCGACGCTCTTGGAGCTTATCCGCTACGTCACGGACCCCAAGACTACCTCGAATGAATGTGTTGCGTATGCGGTCGGACCGCGTAACGCCACACATCCATCTCAGCATCTTCATCTCCGTGACGTGAAGCTCCTGAGTGTGCCGAGATAATGTTGGCCAACATTCGCTGCCGTATAAAAGAACCGGTCGGATAATGCTCTTGAATATCAGTCCCTTGAGCTTGGGCGGTATTCTGCTATCACAGACTACACCAGTGACCTCCCGCCATTTGGCCCAGGCAGCGTTTATACGGATGTCGTGGTCGATGCCTCCAGACTCATGCATAACGGCTCCAAGGTACCTGAACTTCTCCGACTTAACGGCTGGCTCAGGCCCGATATGGATGGTGCTCGAGTCCGGGTTCCCGCAAGCCATGTACTCGATCTTCGACACATTCAGTTTGAGACCACCGTTCTCAAGCGCACCCTTCCAGGCGTTCACTTACGCTCCAGCATCAGTCGGTTCTCGTCGATGAGTACTATGTCATCGGCATACATCATCAGCCACGGGGGCTGGCATTGGATGTGAGCCGAGACAGTATCCAGCACTACATTGAATAAGAACGGACTAAGAGCTGAGCCCTGGTGAACCCCTACAGTAATTATTATTAGTCAACTAATAAAAAACTAGCTTAAGTCTACGTTAACTATAAAACATATAAATTATAAGAATTTCTTTCTGTATGAAACATATTAATTAAGTTAAGTAAGTTTGAATCCTTGAATCTTTGAATAGGTCAATAATGTACAACTTTTGAGAGTCGACAAACTTAAATTTGCGGTTGGATGTACTAATTTTGTATGAAATGAACTACAGATACAAGTTTGTAATGTCTTTTTTCTGGTATACAACAAAAAAATCATTTTGAATATAAAAATATTGGATTTTTCCATTATTTGTTCTATAAGTTCTAACTTATTGTCAAAATTCCTATCTCTAGGACAACGATGAGTAAGTCTTGATTACACGATTTTTATACAAAATGCAAAAAAAATAAGTTAATAAAATAAAATAACAAACGTTTATATCTTTTGATAGCGTTGACTTAGAAGATTGAATTATTCTGGATATTACTCTGGATATCCGTATTAGCCGAGAGATGTTCACTGCTGGACAAAGGCCTCCCCATTGAATTCCATAAATACCGGTTCTGGGCCGCCCCGATAGAAATACATGAGCATATGCCTGCGGCTTTGCCACCGTGGTAAAATGGTAATAACTAAGAGTTATGTAAAACATATAAGACATTAAAAAAATCCTTATAACATTCACAGCAGGTTATATTTAAGCGATGTAATATAGCCTAGAGCCTTTCTGGATAAATGAACTATCCAGCACAAAAATATTTTTTCAATTCGAATCAGCACTTCCTGAGATTAGCGCGTTCAACCAAACACACTCTTCGGCTTTATAATATTTGTATAGAAGTATAGATACGAGTATAACTAGATTGTTGAACTGTTCAGTAACTTCAATTATACATAATTTATATTAAAATATCTCTCAAATTAATTTTGAAAGCATTAAAATTAGGGAAGATAAATAAATAGTAACTAATCCAGAGTTGCGAGATATTAATCGAGTTTTATATTACAAGGACCATCTAGAACAGGTAGATAATATATTTCATAATGCTTTCAATGTTTCCAGTTATTATATAATTAAAGCTTCTGTAGTTAAAATTAAATTCAAATATAATGCTGTTTATAAATTATTGCAGGTTCTGCTGGCGATCAATGAAGACGATGTGAACGTGACGAGCTACACCGCGTGGACGCTGATGGATAACTTTGAATGGGCATTCGGATACAAGTAATTATTATTTATTTTTTTATATGAAAGGGATCTTATTTATTAAACTTATGCTTTTCTTACAAATTAAACTTAAAAGTGCAGTCTAATATTTTAAAACATACCAAGTATTAGTTAGTAAGTTTACATTCTTGCTGAAATTATTCAAATTATTCTATACGCTATATTATTTCAACTAAATACGTGTAATTACATTTGCTTTGTTTCCAGGCTCAAGTTCGGACTTTTCCACGTGGATTTCGAAGACCCGAAGCGCACCCGTCGTCCTCGCCTCTCCGCGGAGTACTACAAACGAGTCATCAAGCAACACTCTAAGTCTAACTTCAGACAGCACCACCGACATAGTCATCTCTCTAGATACAATCGCGTACAACAGCTTTAATATTAGTAGTTATTTAATTCATATAATATTGTATATTTTACATAATAAATGTTGATTTTTTATAAAATATTATGTTACTATTTATTTATTTTCCCTAATTTTAATTCTTTCAAATTTAATTTGAGAGATATTTTAATATAACTTATTTTGTTATTGAAGTTACGGAGCAGTTTAACAATCTGGTTATACTCGTATCTATACTTCTATGTATAGAATTCTATGTATGTATGAATAATTGTATGCTGGATAGTTCAATTATCCAGGAAGGCTCTAGGCTATATACTGTAAATCGCATAAAATAAAAAGGAATAACAAAAAAGAAAACACAAAGACAAAATGTATGTAGCTTGGCAACCTTGGATTGTAGGGTTTGTTCAGTGGGTATATATAAATACCTTTTACATATATATATATATATATATATATATATATATATATTATATATATATATTATATATATATATATATATCTATATATCTATATATATATATATATATATATATATATATATATATATATAATATATATATATATATATATATATACAATGTTTGTTTCAAGTTTTAAAGATGGCAAGGTCGAGTATTTATGTATGTTTGACCATAATCTAGGACTACCTATAATTACAGATTGGCTTTCGCCTGGATTAATAATGAGAGCGTAAGACTTGCTCCATGCAGAAAAACGAGCGAAGTCTTCCTTTAATAAGCAAATTATGCAAAGATTTTGTAACATAAATGTTAAGATCATCGACATATAGATGATGAAATTTAAGAATTGAAGTGGAAACAACACGCCACCTTGTGAAACACCAGCATTTAAAGTAGACCAATCAGAAGACGAGTCTTCTATGCGGATGCATTGCCAACTATCACACAAGTAACTTTGTAACCAGTCAACCACCTCAGGAGATACGTAAAGAGGAACAGCAATGGCAAGCAGGATATCGTAGTCTAGTGTATTGAAAGCGTTGCTAAAATCCAACATCACCATCACTGTGGCCATCTGATCATCCAATCCTTTTCTAATGTCTTCTGTTTTTTGACCATGTATTGTATTTATAAATTGACTTAAGTTTAAAAATATAATAAATTCATTCATTCATACAACGCGTAGATCAAGGTAAAATATGTAGCATACTAAATACCAATAATGACGTAGCCGTTCATTGAGTAAATATTTGTACGTAAATAAATAAACACACTTAAGATTGGGTCACATTTTTCCTCTCTGTGAAATATTTTTGCATTTGATACAAATAAATGTATTAAATAGCCGACTCAAGTATTACGTATCAAGGACATAACATATTAATGACAAAAAAAAAAAAAAAAAAAAAAAAAAAAAAAAAAAAAAAAAAAAAAAAAAAAAAAAAAAAAAAAAAAAAAAAAAAAAAAAAAAAAAAAAAAAAAAAAAAAATGGAAGGTTTTAATGAGGCGCGGGTACAAATCCCGCTGCGTTTAAATTTTTATATGTTTTCTTTAAGTATTTAAGTTACCTGCTCTAAATGATCTTTGCAGTATTGCACGCGGTTGACATCTTCCAATCCAGAAATTGTATCAGCGTAACCATTTTCCGTTATATAAACTGGCATATTTCCGAATTTATCATTCAACCAACGTAAGAGATAGCGAAGACCTACTGGATATATCTAAAATAAAGACCAAATTCAATAAATGTCCATATTTCGACATAGTCAATTTTTAGTTTAATACTTTTGTTATTTATATTTTCTGGGTCGTCATGGCGCAGCAGCGCAGGGTATAAGTGTAAAGTAGTGTATGACGATTGTGGGTCTGATCCCCATGAGGGGAGAATGGATTATTTCATCTTCCTTGTACAAGTAACAAGACATAGCGCGGCGTTGAGTTCCGCCGCACAACACACAATTGCTCAAAAGGCGGAAGGCGGAAACAGAATGACTTAACACTAGATTATCTTTGCATACCCTACTTTATGCGGGATACAGCGAAAAGCCACAATTTTTTAATGAATAAATATATATATAATACATATGTCCAGGCTGTGATGTGTTGTAATTAATTAAAAAAAATATTATATAATTCTATCCAATATTGACTAATAAATATACATGACATACAATATACGTACATAGAACCAGTCAGCACCATTTTTCCATTCTGGTCGAACGGAAAATATAAGATCGAAATCATAATTTCCCTCCATAGGCCACTGGCCAAGCTGCTCGCCATCCTTTGCTTTACGCACAGTACGAGCTGTGTAATAGTTAAAACCGATAAAATCGGCAGTTCCTAAAAAAATACCATAATTTATCATATGCGAATTTCAATATTATATTATTTTTATTAATATTATTTTAAATAACATGACTTATTTATTATAACGTACCTTTAATAAGATTAATATCCTCTGGAGTTAATTCTGGCAATCTTGACTTCTTCATGTCTTTCATGTGTTTCTCAACAAGAGGAGGCCAGCCACCTTTTTCAGAATATATTGGATATGTATACATTCCAAGCTTAAAATATTATTAACCGTTTATTATTACTTTACGAATATCATAACCACATAAAACAAAAACTGCAATTTAAAGTGTTACTACAGATATGATATGAATAATTTAGAAAATGGAGAAAGAGTCCACTTTCTAAATGAACTGCGAGGTGGACAATTATGGGAGCCCGGTCGTGTTTTTCAAATGATTGTGTTATATGTGGTTCAGGTGGAGGTAGAATTTCTTAAATTATTTAGTGTTATATAATACTGTAGTATACTAGTTAGATATATCGTTTTATTTACGATATCATATAACAAATCTTTAAAATAAGCATATATATATATATATATATATATATATATATATATATATATATATATATATATATATATATATATATATATATATATATATATATATATATATATATATATATATATATATATATATATATATATATATACATATATATATATGTATATATATATATATATATATACATATATATATATATATATATATATATATATATATATATATATATATATATATATATATATATATATATATATATATATATATATATATATATATATATATATATATATATAAACAGTACGAAGTAACCTAGTTAATAATTAATACACTCCTTTAACCACGATTCGCCCTGCGCCACTCAATAAGAAAAGCCCCCTTCTTGTTGAGTGGCGGAACTTAAGGTTGCGAGCTTGCCGTGTTGCTAGAGCGAATAAAATTAACATAATTCATTCTATTACAATAAATTAAAATTAATCTTAATATTTACTGATTAAACTAGTAGTATCTAATTAGTTTAGAATAAAGACTTCTCTTTATTCTAAACTAGTTTTTAATCTATTTAATCTAAACCAATATTTTATACTTTTACTATAAAAGTACCGTCTAAGGAGCCCTTTATCCTTAAGCCTATAGTTTACATAGGTAAAATTATTGCTCAAGCTCATGTATTAAAAATAACAACATTGTTTTTAAATAAACATTCTTATTTTTGAATAGTTGCAATATTAGAATAATCACAATTCCGGGCTAGTGTAATTAAGTTCAAATTAAGCCCAACTGTATGTCAATTGCATTCGCCTTTTCTGCCTCGTGTTTCAATTAATATTATTTGCCCATTTTTTCTTACCAAAATGGTATATCCATTTTGTTTATGGCTTAGCAATGTCCCAAGACTACGTTCTCTGGCCAATAAATGTTTGTTTTGAAAGGAAAAATCATGACATTATGGAATCGTGAATACCGATAGATTCGAAGTTAATTAATATTTTGTAAATTACAATAACAAATGTATGCATGTATGCAATTAATCAAATACACGTGCTTCTTATTTACTTCCTGTTTCTTATCGTACAGTAGCAGCTATTCTTCTAATGGGCCGTGAGTTGCAATCAGAAAAGAAAGCGCTTGCGGGACTTCATGCTTTCCGCGCATATAAGCGGTCTCGGACATACGACCATTGGAAAACGCTATTGTACGGATCAGAGAAGAACGTCCGTAGCGCTGATTTGGTAGAAGTACGCCTAGTTAATGTAGAGGCGTTATTCAAGGTGCTGAGGTGCTGACGGGGCACGGCTCTATGTCGAGAGGTGTCACCAGTGTGCCACCGGTGTAATGCGTCCGTCGACCCAATGCAGTATGATCTAGCCGGATCTTTGGCTTGGGCTCTACAACGCCACGCTTTGATGTAGTAGGTAAGGACTACTCCTTGTCAGATGGGCAGTCAGACAGGTATACACTCTTGCATTCTTCATGTTTCAGTTTCGTTGCTATGAGAGTAATTTCCTTTCGTAAGGCGTTAATAAACTTAACTCTGACACTGACTTCTTGGGGTAAAAAATGTACAATTATTTATTATCATATAGGAAATCGGGATATGAACTCATAATAATCATGTTCAGACTACAGAATAAGGAGAAGATAGACATTTTAATGTAGAAGTCTGCTGAATTGATTCAAATTCAAATAATTTTATTCAAAGTAAGAATATATGATTCATTTTTTGAACGTCAAATACATTACCACCGGTTCACTAAAGTTAATGCCTCAGACCTAAGAAGAACAGGCGCAAGAAACTCAGCGGGACTTTTTTTTTTATACAATTTTTCATTGTTCACAATGATACGGTGGAAATAGACTGGAGCGAGCATTTCATTCCCAAGGTGTGTTATCATTTACAAAATCATTAATTAGGTAATAACCTTTAACACACAAACGTCGTTTCACTATTTTTTTTTAATTGTGATGTAGAACATTCTCGGACGTTTCCTGGGACCCTATTGTAAAAGTGTACACTCTGTCCCATGAAGGAATTGCGGACTCGATGCAATCGAGTCACATGCGCGGTAAGTTTCAACCTATTTCTAGTATAAATTCATCTAAATTCATTGAATAAAATTAATTGAATAAAATCATCTATTCAAATCAATGTGTTTAATATTAAATATATCAGCAACTTATATAACAAATTATAACTCATTTAAGTTCAGATAAACACGGTAATAAACAAGTATTAATCGATCGATACTTAATAAAAATTGCTTCAGCATTGCTATTAAAACTTTAGTAGGCGACATTAATATTCTGTGTTGTGTTATTAATTGGAAAAGTGTCCATGTTTGTTGTAACATGTGTTTTGCGAAAATGTATAAAAAAAACCAATACTATCTATATATATATATATATTTATATATATATATATATATATATATATATATATATATATATATATATATATATATATATATATATATATATATATATATATATATATTATATATATATATATATATATATATATATATGTATATATATATATATATATATATATATATATATATATATATATATATATATATATATATATATATATATATATATATATATAACGCCAACGCCCATACCACGTTGAACACACCGGTTCTCGTCCGATCACCGAAGTTAAGCAACGTCGGGCGCGTTCAGTACTTGGATGGGTGACCGCCTGGGAACACCGCGTGGCGTTGGCATCTCAGAGGGTGTCTAAGCCAATTATATGTCCGATATTTGGTTTCCGGCATACGGGTACGCGACCCCGGGACCTCGAGCCACCACTTTCATAACCCGATCCAATCCATGTAAGTGGTGTCCCTCCCCTATATCCCAAGTCTTTCTGCCTCTTATTCCCTGTCCTTTCTTGGTTTCTCCCAGTAATGGGTTTGGAGGTCAGATGGCAATCGCTCCACAAAAAAACCACTTCGCCACTCATATGGACCGATTGGTCTTAGTCGGAAGGCAGACCCTGGCAAAAGCCGGGACTAATGCCAGGAAGAAGAAGATATATATATATATATATATATATATATATATATATATATATATATATATATATATATATATATATATATATATATATATATATATATATATATATATATATATATATATATATATATATATATATATATATATATATATATATATATATATATATATATATATATAGATAGTATTGGTTTTTTTTATACATTTTCGCAAAACACATGTTACAACAAACATGGACACTTTTCCAATAACTAACACAACACAGAATATTAATGTCGCCTACTAAAGTTTTAATAGCAATGCTGAAGCAATTTTTATTAAGTATCGATCGATTAATACTTGTTTATTACCGTGTTTTTCTGAACTTAAATGAGTTATAATTTGTTATTTAAGTTGCTGATATATTTAATATTAAACACATTGATTTGAATAGATGATTTTATTCAATTAATTTTATTCAATGAATTTAGATGAATTTATACTAGAAATAGGTTGAAACTTACCGCGCATGTGACTCGATTGCATCGAGTCCGCAATTCCTTCATGGGACAGAGTGTACACTTTTACAATAGGGTCCCAGGAAACGTCCGAGAATGTTCTACATCACAATTAAAAAAAAATAGTGAAACGACGTTTGTGTGTTAAAGGTTATTACCTAATTAATGATTTTGTAAATGATAACACACCTTGGGAATGAAATGCTCGCTCCAGTCTATTTCCACCGTATCATTGTGAACAATGAAAAATTGTTTAAAAAAAAAAAGTCCCGCTGAGTTTCTTGCGCCTGTTCTTCTTAGGTCTGAGGCATTAACTTTAGTGAACCGGTGGTAATATATTTGACGTTCAAAAAATGATTCATGTATTCTTACTTTGAATAAAATTATTTGAATTTGAATCAATTCAGCAGACTTCTACATTAAAATGTCTATCTTCTCCTTATTCTGTAGTCTGAACATGATTATTATAAGTTCATATCCCGATTTCCTATATGATAATAAATAATTGTACATTTTTTACCCCAAGAAGTCAGTGTCAGAGTTAAGTTTATAAACGCCTTACGAAAGGAAATTACTCTCATAGCACCGAAACTGAAACATGAAGAATGCAAGAGTGTATACCTGTCTGACTGCCCATCTGACAAGGAGTAGTCCTTACCTACTACATCAAAGCGTGGCGTTGTAGAGCCCAAGCCAAAGATCCGGCTAGATCATACTGCATTGGGTCGATGGACGCCTTACACCGGTGGCACACTGGTGACACTTCTCGACATAGAGCCGTGCCCCGTCAGCACCTCAGCACCTTGAATAACTCCTCTACATTAACTAGGCGTACTTCTACCAAATCAGCGCTACGGACGTTCTTCTCTGATCCGTACAATAGCGTTTTCCAACGGTCGTATGTCCGAGACCGCTTATATGCGCGGAAAGCATGAAGTCCAGCAAGCGCTTCCTTTTCTGATTGCAACTCACGGCCCATTAGAAGAATAGCTGCTACTGTACGATAAGAAACAGGAAGGAAATAAGAAGCACGTGTATTTGATTAATTGCATACATGCATACATTTGTTATTGTAATTTACAAAATATTAATTAACTTCGAATCTATCGGTATTCACGATTCCATAATCGGTATTCACACACACACACACACACACACACACACACACACACACACACACACACACACACTCACACACACACACACACACACACACACACACACACACACACACACACACTCACACACACACACACACACACACACACACACACACACACACACACACACACACACATATATACACATACACATACACATACACAATACAAATACAAATATATATATATATATATATATATATATATATATATATATATATATATATATATATATTATATATATATAATATATATATATATATATATATATATATATATATATATATATATATATATATATATATATATATATATATAATATATATATATATATATATATATATATATATATATATATATATATATATATATATATATATATATATATATATATTATATATATATATACATATATATATTTATATTTTATACATATATATATATTTTATATTTTACTTCTCAATATTTATTTTATATATTTATTTATGTTTCTTTATATGTATGACATATGTATGGACACATAATATTTGGTAATTTTGGTAGAGCTTAAAAACTTGAGACAATCTGAAGATGAAGAAAGTAAATGGGAGTGTAAATGTAAACAAAACCAAGATCACGTCAAACTGGAATCGGAGACCAATACTGTCATCTGGAAATGAGATTGAGTATTATTGATTTGTTTAGCTTCACGTATTGTCCCGCACTTAGCATAGTAGGCAAAGACCGAAAGAAAGAAGAGAAAGAAGAAGAAAGAAGACGTTGAAGGAACCAAGTGTTAAGACACTCTGTTCTCCATTCGAGGCATTGAGTGGCAGAACTCAACGCCGCGCTTTACCTTGTTGCCACAGTGTATAAAGTGCAAATAATTCATTCTCCCCGTGTGGTAATCGAACCCAAAAACTGTCGTGGTTACAGGCAGACACTGTGCCACTGCGCCACGACGGTCCTGATGAGATTGAGTATTTAATGAACATCTATACCTTGGAAAACAAATATCATTCAACCAAAATAGCAACAAACAGTCGGTGGATAGGAGGATAAACACCACATGGATAAAAATTTGGGCAAAAAAAGAAATATTAAAGGTATATATTAACATCAAACTAGAAAAATTGTAGTAGACACCTGCATTTTATCAAGTTTAAAATATGGTAGCTAAACATGGACATGTACAAGTAAAATAAAAATTCAAATTTCTCCATACCAACGTTCCATGAAAAGGAGCTTATAAAAATTGAGAAGAATAAAAAGTATTGAAATTAGAAAAATGACGAAGCTTACAGACACCCTTCAAGGTATATAAGGCCTCATGAGGAGATGGCCCGGCCTCTCTTTATAGCTTGACACATGGTCAAGATACAAAGAGACAAGGTAAAGCTTAAGTTTACAGGCAGACGCTGTGCTTTTACGCCACGACGGTCTTCTGTCTTGGCCGACGGCGATAAATAGAATTTGATATAATTTAAATAGCCAACGTTCAGTGGCGAGAACATGAAAATCTACATACATTAAATATATTGCTAAATTAAGAACTTTACTGAAAAATACTTGAAAATTTTGATAAATAAAATAAATATTTTTTTAATACGAACTTATGCTGCCATGGCGCGGAGGCACAGCGTCTGACTTTAAATGCGACAGCTGTGGGTTCAATTCCCATGAGGGAACAATGGCTTTTTTAGTTTCCTAGCTCTGGTAAGTGAAGAAAGAAAGCAGAGTATTTTAACACTATCCCACTATCTTGCCATATGCGGGATACAGTGTAAAGCCAAAAAAAATAACAATAATTTATACTGAATATTATATGTTAGATATTCTGTAAGTTTTAAAAAGTCTATGTATGTACGAGTATTATTGACCTGTGAGATAACTTAAGGTAACATTCCAATGTTTTATTTAACATTTTTATTTGTTTGTTTCAACTAAAAATACTGTATAATTTTAGTTAAAGATAACAACACAAATGCGAGTTTTAATTGGTGATAATAAATAGTTATCTATATTATAATTGTTTCGGGTTCCGTACTTCAAAAGAAAGAAGTTGAATCATTATAAGATCACTTTACTGTCCATCTGTCTCTCCGTCTGCCTGTCTGTTTGTGTGTATGTGTGTGTGTGTATGTGTGTGTCTATATATAATACGTCTGTCATGATTTTTATCTCAAGACCGCGTGCTGGTTTCAAGAAGCATACAAGCTCCATAACTATATAATACCACCTACGCGACCTCGAGCAAGATCGTCTTGACAGATAGACAGACAAGCAATCAAAGTGTTTATATAAGAGTTCCGTTTTTCCTTTTGAGGTACGGAATCCTAAAATAAAAAAAGCCTGAGGGGTATGAGGGGTCATAAGTATTAAATGACAATAATAAACTTATACCATTTTCCTCAAAGCAGTTTTTATCTTTCACATTATAGCAAGCAAAGTGAGCAGGGGAGTGAATCCCCTTTTTACTTAATTAATAATTATTTAGTCTTTTTTTATCTAATCGTGGGTCCTGCCTACCCCGTAAAACACGTTAGAGACAAGAAAACTTTAAAAAAAAAATTCAAAATAAGAATATATTATTCATTTTTTGAACGATAAAAACCTTACCATTGGTTTACTACAGTTAACGCCTCAGACCTGAGAAGAACCGGAGCAAGACACTCAGCGAGAGATATTTTTCCGCCTTTTTTTCCATTAGTTCATTTACAATTTTACAATTATTAATTGTTGATAATGATACGTTTGAAATAGACTGAAGCAAGCATTTCATTCCCAAGGCGTGTTTGTTATCATTTATAATACCATTATATTTATTATTTATTAAGCTTCACGCTGTACCCCGCAACTAGCAGGGTAGGCAGAGGGAACTGTAAGTTGAAGGAACCTAGTGTTAAGACACTCTGTTCCCTACTTTCCGCCATTCGAAGCATTGCGTGTTGAGTGGCGGAACTCATCGCCGCGCTTTGCCTTGTTGGCAGAGCGAAAAAAATGAAACTAGTTCTTCCTCCACGAGTATGAATCGAACCCACAAGCCGTCGTGTTTACAGGCAGACGCTCTGGTGCCTCTGCGTCACGACGGTCTCCTGAAGAATTAATCTAATAAATGAATTTCATTTTCTTGGCTCTGGTAACAAGGCAAAGCGCCGCGTTGAGTTCGGCCACTCAAAGCGTCCACGCAAAAGGCGGAAAGCGGGTAACGCAGTGTCCTAACACTAGATTCCTACGATTCCCTATCCTACCCTGCCATGTGCGGGATACAGCGTGAAGCTAATTTAATTTACTTTTATAACATTATAATAATATATAATATATTATTAATTTATCACTGAATGGAAATAGATCTCACAATCAACATATTTACAATTAGACACTAACAACTCCTTTGTTTTGGTAATATATGGCAAGATGCTTGTGGGTCCATCTGGTGGTGGTGGGTTTGGCCACAATAGTGTTGGCAACATCTCAATACTATGGTGAAAGACGGACGATTCTATGTTCATTCAACCCAAAATTGCCCTCTGGCTGTACAAGACCGTCGTAAGGCTGCTTGTGTCTTACGCCTCGGCGGTCTGGTGTATAAAATCGACGCAGAAGACCACGATAACAAAACTTACCAGTCTTCAAAGGACTGCGTGCATTATTGTGACGGGAGCCAAGTCCATATCTCCTGCTGCTGTCCTTGAAGAAAAAGTAGGCGAAGGCAAGCATGCACTGGGTCACCAGCGCAGCAGGTCACAATTTGGCTTTCACAAAATTTGAGATCTCTGCAAGACTCAGTGAACAATATACCAATACTAGGGATGCCGACTGACACCATGCCCCCCAGACTTGCTCCACAGAGATGATCTCTTCTCTGATTCTGTAAAAATACCTTCTAGGAACGACTGGCTAAATGGTTGAATGAAGTAGAAAAATGGAAGCTTGAGGTGTTACACTGACAGCTCTGAATCCGGCTCTGAGGTAGGATGTGGAATATATGGGGAATCTCCAAAAAAGACAATAAGTCTGAATATGGGAAAGTATTCCTCGATATTCCAGGCAGAGGTATACGCCATTTTAGAATGTGCGACAACCAATCTGCAAAACAACTACCTTAATCGTACTATCTATATTAACTAAGACTCAGTCAAGCTGCACTCTTAGCCCTAGCATCAGATGTGACTCAATCAAAGCTGGTCGATAAGTACAAGCAGACCTTGAACGCTCTGGGGAACAACAATAGAGTAGTTCCAGGGCACGCTGGCATCGAGGGAAATGAACAGGCGGATATACTGGCACGAAAGGGAGCCAAAAATTTGGACCAGAACCGTTCTGTGGTATCCCTCGTAGCTTATCACAGCTTACCCTGAAGACATACGACATATGCCATTCAACTATGGAGGAATACTCCTGGTTTACCAAATTTAGGCACTCATCAAGGCCTTCAACAAGAAGGCTGCCACTGAGGTCTTATCCCTCAGCAAGAACTGTCTCCGTACATTGGTGAGGGTGCTGACTGGTCACTGTGGTCTAAACAGACACATGCACAATCTAGATAAAATCCTCAAGGATATACAAAATATGCAATGAGGCTGCAGAAACACCTTTTCATATTCTCATTAATGCCCACCACTTCTGCAACGGCGTTATACCATCCTGGAGAAACATCAAATGTACCCAGAAGAGGTGAAGACCCTCACAGCAATGATAAATTTCGACTGTGAAATGCAGTTATTACTTATTTTGCAGAAATCAATTTCGACTGTGAACTGAATTGTGCGGAGATCACAATAAATCAACAATGGTCGCAGTGATACTGGGCTGAATAGCCCTGCAAAGTCGCAACTAGGAAAAATAAGAATAATGTTCATTCAGCATTTGAACACAAAGACAGATTTCAATTTAAGATGTATTGTATAAATAAGGACAAAATATTTCTGCAAATATGTACTGTTTTTTTTATCTTTTTTTTGTTACCAGCTTTTTGTGTCATGTACATAGAAGGGTAGGTTAGTAGAGGTAGAGGCTACCGTAGGCAGAAGGAACCTTTACGCCTATAGACGCATTGCGTGTTGAGTGGCCGAACTCAAACGTAACGTTTACAATCAGACGCTGTGGGTTCGATTTTGGGATTATAATGTATTCCTTGCTTTGTTAACAAGAGTTAACAACAAAGTGCAGCGTTGAATTCCGTCACTCATCACGCAATATCTAGAAAGTTTGGCGGAATGTGGGGAATACAGTGTCTTAACACTATGTTCCTTCTGTTGTGTTATGTTATGTTATTTATTTATTTATCTAATAGTTTTCTTATTTTCTTTAGTGTTGTAACACTACAGAATCTTAATCCGTACCCTTTTTAACTTACAATAATTTTATTCTCTTATCATCATTATTAATTATAATACTACTAATTAATACTGATCATAATAACTATTTTCTTTATATTTTTTTTTGTTAAATGTTACTCAGAACTAGGGTTATATTTAAACATCGAATTACATGCATTTGCATGTTTGCATATACAAATGCATATTAATTATATTTTTATAGCGTCATTGCATATTTTGGTATATTTTCGTCTATAGTCACATCCACCTCGCAAAAACTCAGGCAGCGAACTAAACCTAAGCCCCAGTCTCGAATGCATTGGTGAAATGCGTCGTGGGAAGGGGCTTCCGCCACTCGCTGCTTCACTGGAACCTTGGATAAAAAATTACCTAGGCCAATTTAGCACTGAAGGCACTGTGATTTTTGAAGTCGACGACAACGTCTGCCTCATAATTCGTCTTCTAATATCAGATGAAAGATTTTAGAAAAAAAACAAAAAAATGAATTCAACAAAGATTTATTTATGTGAGTTATTAATTGGTTGCAATATTCGTTTCCATCAGTTAAATATCGAAATATGCCGGAAATTCCTGACGAAATATTGCACTAATCAGATAATTCCGAAAGAATCCACAATTATAGAAAATACCTGTCATCTACAGAGGAGTAGTTAGTGACATACGCTAATCTCTCCGAGAATTTAGAAACCATATAAAAAGTAGTTGACAAATTTCCATCGTAGTCAATATATATATATAATAATAATATGTATCTTTCATTTATATATCTTAATCTACTATTATTACAGGTATCAGGTATATATATATATATATATATATATATATATATATATATATATATATATATATATATATATATATATAAATAAAAGTAGATTTAGACATGAGGAATTAACATTTGTTTTATTATAATTATTAAGTAATGTCATAATGCCAATAAACTTAATTTATCAATAACAAGTGTTTTACGACATTTAAACAAAAATAAATAATAAAGTGTATATTTGGAACGTATAATTTTTATCAATTTATCAATATTGTTTACTTTGTGCTGATTGCTTTATTTTTGAAGTATAGAGCGCAAGTCGGAATATGGTTAACTATGTCATAGGTCATTGGTATATTTTTTATTAGAATCGTTTGTGTCGAAATAATTTATTATATTTTTTTTTATGGGAAAAAAACAGTACAGGAAATAATTGAAACGTAGAATATAGAAAATAGTACAAATACCCATTATGTTACCACAGATTACTAAACACGTAGGTACAGTTCTTAAGCACTAGTTATTTATATCTAAAAATACTAAAAAAATCAAAAATTGACTTAAGCAATAAATCCAACTACATTGTTAATGCAATTCAATTACATACGTTGAATTAAATATGTCTACATCAAAATATTTGTAATTAAAATTTTTGCATGCATTCGCTATCATTATTATTGATCACACACTCGGAGTAATGACTTTTTTATTTCTCCGCTCTCCGCAAAAAAAACATGCTCCGTTTAGATCGGATATATATATATATATATATATATATATATATATATATATATATATATATATATATATATATACAACTATATCTATAGCTTATCCTATTATATGCGGGATACGGCGTGAGTAATTTCAATGTAATCAACGTTATCTTACAAAAAGTTGCCAACCGCCGCACTATATAGATAGACATTGACAAATTATATATATTTCCAGCTTCGCCCTGTATCTGGAAAACACAGTCACAGGGACCTAGTGTGTAGACACCTCAAGCACCGCCGAATCTTCGAGTCACTACTTGGTGAGTTGCGGAACTCAACACCGCAGACTGCCTTGTTACCAGAACTAGGAAATGAAAATAATATATTCTCCCCAAGTGAGAATCGAACCACCAACCTGTGACGCAGACGCTGTGCCGCTGCGCCACGATTGCCTCAACAACTAAGAATGTGCGTAACAAACAATATTGTTTGGGAAAATGACATATACACATGCTATTTTTAACTGCTATCAATAATTATCAAACTTGAAAACAATCTTGTATTTTGAACTACGAACGAATTACGTCGTAATTTTATTATTTATTATTATAATTCTACTTCCTTCTTGTATTATGTAAAAGAAATACAAAATGAATCTATGAGATTGACGAAAATGATACTTTGGGTTATTATTTACATGGTTTGTATGGTAGATATACAAGACAAGGAATACGTGGCACAGTGAGTACCAGGACACCATAACTAGCGAGGAGAGCTAACCATAGAGTATCCGCGTACAGTGGTAGAGGATGTAGTGTGGAATTCCCTTGTCTGTCTGTCTCTTACAGGTATCGGGAATCGAACCCGCGACCGCCGCGTTCACAGTCAGACGCTATTCTGACTGAAATCGAAGAGTGAGTACCAGGACACCATCACTAGCGAGAAGAGCTAACCATAGAGTATACTCGTACAGTGGTAGAGGATGTAGTGTGGAATTCCCTTGTCTGTCTCTTATAGGACGCGCCACGACGGGCTCAATCAATAGTATTTAATGAATTTGAACCAAGATTTAATTACTGTTCCTATGATAATTTTACATGTAAAACTCTTGTCCCTTGTTCTCTTGCATCACTTGGTGTAATGATAAAAAAGAAAAAATTGCAGAACAATGATATGTTTTTATATTTAGTACTAATGACAGTTCGGTCGTCTTCATCTATATTTTTAGACTAATATAACAAAGCTGATCGTTTGGTTCAATGAATGTGTTAAACTCAAAAACTAGTGATGTGAATTTAAAAAAAAATAATATCGGCAAATTCATATACCGAGGAAGGTTATAGACTATGTTCTAGCAATTGCTGGAACTTTGCCTTCTAAATAAAAAGTCTTCTTAATATTAAATATATCATTTTACTTGACCAACCAGTGTCGCTGTCAAGGCCAATAGGGCTAACAGCATTAAACTCACAAAAAAAAATTACTTGACTTTAAAACAAATATCTGTTAATTTATATAGTATGATAAAAATATGAATAAATAAAAATGAGTAATTTGACAATTATTAATGTTTTCTTTGTGGAAATTTAAAAAAAAATGTATAAGAGTTTTATAGGCTATATTACATCATTTTAATTGTTTCCTTTTAACCCTTGGTTTCTCTCTCTAGCTTAAGACCGAAAAACTCCAACTATAATAATACAAACAAGGAAACCAGCCCAACAATGGCACAGGCGCCAAAAGTCTGTGAAAAAAAAACCCTTGGTGTCCATAGTTACCTTGCACGTGTCATAAATAAATCTTACTTCCATATAAATACTTGCACGTGTGATGAAGTCGCAGATCACTTAGATTTTTTCTTCGGCACAATGCCAATACTACCGGTGATATTTAAAAAACATCCACATAAAATAGTAATACTCGCTTAGTAAATTATACACATAAAATATTTATTACTTACATAAAATATTAATTATATATAACAGACAGACAGATTTCTGTTATCAGTTATTATTTGAGTATTTTTTGCTGAATTAAGAAAATATGAGTTTGTTTGCTTGACCGTGCTAAACTCAGGAACTATTGGTTCAAATTAAAAGACCTTTTTGTGCAATTCATTTATGGGGAAAGGCTATAGTCTATACTATATTACGTTAATCGTGTCGATGTAACCTACCGTATCGCACTGAGAACATGTTTAGTCATACACAACTCTTAGTGCCAGTTTCACCATTTGCTGATAAAGTCCCAGATAGAAAATATGTCTGGCAGATAGCAACAAATTGTGGTTTTACAGGTCTTAAATAGAAATATCTAGCAGATAAAGACCTGTTTAAACAGGTAGACAACATTAACTACAAGCTTACTATCTGAAACTTTATCCGTAACCAGTGAAATTGGCCCGTAGTTGTTTTGATTTAATTAGGCTCTGAGAGACAACTGGCAAAGATCTCAGGATACGCATATGGAGCAAAAAGCACATTTTTTTATACAATTTTCTCTATATAATGTTTTCATTGTAATCATAATAACGACAAGAGTCAGAGGGGAGATCACGTTTACGTAAAACGACCTGCAGCACAGTGGATCCGTTGCTAGCTACGTTTTTTATATATTATGATTTAAGGTAGAATGAAATAGATTTAAGGTGGAGGTGGATGGACATGGACGGAGATTGGCGCTCGATGAGGCAGTCGACAGGCTAAAAAAATAAAACAAAAATACTAAAATAGGTCATTCTTCTTCTGTAATAAACAAATTAACAACCACAGGTACTAATATTACCGTACAACTGTGTCGATGCCACCACATACGTACAGTTATGCTGATGTTTCTGCCGTCTCATCAATACAGCCAAAGCCTGTATATCAATACAGCCAAAACCTGTATATCAATACAGCCTGTTACCGGCAGTAGTTCTATCTCTACTAAACATATATTACTTTCCAGATATATATTTACTACATATATTTTTCTTCTATAAAAATAACTTAGTTATCATCACATAATTAGTATAACTGATCATCGAATCTTATTGAAAAAAAAAATACATCCGAAATAATCGAACGTGACAGCTTGTACAAAGATTCAAATTTTTAATACCACGTACAATATCGAAATCGTCCGTTTTGATAGAATTATCAATCATTATAGAACCACGTATATAATTGTAACTGCCACTTTCGTTATTTCATTGTTTGTACTAATATTACAAAACCCGTAATAAACAATTGAATCGACCCAATTCTATATATTTATTACATGCGCATGAACTGCGTCGTATACTCCCGAATGTTTTTTTTGGTTGGGACTTCGTCCGTATTGTACTACTTGCCGATACAGCGTAAATTTGCTATATTTAACATACTGTGTTATACGCCGCGTATATTGTAACGCTTTGATAAAATACGTCTTTAAAAATTCAGCAAATAGTGATTCTTTTGGAATTTTGAAAATGTCATAGTAAAATTACCCATATTGGCATTTTAAAACAGTAATTACAACCGACGGTGGCTGTTTATAAAAAAAAACCGGAAACAAATAAGCGTTATATACACCATTGTTATCCATTTCATAATGCTTATCTTCTAGTTAAAAAATTTCATTCAGGATTTTTTTATATATTAAATTTATTATTAATTTATATATTAATCTTTTGTTGTTATATTTGCATATTTTTATTATATTCCTTCTATCTGTGAGATTTCGGAAGAGTTGAAAATGTATTTACAGATTTTGCGTCACTGGACTGGGCCTCACTCGCATTCCAATTACTCTGGGAAAGTAACAACTGTGCTACGACGGCCTGCAATTTAATATAACATGTTTCCAATATGACAATAAATTGAATCTTTATCTTTCTTAAGAATTGATAATGTTAGTAAGTACATATTATTAATATAATAAAACCTTTTAGATTTATATGAAGCAGTTTAATATCAGAAATAATAAAGGCTTCAATTTTTATACTACCTTATTTCTATTAATACTATTTTAAATATAATATTGAGGCCGTCATGGCGCTTTGGCACACCGTCTGACTGTACACGCGAAGATTGTGGGTTCTATTCCTAAAAAAGGGAGACAGTCGAGTTCCACACTACATCCTCTACCACTGTATTCTCTATCGTTAGCGTCACTGGTAAGCTCTCCTCGTTATGTATGTATGGTTATGGTATGTAGTTATGGTATCCTGGTACTCACTATTTGATTTCAATCGGCACAGCGGCAATTATTAATCAAATAATTTGCTCTGGTAACCTAACCAAACGCGGCGTTGAGTTCCACCACTCAACACACTATATCTCAAAATTGGGCGGAAAGCGGAGAACGTAGTGTCTTAACACTTATATGCGTTAAATAGCTTGTAGTTATTTTTTTATTGATATAACTTGTGTGTGGATTTTTTTGGGTTATATTAAATTTAGCGAGCAAGATTAAGTACTAAGCGACCAATTAGAGTATACCATGTGTCATACAGTACTCTTGCTCATTTCCAGATGACCACGCGAGCGAAGACACAGGTAAAGGCTAGGTTAGGTTAGGTTAGGCTATTCATCGACTAGGTAAGGGTTTCATAATCTTATATTTAGTAACTATAATTAGCCTATTTAATTATCAGTTAAATTTGTTATCTTTGCTTACAATGTAGTAACACAAGTTTGTGGCAGATTAAAGTCAAGATTTATAATGACTTAACATATTTCAATAGTACGAGTATATGCGAACCGTCGTCGGCGGGTGTGGGTTCGATTTTTGATTTTCTCTCATCAGAAGACAAACGGCGGCGTTAAGTTACGCCAGTCGAAATTTGGGCGGCAAGTGGAGAGTGAGCAAAAATTTAATAATTCTATTTGCTTCAAGACTGGTGTGTATTATCATACTCTTTTGTTTATTACTAATTAATTAATTATTACTACGTCCTCCATGAAGCCGTATGGCTACACAGTTGTCGGCATGGGCGTCCGAGTAATGGGGAAAGGGAGGGGATTAGGTGATGTGTGCCCAACCCCACAAAGTTTGGGCCCACTCCATAATTTTAAGTAACAAAAAAGTAAAGATGAAAATGTACGCATAATTCGTTGTCATAATGTACGTATAACTAATTTCAAGCAAGTTTGGTAAAATTTGGACTTTTATATATATATATATATATATATATATATATATATATATATATATATATATATATATATATATATATATATATATATATATATATATATATATATATATATATATATATATATAGTATATATAAGATATATATATATATATATATATATATATTTACTTAATAATGATGAATTGAGAGAATTGAAATAACTCTCTGTGATACCAAAATAACTATGCTTCAAAATAATTATAATAACTATGATTTCAAGTTATTATTAGCTTATAGTTGTTTACTGATAGTAAAACAAAGCAAAACCTTTTTAATATAATATTATGTCTGGGGCTATCTCCGGAATGGCTAAACCGATTTTTATGAAACTTTGAACAGAAGATATAAGAAGCTGTGGAGCATCATATATGTACTTTTCATTGCGATGGTTCATATAAAATTATACTTTTTCATTTCTCAAGTAATTTGAAAGTAAAAAGTAAAAATATTTACTTACTAATTTTACTCATATATCTTCATCTTCCATACATCTGCTATGATAGAGAGACGCTCCCTCTCTCATTAATTGTATCCATTTATATAAACTCCCTATTAGACTCTTATCGAGATGGAACATTAAGCGTATACACATTTGAAATTTTCATGGGCACTGTAATCATTTGTATATCGATGACGTGATAAAAGTTTTGACGATTATATATATATTATGAAGAAGAAGACGCTAGCTTCAGTGTTCTTTCAGTAATTCCAGTGAGCGTACACTATCAGTTCAGTATCAGTACGTAGTGCTTAAAATGTGGAGATCGATTCTTATATGGTCAGTATTAATATATAGATGTGCCGATGAAATTCTCTTTTATATATACATACGTATAAGGAAAATGTAGGAGAAATGAGAATTTTTTTTATTTTTATTTCACGCTTTTAAATACTAATTTGTATTGAGAGTGTTTAAATACAGATAATTTTTAATACATTTAATTTTTTTTTAATATTTTTTTTAACAAAATTTTTTTTTAACAAAAAATTTTTTTTAATTAAGTTTGCTTTAACAAAATTTTTTTTTCATATAGCTTTATGTTTCATATAGCTTTTCAATGTAAATATGAATTAAATTAATAGGTTATCGTACCTCAGACGGATATAATCTAACTGTATACGTGACGGGTATGGACACTGATAAGAAAGCATAGTGTTCCAAGTTCCGCCACTCGATACGCAATGTCTCGAAAATTGGGCAGGAATTGGTAATAGAATGTTGTATGAATGATTTCGTGAATATTATTATAAAAATATTGTACTTTGTTAAATATACATGTAATGTGTATTGGAGGTTCACTATTGAATAGGCTATCCTTTATTTATTTCTTCCAACTATTGTTAGTTAAATTTATTTTTTATCATGAATGATTAATTTTTATCATTATGAAGTTTCAAGGTGATTATTGAATTTAAATTCTTCATTTCTATATCTATTTGGCCTTGAATTTTGACAAATTGAATTATCCAAAGTATGAGTGAACCTTACCTTACCTTAATCATGAAGATAAATCTACACTTTTGTGGTATAAATTCTTTATGGGGCTGCCATTGTGTGGTAGTGTGTGACTGTACTTGATGGTTGTAGGTTCCGTTCCCACTCGGTAGGACGTATTATAATAACATCTCAATTAAGATATGTAAATGGCAAATTCAGACATAAAATGTAGAATGCAGTAAAAAATTGTCTTGAAACTAGGCTAGACCAATTCTGCCATTCTGCCTTTGCCATTGGGATACCAATTTTCATCCCAATTTATCAAACTAGTATTATTTAGCCTAAAGCTAGTGACTTGAACAGGCAACATTAAGATTTATCATAGTGTATTCTTAACTTATATATATATATATATATATATATATATATATATATATATATATATATATATATATATATATATATATATATATATATATATATATATATATATATATATATATATATATATATATATATATATATATATATATATATATATATATATATATATATATATATATATATACATAATTTCATTTAAAATCCGTTTTCTATTTAAGTTCTGAACTAATTGAATCTAATTGAACGTTAGCAATCAGTCAATGTTAGCTATCATATTAGTATGATACTACATTTGTTACCATTTATTAATATCATCGTGATGCAATTTTGATGGTGAAATATGTGATTTTTTGTAAGATATGAGTACTATTTTTAATTGAAACATTGCTTTTGGAACTCGACGTTTAGAGCACTTTACTAACTAACAGTCCGCGTTCTACATTATAAGACGTTGCTGAGCTCTATTTACCATATTTTGATTATGTGAAATTATTACTATTACTATATGAAGTTTTAATAAGCTACGTTAGATTTATAAAGCTAGTAGGTTCATCTGTTTGAGCCTGTTTTGCCTTAATCTCATAAGATTCTTCTTATATATTATTTCTTTATAATTCTTCTTAAATAAAAATAATACTTTATTAAACAAAAAAGAACATATATAACACTTTACAAACATATGTAAAAATAAATGTGGAAGGCTATATTATCACGTTAATCGTTGCAATTTAATCCACTGTGTGTATCTTTAATGGCTTGGGGCTAACAAAATAATAATAATTATAATAGCTTATTGCACAAAAAATATAGAACACTCTACATACCAAAATTATATGTAAGAGTGAATGTGCAATGGCGGCCTTATCGCTGAAACCGAACTCTTCCAGACAACCATTATAATTAATATTGGATCAATAGCACAAACGTAGACATGTGCAAAAAATATTGCATTACAATTATACATATATTTAGGTTATATTATTTACTATAAATAAATACATATAAATACATAGACACACAAACATACATAAATATATAAAATATACATAACATAAATTGTGTCACTGGTCATGTCATTTTATATTTAGCTTAAAGATTGTTTAAGGATTTCTTTTAGAACAAACGGATGAAAATAAATAGTAGATTTATTTTACTAATTGAAAAAGTTTGTTATCCGTAAGTATATTAAAGAAAGCTTTTCGAAATTTATATTTTTTAAACAAAAAATGTATTTGGTCGGCGGTTCGATTCCCACTTTACAGATAATGAATTATTTTCATTTTGTTCGCTTTCTTTGGAAAAGTAGATAGCAGAGAACGGAGTGTCTTTACACTAGATTCTGCTATAGTAGTATTTCAAAATTAAATAATGCCGTCAATTGAGAACCGAACTCACTTTCATCGCGCTTACAACGAGGCAATTACTATTGAGCTGCCATGGCTTATATATTTTATATTGTTTTTAAATATTTTGAATTTAAGGTAATTTCGCTAGATAAGGTAAATATGTAAATTATTAGTTAACTTATACTTTCTTCAACTTTCGTAAAGTTTTTAATTCGAAATTCAAAATTTGTAAAGAACGGACCAAGATAAGACTTAGAGAAGAATAATAATTATTATTCTAATTTCCTCGCTCTCGTCAGAAGAAGACAAAAGCACTGAGTCTAGTCACTCGTCAATCAATCATCAGTCATCAATTGGGGAGTGGACAAACACTAAAAAATATATATATATATATATATATATATATATATATATATATATATATATATATATATATATATATATATATATATAATTATATATATATATATATATATATATATATATATATATATATATATATATAAAATAAACTCTTCACAACATTAATAATAAAGAAAAATAATAAAATGATAAACACTGCGATAAATACCTCGTATATAAATATATATATATATATATATATATATATATATATATATATATATATATATATATATATATATATATATATATATATATATATATATATATATATATATATATATATATATATATATATATATATATATATATATATATATATATATATATATATATATATACGCGTATTTCATGCGTCAACGGGTCCTCTAGTATACACAAATATTTTCCATTGATAGGTCGTAGTAGTAATAGTATCATCAATTCACTTTTAGAATGCATTTCGAAGTAGGCTTTAGTAGGATTACACACTTGGTTAAGTTAGACGAAGGAGTTCGGTTAGTAGAGACGAACCTACACTGGATCACCAGTGAGTACCAGAGTACTAGGTACAGGTATCAGGTACTCACCAGAGTACCAGGCACTGTTCCACACTCGTGCCCCTGAAAGGCGCAGTATACGAGTAGTAGTCATAGATTGTTTAGTTTACAAATATAGTAAGTGATAATAATTTTAACGACTTTTTTATGCTTCGATATATACTAAAGAGTTGGTTATAAACGGTAAAGTTCAAGAGGTTAGGTGTTAAATGTATATAAAGGGATGTTTAATTATTACGTTAGGAAATTTGGGGGGAGAGGAATTCGAAACGTTAAGATGAACGATGAACCTTACGAAGTGAGAGGGGGGTGGGGGGATTCAAGTTCTTTGCGGGAACCCTTTGAATTTGAGTATTATTCGTAATTTTTAGGTACGGCCATATATATATATATATATATATATATATATATATATATATATATATATATATATATATATATATATATATATATATATATATATATATATATATATATATATATATATCAGTAGTTTTGCAGACTGAATCTTTTTGGATTTGGTAAAGTAGAGAGTTTGAGCTCGGACAGTGGAGATGACCGTTAATGAAAATGAGACCCGCACTCATTATATTGTATTGTAAATGCTGAGTAGACTTTTTTATGATATACTATAGATTATTTTTTTAATATATTTTAAGTATTTAAATATATGCATTCATACTGAAATTGTTGGTTAATGAAATTATTTGTTTGTTAGCAGCATAGTCTGCGCAGGCGCGGTGTACGGTAGCAAATTCCCTCCACACTTCAAGTTTGGCGCCGCTACCGCTGCTTACCAAATCGAAGGCGCTTGGAATGCTAGCGGTAATATTTTTATTATTTATGATATAAATAACATTTTTTACACTCATGATGTACCTCTTATGTAACAGGGTAGGCAACGGGGTACGTACTGTTAAAACACAATGTTTTATACTTTATTGAGCATATGATATTATTTGGATTTTGACTTATTGAAACAAATTTGAATGATTGAAATTATATAATAACAAGAATCTCTCGCTTCTCTCTGGCCACAAGGCAGAAGCGCGGCATTGAGTTCCACCACTCAACACGCAATTTCGCGAAAGGATAAAAGCGGAGAATGGATTGTCATAACATTAGGTTCCTTGAGCCTACGGTTTTTTCTGCCTACCCTGTTATGTGCAGGATACAGGCTAAAGAAGAAATAACTATATATACGCTATACGCTAAGATAACTATATACTTACATATAGAGATTTTTGCGTGTATTAATGAAAATAGCCCTTAAATAATAATAATGACAATATTTATTTAATAGACAAGTCTCCCAGCATCTGGGACCACTATGTCCACACAAAGCCAGAGAGTATCATAGACTTGTCGTCCGGAGACATCGCGTGTGACAGTTACAACCAGTGGCAGCGAGATGTAGAGATTGCTGAAGAGCTGGGATTACATTTTTATAGGTAAGTAATATATAAAAAATATATATTTACAAAAAAATCTGTTGTGAATTTGATTCCAGCTCGGTGAAATAAATTATTTCATATCTTCATTATGTTAACAAGATAAAACGCGGCGTTGAGTCCCGCCACTCAAACCGTAATGTCTCGAAATCAGGCGTAGAGCGGAGAGCATAATCTTACCAGGAAGCTCTCTGTAATTTGCGCGATGAATGAAAATTTTATGAATTTCATACTTACTTTTAAAAAGAGAAGCTTTTTTTTTAGCTTAAAATTAGAAGACAGTCAAACAAAGCATTTACAACAGTCAAAATTTTAATAGTAGCCGATTTTTTTTAATCATGAATTCAATAATGATAATAATTAATCTAAATATCAATAATTTATTATTGCAACAAAGTTAGTATTGAATAAATATAATTGTTTTATGTATTTGCATTCATATAAGTTACTAAGCGTGTTTGTTTGCATTATGTTTATTTTTTAGCTTCACACTCTATCGTACATAGCAGTGTACCGGGAGGGAGAGGTAACCTAGTGTTACAACACTCCATTACTCGCTTTCCGTCTGTCGAGACTTTGTCGACGCTTTGTCTTGTTACCAAAGTGAATAAAATGAAAATATTTCATTTTTCGGAGCGAGAATCGAACCCACAATTGTCGGTTATTATTATTTTAATATAATGTTTAAATCAAAACCATGACATTAAATTCTTCATCGGTAACCCTGACGTGTTATGAACCCATAACCTTCTGGTCTCCTTATATAAAGAAGGCAAAATAATTAGACAAGGGGTATAAAGTAAATGTAAAATTTAGGCAAAAACTAGTTAAAGAAGGTATTTCAGGAAATTGTATGTAGATCTAACCTTCTATGCTGTTTCGTTAGCGTTTTTTTTATTGCTCACACCAGATTAAAATTAATTTAAAAAGATAACTGTATCAATGTATAGATATAATTTAAAATTACTTAATAATGATTATGATATACGCGATTAATTCGTTCATATTATTTAATTTAAAATGTTTTAAATAACGAAAATTGAAGATATTATCATATAAATTAGTCTTTATCGTACTATCAAACCACACCTGTATTTTATAATCATCTACAAGCTTTGTATACGAGTTTTACTTTGAGATATATATATATATATATATATATATATATATATATATATATATATATATATATATATATATATATATATATATATATATATATATATATATATATATATATATATATATATATATCAAAGTAAAAGTAATTGAACAATTTTTTATGTATATAATCTAATCTAACATTTATTTCAGATTGTCTATATCCTGGACTAGATTATTGCCAGAAGGTTTCCCAGGTCATATAAGCGAAGATGGAAAGAAGTACTATAATAATTTGTTTAATGCTTTACTTGAGAAAGGTATTGAACCTGTAGTTACTTTGTATCACTGGGATCTGCCACAGTCTCTGCAGGATTTGGGTAAGCTAATATCTCTGGATTTTGGATAAGCTAAATCTCTCTGCTTAGTCAAGAAAGTAAGAGATAGAAAAATACTTACTTACACAAAAATAATACTGTACAGCAAATTACTTATTTATTAATGATATAATATATTGTACATACGATATATAGTAGGTATAGTAAATAGTACACTGGTCAGGTGTGCCACAAGGATCGATTGTAGGATCGTTGGTATTTTTGATATATATAACCGATATTTACGTTAAGAATTTATAGGATATTGTAATGTTTGCTGAAAATATTAATAATTTCAATTATTGCAAATTATTCAAAAAAGAGCAACTATTGAGTTTATTCATCTTGATGAAAATAAAAGGGCCTAGTTGAATAAAAATAAATAAAAATTAGAAAAAAAATTAGATTAGAATTTTAGAAAAAAAATTTTTAGACCGAAATCATTGAATTTGTTTACTTCACACTTTTTTATTAGGATTCTGTTTAACATAGAAAAAATATGATATTAGTAGAATTATGTATTTTATCATTATTTATATATTCGTATTAATAATTTCAATCCTTGTCATGGACTATAATGTTACCCCGAAAAAGAAAGTAGCCGAGAAACGCAAGCCTAGACTTAAGTGGTGGTTGTTGAATGGGCCGATGCAGACCGACTTCTTGGCGGAGGTGGAGAGTCAGAATCTACTGACTAACACCGAGACCGCTCAGACTGCATGGGATCGAGCTCATTCAGCAATCATTGCGGCGGGCAAGCGAGTTCTTGGTGTTACTAAGGGTGGGCGTGTCATCGACAGGGAGACATGGTGGTGGAATGACCAGGTGCAGGGGGTGATTCAGGAAAAGAAGGCTGCGTTTAAAGAGTGGCAGCATTCCAACTCTCCTGAAGACAGACTGGAGTACATTGCAGCGAAACGGGCCAGCAAAAGAGCTGTAGCCAGAGCCCGCAGAGAAAGTTTGTCGCCATTGTACGATAAACTTGAAACTGTGGAGGGGCAGAAGCTCATATACAAACTGGCTCGTGCTCGAGATAAAGCGACGCAGGATATTACAAAATGTCTTTGCGTCAGAGATTCTCGGGGCACGTTGCTTTGTAGTCATGCCTCTGTGAAGGAGAGATGGAGAAGCTACTTTAAGGAGCTGCTGAACACTCAGCAGTCTTGTAGTCTTCCTCCTGAATTATCTCCTAACCTCGGACTTGTTGCTCCAATAACCCGTGACGAAACTCGTAATTGTCTTCGACGCATGAAGAACGGAAAAGCGGTAGGACCTGACGACATCCCAATCGAGGCGTGGAAATCGTTGGGCTCTCTTGGTGTGCTTATACTTACTGACCTGTTTAACCGTATCTTGAATACTGGAAAGATGCCACATCAGTGGCGGCAGAGCTTTATTATCCCTATTTACAAAGGAAGGGGCAGTGTTCAAGATTGCGGTAGTTATAGGGGCATTAAGATTATGAGCCACACCATGAAGCTCTTTGAGCGCATGATCGGCCTCAGGCTCCGCCAAGAATGTACTGTCTCTGAGTCTCAGTATGGGTTTCAACCAGGATCAGGCACTATGGATGCCATTTTTGCCCTCAGAACTTTGATGGAGGCTTACAGGGAAAAAAGGAGAGCTCTGCATGTGGCCTTTTTGGACCTGCAGAAGGCCTTTGACTGTGTGCCACGTCAGTGTATCTGGTGGGCATTGCGATCCAAGGGGATCCCTGAAGCCTATATTGAGGTTATCAGAGATATGTACAACGACCCCGCTTCAGTGGTTAGGACCGCTGTTGGCGACACCAAGCCCTTCCCGATTACAGTAGGGGTTCACCAGGGCTCAGCTCTTAGTCCGTTCTTATTCAATGTAGTGCTGGATACTGTCTCGGCTGACATCCAATGCCAGCCTCCGTGGCTGATGATGTATGCCGATGACATAGTACTCATCGATGAGAACCGACTGATGCTGGAGCGTAAAGTGAACGCCTGGAAGGGTGCGCTTGAAAACGGTGGTCTCAAACTGAATGTGTCGAAGACCTGAGTACATGGCTTGTGGGAGCCCGGACTCGAGCACCATCCATATCGGGCCTGAGCCAGCCGTTAAGTCGGAGAAGTTCAGGTACCTTGGAGCCGTTATGCATGAGTCTGGAGGCATCGACCACGACATCCATGGCCGTATAAACGCTGCCTGGGCCAAATGGCGGGAGGTCACTGGTGTGGTCTGCGATAGCAGAACACCGCCCAAGCTCAAGGGACTGATATACAAGAGCATTATCCGACCTGTTCTTATATACGGCAGCGAATGTTGGCCAACATTATCTCGGCACACTCAGGAGCTTCACGTCACGGAGATGAAGATGCTGAGATGGATGTGTGGCGTGACGCGGTCCGACCGCATACGCAACATTCATTCGAGGTAGTCTTGGGGTCCGTGACGTAGTGGATAAGCTCCAAGAGCGTCGCCTGAGATGGTATGGCCACGTTATGCGCCGATCTGAGAATTATGTCGGAAGGAAGTGCCTTGACATGTCTGTCCCTGGAGTTAGACCACCCGGACGCCCAAGGAAGCGATGGCTGGATGTCGTGACACAAGACATGAGAGCCAATAAATTATCCACTGAGGATGTTAAAGACCGTGCAAAGTGGAGTAGGCTCAGTTGGAAGGCAGACCCTTGCAAAAGCCGGGACTAATGCCAAGAAGAAGAAGAATTTCAATCCTGATAATATTGATAATTTTATATGCTTAAATGTACTTTATTATGTCTCATACTGATGACTTGTATTATTTATTACTTACATATTTTGATTTAAGCCACCGTTCCATCCACGATCAACAATCCACGTTTATTACTTTACTTTTTCTCTGATAAGACAAAGCACAGTGTTTAGCAACAGTAGAGAACGGAGTGTCTTACCACTAGGCTCTCTTTACCTACCCTGTCAGATGTGAGATACAGCGTAAAGCTTTCTTATATAACACAGTTAGAGCAACCTAATACTGTTACTACATGATACCGGATTGAGAAAATTTTAAATGGTTGAATATAAAATATTTCCGAATAGGAACAGAACTCACTACCATTTCATGTACAGTACGACATATTAAGAATATTATATAAATAATACTATATATGATGTGCTAAATATTAAATTATAGGTGGATGGGTGAATCCATTAGTATCAGATTGGTTTGCTGACTACGCTCGTGTAGTCTTCTCCTTATATGCTGACCGCGTGAAGACATGGATAACTTTGAATGAGCCAATCGTTTTCTGTGATCTCACCTACCAGACGGCAGTGCATGCACCAGGCATTCTTAGTCCATGGATCGGAAGTTATATTTGCAATAAGAATGCTATGCTAGCCCATGCTAAAGCATGGAGGATATATGATAAGGAGTTCAAGCCAAAATATCATGGTAAGATTTTTTTTATTTTTTTTATTTTATTTTATTTCAAGTTACTTGTCAAATAAGTGAACCTATTAAATCAATAATTGTAAGTAAAAGATCAAATAAGTGATAAGTTAAACTCCTTTTATGGTACTTGTTTTTTTTATTATTTAATTAACCTTACCTCATTATATGCCATTACAATTCATTGTTTTAACATTATTGTAGAGACTCTCGTTGTGCAACGGTTCAGCGTATGTGCTTCAGCGTAGGTTCGATTCCACTCGGAGGAATAATTATGTATTTAATTTTCTCGGCCCTGTATAAACGCAAAGGGTACCACTGAGTTTTTCCAATCTTTTTAAGTGGAAAGTGTTGATTAGGTGGAAAGTGGGGGACCAAGTGTTTTAATATTAGGTTCCAACTGATGATAAATTAGGTTAGAAATAAAAGAGTATCACTATTTTTGTTACATTAACTTATAAAAAAATAGCAATTCTCTTTACTTATTAATTATGTTTTAATAATTTTAATAGTTATTTCATTGCAATTTTGTTATTTTAGGAAAAGTGTCTTTAGCGAATCAAGTGATATGGATAGAAGCAAGAAATTCAACTGACGAAAAAGATGCAAAACTTGCGAGACAACTTATGGTATTTTATCATTTACATTTTCCTTGACAAATATGAGCTATGAAATAAAAGTTTCATATTAGTTCATATTAAAATATTTTTTGTTATTACTATGGCGAAATATTGGCCTCCCAGATGGCACACGTAAATGTGCCATCTGGGAGGCTAGATCTACATATATTCAAATTTACAAATGTATCACACAATCGTTACAGGCAGGAATGTACTCACATCCAGTGTTCTCTAAAGAAGGAGGGTGGCCACCGATAGTCGAAGAACTGTTGACAGAAAAGTCTAAAAAGGAAGGTCTGCATCGATCCAGACTACCCGCATTCACGGATGAAGAAAAAGAGTTTGTTAAAGGTATTATTTGTCGCTGGTTCCGAAATCTATAGTCATGGGCGAATCTAGAGAAGATATTTTCTAGATTATATGATTATATTTATGTAATATTTATCGTACAATCTCTTTTGTGTGTTCTCCATTCAACGTGATATTGGCAAAGTGAATTATAATAATGCTCTATGGCACGCTCGAAACGCCATAACCAGAGAAAGGAAGAATTTAATTGGTACAGAAATTGAAAATTAAATTTCTCTATTTAAGAAATATAATTGAAAATATTTTTTGATGTTAGGTTAAAATTGTAAAATTTGTAAGCTTTTTGTTACTGAACATTGTAGGGTGGACTATTCTACTAGATTATTCTAGAGTGAGCACAGCCCACTCGGTCTCTGGTACTCTTACGCACATGCTGGTAGTGCTACGTCAAAATATCAAAATTGCTTTTCCTTTAATTTCTTAATAATACAGTATATTTGGAGAGTAGCTAATTATTAGATTTAAGTGAACTATTAATAATAGAAATTTAATCAAACATGAGTTAAATAACATAATGTTACATATTCCAGGCACATACGATTTCTTCGGATTCAACTACTATACATCTCGTATCGCTCACAAAGCGACGGAAGGTGACGCCATCGGTTCCTGGCCTTTGTTTGGCAATAATGAATTCAATATTGCTTTTGCGGCACGTCCAGAATGGAAGCAGGCAGCTACCAGTTGGTTTTTCGTAAGTGTATAACAATTCGAGTACATAGATATCACCCATATTATTATTATAATTTTTTTATGTAAATCTAAGGTCCTAATAATTTATTCAATAATTAAGTACCAGATAATTGTGTAATTCGACCAGAATTGCTGGATGTTGTGCTGCTGTAATGTTAGTTTGTCATGTAAACAAATACACTGGTATTGGTAATAAACTATCAGCTGTCACTTTCTTTACAAGACAGACCGATTTAAAAACAGCATATTAAAATTTTGACATGAATCATAAAATAAATAAAAAAAAAACCACTTATGACCATATAGCTATAATTTTTTTATATATAGAGTTTACTTTATATTTACAATTTAGGTTTATATAAGTGAGATATATCAAAGGAACGATGTAATAACATA